>CM070039.1:53173837-53200155 GCA_036250615.1 Ptychadena robeensis
GGTAAATCCAAGTGGTCCTATACCCCACTAGGATTGAAAAACATCATCTAAATTGTACAATGGATCAATATATAGGTTAAGCTGGGCATAGACGGGCAGATTCCTGCCTGATTCTTCTGATCTGCCGCATGTCAGATCACACAGTAATCAGACATGCCGGTAAATTCCTGGCCAATCCCATTAGTTTGGATGGGGAAGGCAGTAATGACCGGCACACAAAGGGTGCCTGGCCGATTCTCTGCACTAGCATCCGTGCGTGATGACGTCATCACGCCCGCTAGGTCGGCTCGGCAGTCGACGGGAAAATGACCCATCTATGCCCAGCCTAAGATTGTTTCAAGCATGTGGTGCTCTTTTAAACTCACCTAGGGCAAGTAACTGGTGTGGTGTGGCAATATAAGAATCACACCTGAAAGCAGAGAAAAAGGAGAGAAGTTCATTTAGTCTTTGCATTGTGTGTCACACTAAGCATGGACAACCAAAGGAGAAGAGAACTCTGAGGAATTGTGTAAAAATATCAACAATCTCAAGGTTACAAGTCCATCTCCCGAGATCTAGATTTGCCTTTGTCCACAGTGCGCAACATTATCACAACCAAGTCTGTAACCCATGGCACTGTAGTTAATCTCCCTGGCTGTGGATGGAAGAGAAGAATTGATGAAAGGTGTCAGCGCAGAATAGTTCGGATGGTGGATAAGCAGCCCCAAACAAGTTCCAAAGAAATTCAAGCTGTCCTACAGGCTCAGGGAGCATCATTGTCAGTGTGAAAAATCCATCCATCCTATGTGTGCTGGCCATTACTAATGGCATCGGATCTGAATTTACCGCCATGTCGGATCACTGTGCGATCTGACATGCGGCAGATTCTTGGTCATTATGACCAGGGGGCGCATCCGATTTTCTGCAGACCCAATCAATTGCAGAAACGAACATGGCGGCCGATCGGCTGTAGAAATGGGCAGGAATCAGCCCGTTTATGCCCAGCTTTAGGGCCTGTGTCTACTACATATTTTTCTTAAAAGATGCAGAGATGATACTTCCCATTCTGATTGTTAGCTGCCGCGTCTTCAAAGCAGCACCGCAGGGTGCTGCCGGAGACACCACCATTGAAGACAAATGGAAATGTCTCCAAGATGCAGGAAGACAGCGCACAAAGCTGTTCGGGCACAAATTTTTCCTCATTTTTCCCCTGCAGCTCAAAGCTACAGGCAAACTGCCCGCAAGCAGCGTGGAATCTGCCCGGTAAATGTGCCAGGGCCCGCCTTTATTCCCTACACTGGACATACGTCCAGCACAGGGAATCAGCAGTGGACACAAGCCCATATTTATCAATAATTTTGTCCAGCCCATTTGTGCAGTTTTGTGTGACATTATGTCCAACTGTCCTTTCATTGTTTTTGTTGAACATTACATATAAACATTCACAGTGCAGGGTGTAAAAAGTATGTAAACCCCCTAGCCCACTCTTATTACTTCTTCAAGAGCTACTGTATGTACTCGTATAGAAGCCGAGTTTTTCAGCCCAAAAAAGGCCAGAAAATGCTCCCCTTGGCTTATACTCGAGTCAGCTGAGGGTCCACTCCTCTCAGCTGAATTTCCATGCTGAATGCTTCAGGCAGGCCGCTTCCCTCTTCAGCGCAACTTCTCTCTGAGCTCCTGTGAGCTCCGTGCTTCCGACAAATAGCTGATCGATGTAAACAAACACCACACTGCCACCTGGTGGCCGGTTACTAGTACAGATACAACACTCCATAGCCTATGATTAAAAAAATAAGAATTGCCTTGCAAAACCCATCCTGTTATAATAATAATCCTGTATTCTCTTAAATTTATTGATGATGTGGCACTAAGATTAATCCTGTTTGATTTCTAGGGGCAATATTTTTTTCATTTAGAAAACTCCACTATCTGACTTTGCATTTCCCACCCATGGCTTATACTCGAGTCAATCCATTTTTCCAGTTTTTGTAGATGAAATAGGGTACCTCAGCTTATACTTGGGTCGGCTTATACTCGAGTATATATGGTAATTGGAGCCAGGAGCCAGGAGTGAGCCAATCTTGAGTCCAATCAGTGAGATGATATTGGATGTGTTGCTGAAAGCTTTCCTGCCCTTTAAGAACACACTGCAGTTTTGGGTTTACTGGTTTACTTACGCCATGTGAGTTTAATGGAGCTTGTGTCCACTAGAATTGTTGAGTTGCATGAAGCTGGAAAGGGTTACAAAAGTATCTTCAAAAGCCTTGATGTTCATGTGTCCATGGTAAGACAGACTGTCTACAAATGGTGAAAGTTTAGCACTGTTGCTACTCTCCCTAGGCGTGGTCGTCCTGTAAAGATGACTACAAGAGCACAGCACAGAATGCTTAATAAGGTAAAGAATAATCCTAGAGTGTCAACTAAAGACTTACAGAAATCTCTGGCACATGCTAACATTTTTGTTGACACATCTACAATTAGAAAAACATTAAACAAGAATGGAATACATGGGAGGACACCATGGAGGAAGCCATTGCTGTCCAAAAAAATATTGCAGCACGTTTGAAGTTTGCAAAAGAGCACCTGGATGTTCTACAACACTACTAGAAAAATATTCTGTGGACTGATGAAACCAAAATTTAGTTGTTTGGAAAAAACACACAACACTGTGTGGAGAAAATAAAGGCACAGCACACCAACATCACTCCCCACTGTAAAACATGGTGGAGGGAGCATCATAGTTTGGGGCTGCTTTGCTGCCTGAGGCCTAGACGGATTGTTGTCTTTGAAGGAAAAATTTATTCCAGAGTTTATCAAGACATTTTGCAGAGGATGGGTGATGCAACAGGACAATGGCCCAAAACATACCAGTCATTCAACAAAAGAATAGCTTTAACAAAACAAAATAGACCTTCTGGAGTGGCCCAGTCAGAGTCCTGATCTCAACCTAATTGAAATGCTGTGGCATGTCCTTAAGAGAGCGTCTTACCAGACAACCCAAGAACATTGGAATATTGCTGCAGTGAAAAAGTTTTGTAAAGAGGAGTGATCCAAAATTACTCCATATCATTGTGCAGGTCTGATCTGCAACTACAGGAAATATTTTGTTGAGGTTATTGCTGCCAAAGGAGGGTTGTTCCGTCCAAAGGTTCACACATACTTTTCACCCTGCACTGTGATCGTTTACATGTTATATTCAATAAAAACATGAAAACATAGAATGTTTGTGCAGTATTATTTTAGGCAGACTGTGTTTTTTTATTGGTGTGACTTTGATGAAGATCAGAGCACATTTCATGACCAATTCATGCAAAACTCCAGGATTCACATACTTTTTCTTGCAACTGTATACCAAAACATGTGTTAACTGCAATATTTTTCTGAGAGAAATACTTGATTTTCTGGAAAAAAATCTGGGGTGCCATCAATTTGTGCCATGACTGCATAATATATTATATTATATATATAATTATACATCCTATACTGTCTAGCATAGGAATTGACAGACAAGTTGACAGACACTGTATTCTGTTAAAATTCTAGAACTGCAAAATTTCAAACCTTTGTACAATAGGCCCTAAAGATTTTTATTTGCTAAACATTGATTATCTACTAAACCAATAAAGGGCTACAGTTTGGAGAATATTCACCGATCAGTAAATACAAAGTGATTGTGAAATTGGGGGATAGACTATACCTCCGCGGTTGAGTACAGTAGTAAATGTTTAAATGTACAATAAAGAAATCCGCCAACTTCAAGAGTTTATACTTTGTGGCTGGTTTAGCTCTAAATAGTTATTGATGTCAATCCTTATTCCCTATAAACTGATAGATAGAAGAAAGTTAAAGAAAATATATAAAATATTCAGAAGGCCAGGAGATCTGTGAAGCAAAGCAGAGGAATGACTATAAACAGTCCAAAGGAAAGCTTTAACTGTGAAGGCCAAATTTCTAGAGTCCATCTTAGAGACACAGGAGTCATTGTTGGATTCTTTTTGGAAAATGTTGGCTAATACGGGCATCCAGATGTTAAACTGTCTGAGTTTTTACAGAGGAAGGAGCAGCAGGGGGAGGGAGAGAAATGTTGGCTTATTTGTGGTTCTTTTTTTTTTTTTGCTTCAAGCACCTCCGCCCACACAAGGAAGTGGCTGCATTGCTCAGAGAGGAAAAGAGAAGTTCTGTTAATGCTCACAGATTGATAATTCTGCCCTTAAGAAATTGCTCAGGGTTCTTCAATAACTGGACAGCACACACAAAGCACACAGGTACGTGTTAATCTGAGAATTATTGTATTGAATTTATTATATTCTTTGTGTTTCTCAACATATTTCACAATAATTTGTGACTACAGAGAATATTTTGCAAAGCATTTGGAATTTCCGGTACCATAAACCATAGCAGACTGCCAACAGCAACTTTTTATTTTTAGAAACATGTTTTTTTTAAAAATCAGGTTATATACTCTTGTGATCTACGCACATTGGGTTCTTTATATATACAGTAAATATGCTTTTTGAATAAACAATTTAAGCACATGACCCCATGGGGGCCATAAAGGACTTAGCTCTGAAAATGCTGAAGTATCTATCAGAGCACAGGAAGTGCAGCATCACTTGTTGAGGTGTCCAAATCATGAGACTGCCGCCCGCTTGTAGACTTAAGCAAATGTTTCCCTTGTCATTGCCCCAAGCAGGCTATGGCAGTGTAAACTACAGATACATACTTTTACTTAGGCTTTAATCATTTTTACTGAATTAAGAAATACAATGTTCACATATTGTATACCATCATTATATGTTTAAGGTATTTGCTTGTCCAATGAAAACTAGAGTAATGCATCAATGTCTGTCCAAATGGAGAGGTGTGTGGAAATTACATAATCTTCATGTTTACCTGCAATCTTAAATAGGTCTGAATATTATTAAGGCTGGTGAATGTAGTATCATTGACCTTTGAGACAGGGTGCATTTAGTATGCAAGGTGAACTGGCCAAAGCTGGCACTGTATGGGTGTTAAACTGCTTAAGGTGCCAGATCATGCATCTTAGGCAGATAGCCCCCCTCCTATTGAAGTGCTTAAGACAGACACCTCTTCTGGCTGTACTTCTGTCTGGTACTGACCACTCAATGTGTCAGTGCCAGATCAATGTGTGATCTGTATAAATCATCATTATCTCTTAGCTCAGAGCACCCCTCCTCGCCTTCCAAAGCAGCTGCTTTGTGTTCACAATGCAAATCAAAATGTTGGAAGGATTGGCCTGGACGGCCAATGTTCGACTGAGGATCGATATTTAAATCACACCAGACGATCACATTTAAGATCGATTTTGCAAAAGTTGACCTGTGTTTGGCTTTTGAACTAGTAAAATTTTCTAATGGGGACACCGATATTTATCAAGACCTGACAAAGGTCTATCCATTTCTCTAAAAAAATATATAAGCTATACCTAATTCTTTACCATACCCATTCTTTTAGTCACATTTTGGCATTTGGTTGATGGATTATTTGAAGCCTACATAGAAATTCGAGGCGCATGGAAGGTGGCAAGCTATACCCCCAAGGCCCCCATACACGTTACAATCTTACCATACAATTTCTGTACAATCAACTTTGGTTCTACCAAAACCATGTAATATGAGGACCTTTCTAACCTTTCCAATTCTCTCCAATTCTTTCCAATTCTATCAGGGAGGCCACTATACTACATAGTTGGTGGTAGATTTAAAGAGAATTGTATGGGGCAATCTAAAGGTGTTTGGGGGGCTTAAATTTAATAATGAAGGTGTTTAAGGCTGAGTCAGGCATAGTGAAGTATTAAGGCCCCCATACATGTTTTAATTTCCCTACAATCGATAATTTATGATTGCTTTTGGTTCCATCGAACAAAGTACGATCAAACTACCTCCCACATGGACAAACCAATATTTGATAGATGATGATTCGATCTATCAAAAGCGTAATTAAAGGAAGTCGATCATAAAAAACACACCGAAATGTCTGCCAATGGATGTATAAGTATGCTTAATATTTAAATCAAACCAAAATCAGTCAGGTACAACAAAATAACATTCGGTTTACATTTGATCGATCAAAATTTTCCGTCATGTCCGATCGTTTTTTCGATCGAACTTTTGTCCAATTTTGATCGAACTAGGTTGATCGAGCCATGTGAACAGTGATCGATTTTTGATCAATCAACTTTAAAATCGATTAGCTTAGGTCCCAGGGGCCTTTGAACATTCTTTTGCGGTCCCTCTCAGTCCCCCACCTGCCCGAAACCTAACTGTTAATGCATAGGTCATAGGAACTCACCTGTCTGCAAATCCCCCACTGACAGGTCCTCCTCCGGGATATTCTTAGATTGGGAAGAGGAGAGGTGATAAACTTACAAGATAGGCATAAGTAAAAGCCAATCAGTGACCCAGATGGCACATGAGCAAGTCCCTCGCCTCTCCTCCTCTAGTGTTGGTGGGGGATCAGCAGACAGGTAAGTTCCTATGCTCCCACTATTCCACCAATGAAGGGGGGAGATTGTATAATATATATTGCTGCACATAACCTGCTGGAAGTATAATTTAAATCAAATTTTGTTATTTAAAAATAATGTCTTCTAGCTCTGCCTGGTGTAATTTCTTTTTCATCAAAAGATGCTTCTTTTGTCAGTATAGATTGAAATGTTATGTGTGGTCCTTTAGTGATGCAGAGGGCCGCACTTGTGGCCCTCCATATCAACTCAGTTGGCCACCACTGGTTTAGGTGGATTGAAAATCGAAACGTGTATGGGGGGGTGGCCTTACACTGCACTGGCAGCACACTAGGGTGTCCCAGTGTCGAGATAACAATATGCAACAATTTTATTTACATTTTAATACATTTCTTTATCTCTTGATTTGCCCGGATATTGTATAGTTGTCTAGTTCTGTGTGTTTATGTGTTGCTATGTCAGACGTTATGCAAGCAAGTACTGGACAAAAGAAAGGAAAAGGCTCAATGTTGTAACAATAAACTGTCATTCTGTTACAGTGTTACAAAAAGTGCAGGCGTGTACTAGAATAAAGTGATTCAATATGCACATTACATGCATGGCACATACTGCATATGCGCTTTCCATACTGACTGTGTGGAAACACTTGCACTGCACTTAAACAAAGCATAAAACAGTTAGTTATGCAATAACACATATCATAGCACACATACGTGAATAGTAGAACAGCTCCATGAGCTGACAGCAACAGAGGGAAAGATGCCCAACCCATCACGGCATACATGATGTACTTGCAGAATTGACACTTTACATGCAAAATGTATCTGCCTTTCCTTGATAGGTGGAATAAAGGGAGGGTGTAGTTGTGCAACAAGATTAACGGAAAAAGTGAACACCAAAAATGAAAAGTGAAGTACATTGTAGAAAAAAATGAAGTACATTGTAGAAGAAAAGTGAAGTACATCCTAGGAGAAAAGTGAAGTACATAGTGTCGATATTAACTTTATTAATATGTGATAACATATCACTTGGTTGAGTAAAAGTACCCATACACATGTAGATAGCCAGTCCATCGATGGCTGCTTCGATTACATCACGTCATGCATGTTTGTGACCATCGATTGCAGGGCCATCTAACGTGTCCACCCTTGTCTTCGAGCGGTATAAATCGCATGTCCGTAAATCCTGGTCGATCGTAAGGACAAGCAGTGCACAGGGAGATACTCTACCTGTACAATTAATCTAACCTTCACAATCCTGTAACCTTTACTCTCAGAACCCCCTAACCTTAACCCCCCCCCCCCCCCCCCCCCCCCCCCAGCTCCTGACCTTGACACCCGAAACCCATAAGATTAAACCTGTAATTCCATGCGCAGTTGTAAGAATAGTAAAATACCTCAAGACACAACGATACAAGAAAGGGGGCAGAGCGGAGCATGGGCTGCTGTGCACAGTGCAGGGGTGCCACCCCCTTGCAGCCATCCCTCTCTCAGCTCTGCCTGTCAGCAGCTCCAAGCCATTGTTCTGAGATAGAGCTGTTGTTCTAAGTATGGATGTGCTATATAAACCCTACATTTTCTGTTATATTGTTAGTTATCCATGCTTATGCTAGGCATACACATACGCATACACATGCCGATAAACGGCCGGATTTTAATCTGACCGACGGGCGTGCGCGCTCTCGCCGTCGGTCAGGTTAAAAATCGGCCACTAATCTGCATGTGCCCACATGGGGCGACAGATCCCTGTCGCCCTACTTCTTGGCTGGCCAGAGAACGGACATGTCGGAAAATCTCTGGCCGGCGCGAGCCGATGGAAGCCGATGCCATAAGCTGCAATGAAGACGGTGTCTCCATCGCAGCTTATGGCCGGCACAAAGGGTGCCTGGCCGATTGAAGGGGCCCCACAATGCAACAGGATGCTAACGTGATGACGTCATCACGTTAGCATCTCGGCATACATCGGAGCAGGTCAGTCTGAGTCTAAGATTGTTTAGTGGCCACTTTGCTGATAAGGTTTTCAGGAATTAAAGCTGTGTAAAGTGTAAAGCTGGCTATAGATCTCACAAGCTTATGTGCAAGATTCTAAATAAAATTTCTCTTAAAGCCACCAAGCTAACTATTATTAACACTTGCAGTTAACTTCATGTCAATTTCTCATTTATGTCTCTAACAAATGATCTCACTTAAGGGTGTAGCAATTTTTTTATGGGGCCCCCCTCCCGGACTTGCTACTCCAAAACTCCATTTCTCCCGGACCTCCCTCAACCAAACCCCCTTCCCTGGACCTCACACCCCAACACTGCTCTGTTTATGAATGTCCAGAACCAAGAATTAACTGGCTGTCCAATGCAGTCCAGTTTTTTTGTGCCAAAAGAGGTATGAAGACTGTAACCCCCTGACAGTCCACTGAGATCCCCATTTCTGTACAAAGAGCAGTACATAAGTGCATGAATTTTATTTTATGTTGTAGGCCTGTAACTTACTGAAATATGTTTAACCCTCCTAGCGCTTCTGACGCTGCATCTCGTCCCTGCACTTTCATGTCTGTGTTGCAGCTGACGAGGTGGAGCCGTCCAGCTAAGCTCAGGCAGCACATACTCACTCTTCTGTGCTGTCCCGGGGGATGCTCTAAGCTGGCTTCGCCATGTCACCCCTCTCCCAGCTCAATTTGCATATGAATGTCCCGCACCCCCCATGCCCCAATATGCAAATTGGGGCTATCTTCAAAGACCACATGTGGAAAGTCACCCCCAGTGTCATCTCCACATGTGCTCTTTGAAGTTAACCCTTTCAGAGAGTGCCAAATGGCTTGTATTGGATACAGTGATAACTGTATCCAATACAATTCAAAGTAAAACAAAAAACAAAACACATTTTCAATTGTAACAAAAATTTTATTATAAACAAACATAAATACTGTTTTGAAATCTTTCATACCAAATTATTCAAGAGTTTTTATCATTCAAATATACATTTTATAATTTTTTTAATGTACTTTTTTTTTATAATAATTGTGTGTTTCAAACATTATTATATTCAGGATGTCTACAAGACACTTATACGGACATATTTTTGGAAGTTACAAGCCTACAACACAAAAAAAATTCCATTAGAGTCAAGGTACAGAAATCTGGACCTTGCAAGAGCGCTAGGGAGGTTAAACAAGGATAAAGTAGTCATTCTAGCTATAATAAAGTTTGAAACACACAATTATGTAAAACTGATTTGCTAATTAAACTAAATTAACACAAACACCAGCTCAAACAAGAATTTATAAATCATGGCAATCAGTTTGTTGGTGGATCAGGGCCACTTCTCACTGACCTCCATAGGGTTGCTGTGTTCATCATTATATCTGATGAGAGGGAACATCTCCCACAATTGTAGACATTTTTTCAATAAATATCAGCGTTTTCCAAGTCTTTTATTTTGCGCAAATAAAATCTAATTTAAGTAGAAAATTCAACTCAAACGTTTTGACTTTGAACTTTATTTATAAAAAAACTACTAGACTAACTAGAGCGCTACGTCGATCTTGACACACCCATAGAGAATGCATTGAATTCCCACTGGTAACGTACTGTTTTCCCCGGTAAAAAAATAAATAAATACATGGCTTACCCAACATCACTTCCAGTCTTTTGCAATCATCACTTCCAGGGTCACGAAGGACCAGAAGAATGGGCAGAAAGGTCCCTCCGCCTTACAGGATGCCCACGGGTCCTGGCGGACTCATGGACACTGTGGAAACATAGCTTAAACTCAATACAATTTCTTTTAGATCTATTAACAACTATGTAGTATACATTTAATTCTTACATATTCCATAGTGACTGGAGTGAGGTGTCTACAAGGAATTTGGTTGGATATTTGATTTGAATGAAATAAATATCTAGAGGCAAAACATCTTCAAAACAACATAAAACAAAACACTTTTGCTTTTTTATTTTTTTATTTATCCATCCACATAAAACCATGATTTTTTTTATAATCATAGGAACATCCTTTCTTGTCAAAAATAGTATGCAATAAATATTAGATAAAAGAGGCTTGTTATGCACATAAAAAAAGTATACCAAAGGGGCAGGGCATACCAAGGGTAGTAGTGTTGGCTTAGGCCTTTCATGTACAAGGTACAAAGATGTGATAATGATAACACAGGAGGCCCACACAAGGAGCTTATGTTACAGGGTTGATAATAAGGTCCAACAATTGATCTAGGAAGTACTTGCAGTACTGGGTAACACCATGGGTTTGTGATGCTAAACCTAAAGATTCCGCTGTATTATAAGTTACATGTAAATGACTGAACCCTACATATTATTTCTTATAGTAATAAGGCCTTTTTGAATTTTGCAAAGTTACCATTGGTAAGTTTACTTTTTTCCTTAAGCAACTGGTAAATGCTAAGGCACAATGCATTAAGGAAAATTATCATTGTTCTTTCATTTTCCTCCCTCTCTTACTTATTCTTTTTTCCTCCAATAGAAATGTCATATCACAGTTTCCTTTTGGAACCAATTAGCTGCCATGCCTTCAATAAAGACGGGAATCGTGAGTATATCACATGTTCTGGAACATGGCCACTAAAGTTAATGTAAATCCAATAATTCTAACTTGATGACATTCTAAGGTATTTCCAAAGTCATTTTTTATATTTTAAAACCAGCAGACCCCATTGATTGATTTGAGCATTGTCACTCAGACAGAAATTAAGGACAAATCCAAATACTTTGAATTGTGATAGCAATAGGATAGGAATTGCAGGCACAAAACAATTATCTTTCTAAATAAAAGTTTAACAAATATTTATAATTTTTTAGAAAACTTTATTATTGTTATTTTCAGATATCAAATAATAATACACAAGAGAAACAAAAACAACCATAAGAAAATTGTCTAGACAAACTAGACTAAACAATTATGAAAAGGGGTCAGTTTCTTTTATAAACAAACTGTGCATGTACTGGGTTCGGGAGTAATGCTCAGGAGGTTAAAATGGTAAAATTTTGAACCTATTCTAATAAAACATTAACATTATTAATTTACACTACCTTATACTTACATTACTTTAAATACGTTTTGGTTATATTTTATTGGGGACCACAATAAACAGGGAAAATGTACACTAAGTTCAATACTGTCCATTTAACTTTTCTTTGGCTCAGTAATGTTTTGCCATTTATGCCCCTAAATCTTCGTTTTCTTTTCTCCACAGAAATAGCATTTTGTCCAAACAGTCATGATGTTCATATTTACAAAAAAGAAGGTGACAAATGGACCAAAACTCATGAGTTGAAGGAACACAATGGCCAAGTTACAGGTAACCCGTTTTAATATCATAACTGAAGTATACCTAATAAAGATAAGGCCAAGTTTGTTCAAGAGAAACCATATTTAGAGCAAATCTTTTAGGGAAGTAGTAGAATAGCTGGTGTGTTGAGAACTGAAAGGACAGCTATGTTTCACCAGTTCATTTAATAAATAGCACCCATCTCCTTAAGATATACCTTATTTTTTGGACTATAAGACGCACCTGACATATGACGCACACAGTTGTTAGAGCATCTGCTAGGGGACCTGGCGAGAAGCCAAGTTGCGATCACCCACAGCCCGTGGGTAGTCGCACATTCAGACCATAAGACGCAGGCACTTTCCCCCCCAGCACTTTTGGGGGTAAATAAGTGTGTCTTATAGTCTGAAAAATATGGTATATAAAATGTTGGTTGTAAAGAACTGGGCCTCCATAACAATGTGGAAGAAGGATTTCTAAGATGTGTCTACCTGTTTAAATCTAAACTCTGCAACTTCAGTAAAGTTTTTCTTTTCTTCATTCGTGTGGACTGATATATCAATAATTTTGGTCCTGTTGTGATTAAAGTGTCCCTGTGAGTGACTTTTTTTTTTTTACTTAATAAACGATTTTATTGAGGATCGCAAACAAAATACAGAACATAACATGTCATTTCAAATATACACACAAGAGAAAAAATCACAAGAGTACAAATGACATGGCAATGCTAGATATGCTGAAATCAGTATCTGAGAACAGAGTACAGTATCCCTGTGAGTGACTGATAGGACGGCATCTTGTAATGGTGCGGTGTACAGAAGGTACATGGAATTGGGATGGGAGTTGTGCAGCTGGACTGTGGTGTAGTCATGGCCCTCTGGGTGCTCCCTGCACTGACCTGGAAAAAATTAAGTGAGGAAAGTGTGGAACTACAGAACCCAGTTAACCTCAGGTCCCCACTGGAGCTCTCCCTGATGAATTTACAGTCTAGCCCAGTGGTGAGCAACTGAGATGATATGAAGGGCCACAAGTTTGGCCCTCGACATCACTAAAGGGCTGCACATAACACTGATGCAGACCCTCCCCCGTCGACATATCTCAGTAGGCAGTGGACCAGATCCCGACAGGCAGTCAAAACCTGACGGCACCCACCCCCCTCCTGCCCCTAGGTGCAGCGCTCATATGTAGACCTGGTTTCCCAATCAACATTGATAATTTTACTGATGTAGGAGTGCCAAAGTGGATTAGGAAGCTAGGTCGCATGTGGCCCCCGGTCCGCAGGTTGGGCACCTATGGTCTAGCCAGAGAGTGTAGATAATCAGATACAGATGTGTATTGGCCTATGGTCTGACATTAAGTAAAGAAGAATCTCAAAGAAAATTTAAGTTGGTCCCTTACTACAAATATCTGACATACTATGCTGCCTGGAGCATCACCCCAAAACATATCCACATATAGGCCATGTATTAACCTCAACAATGTTGACCTTTCAGAAGGTACAGACTAGTGTTGAGCTCGAATATTGGATTTTCTAATATTTAGCTCAAATATCGCAAATATATAATCGGATATCCGACGGGATTGCGATTTATTGTGATTTTGCGCGTTCCCATTCATTGCAATGGATTGCGATCTTATAATCGCAATGCGAATTTTTAAAACGGAAATGACAGCTATACTCCCAGTCGAATATTTGAGCTCCATTGACTTGCATGCATTGCGCATATATGATCGCAAGTGCGGATATTCGAGATTACGAATATGGAATTGAATATTATGGTGGATATTCGCGAAATTACACGAATAGTACAGACATCATGCCATAAAGGGAGGGGGCATTTGTGTTTGAATGTATGCCCTCTGACAAAGAAATGACCAGTCTATAATTGTTATGGGAGGTTAATTGTAGCTGTGATAGACAGGTTAACAAAAAACCCAGTGCACAAAAGTCGGCACTCATAGAAGCCAGACATTTATTGCAGCTGGCCACCAGGTTTGCCAAGTCAGTTAAGTTTTGAGGCTAATATTTGGAAACTCAGCTTTCCGCTAACACCACAGGTTTACTATGGGATTAAGCTCTGGAGTCTGGCTTGGCCACTCCAGGACCCTCATGTGCTTCTTCTTAAACCACTCTTTTGTTGCCCTGCCAGTGTAATTCTAGTAATTATTATGCTTGAATACTCATCCACAACCAATTTTCAATGGGATTGAGGTCTGGAGGGTTGTGAAGTTTTTGTTGTAATTTTTTCTCTCACAGCTAAAATTAACCTCCCTTTTAGATTGGTAATTTCTTTGTGCAAATGTGCAAAATCAGCATGGGATCAAATACTTATTTCCCGCGCTGTATATTATAAGAACATATACAGCTACACCCTTAAAGCAGATGAATACTCAAAATCTAAAAATATACCTATGTAAAATTTAAGTTTGACTTACCTCTGAGATGGTATGATGGTGGCGTAGCACTCCACAATCCCCCAAAAATATACTTACCTGCTGTTGCCTGGAATCGTATGAAAGATTCCATATTTATTTGCCAGCCTAGAGCCGATTGCAATATTGCGAGTGGCCACTTGGGGTGTTTAATGTGGGGTTTTCTATGGTTAAATATGTTCCATTCAGTTTAATACAGAGCCGATATTAGAGATTTATCTCTGTGGTGAGTTCTGGGGGGTGCTGCAGCACAAGACAAACAGAGAGGAGGGGCTGATATTAATATTATGCATTCAAAATGTTTTTTTACAAAACTGAACTGTTGATAAACAACAGCACAATTTGTACTTTTTATAAATATATTTTTATTGAATAACCACACGTGTTATTTGAGGATAGATAGGTAAAGTACAGAGGGTAGCTGCTTGCAAAAGTATTGCTTTAGCCCTTGTAGTTTTTTCATAAATAAAGTTGAAAGTCTAGATATTTCAGTTGAATTTTCCACTTAAAAACTGCCCATGTTAGAGCAAAACTTTCTTTTTTGTAGTGTTCCCCCAACCATTCTCTATATCTCCAGTAATGTTGGTGATGATACAATATATAGGGGCTTTGCCAATAACTCACAAATTCAGCAAGTCAAAAAATGTGCTATGGGGCCCAGTCATGTCAGTTATGAAGATAAAGGTGTATGTACATACTCCAAGCTACGATTGGATACAAAGCAGGTGAACACTTAAGATACCTGTTTGAGACTTGTTTATTCAACTGAAATTTCCAATCTGACCTACCAGGTATCTTTCCTTTAAATGCTCAATATTGATGACTTCCATCAGGCTTTAACCTACCGTATTTTTCGGCATTTACGACGCACTTTTTCACCCCCAAAATGGGGGGCAAAAAAGTGCCTGCATCTTATACGCCGAATGCGCGGCCACTCGGCCGGGGTAGGTTGCACCTTGGCTTCCCGCCAGCTCTTCCGGCATGGAAGGGAGCTGGAGGACTTGGAGGAGCTGTCAGTTCAGATGGGAGAGCTGATGTCCGGCTCTCCCATCTGAACTGTGTAATTGCCTATGCCAGCCCTGAACTTGCATGGGCAATGAAGACAGAGCTAGATGAGCTGGCATCTACAGCTCTCCTGTCCGTGGGAACAGCAATCAGCTGCCCCACAGACACAGAATCTGTGACATCGGGAGAGGAGAGAGCAGAACACAGCCCAGCTCTCCTCTCCGCCCTCCCCCCTCCTCAGATCAGTGTAAAGTATGACGTGTGTTCAGCTGAGAGTGTACTGCTGCTGAATTGAATATTGCATCCATTAAATTCATTGCATTATCCCAATTGATGTGAAAACTTATTAAATCTTTTTTTTCTGTTTTTTCTGCCCTAAAAACTGGGTGCGTCTTATGTGCCGGTGCGTCTTATATGGCGCAATATACGGTAAATTACTAGGCATATACCCACATATAATTACTATAGAAATATTTATCCTAAATAAATGTATGCAAACTTGTGTCTAATATTTTTTTTTTATTTACCTTAGGCATTGATTGGGCACCTGAAAGCAATCGAATTGTGACATGCGGCACTGACCGGAATGCATATGTTTGGACCCTGAAGAACAATGTGTGGAAACCAACTCTTGTCATTCTGAGGATTAACCGTGCCGCTCGATGTGTAAAGTGGTCACCCAAGGAAAATAAGTTTGCTGTGGGCAGTGGTTCAAGGCTTATTTCCATATGTTACTTTGAGCAAGAGAATGACTGGTGATTATAGACTTTTCTCTTTATTGTAATAATATATATATTTTTCATGCCAGCTGCACAGGCTTTTTTAAAAAGTCTCATTAATGACCTGTTCTACTTTCACAACAGTAGATGGCCCTGTGTTTGTTTTTTTTCTTCCCATGTTCGATGCAGGGGTAAAGACGCAAGGAAGACACAGCCCATAGAAGCAACAGGCTATGACATCCCTGTACACACAGGTCCGCACTGTGCCACAATCTGTACTGTCATTGCTGCAAAACTGGGCACTGGCCAGCAATGATGCTTTGACGTGTCAAATGGATGTCAATAGACATGTTAAAAAATACAGTTTACAAAAATATACATTAATGACTAAAAAAAAATTACAATCTCTGCTTATGCCCACTAGCTGAGTGTTTATATAATCACTTTTCAAGATAATATTGTTGAATGCACTGCTTGCAATCAATACAACAGTTGATTGATCCTCTGTGTGTCTCCTTACTAATAACGGTCCAATTGGACAGATCATGCACCCAATAAAGTCACACTGACAAACATATGGAGACCTCCCTGTATTGCATTCACAGAATGCAATTGTGTTGTGTGATTGGCCCAAAAAAGTGGGAGGGCAGGTAAAATTTCATATTTGGAGTGTCAGAAATGTCTGCTTTCATTGTGGCTCTATATGGTAATCATTATAATTTTCTCAGAAAATGGGAGGGAGCTGGAGATCACTCCTGCTTGCTTTGTTTAGAAAGACAGTTCATACTTATGTTCATACAAGTTCAAAAAGAAAGTAAGAGCTGTACTGATATGTATATATATTATGTATATTATGTACCGGTATATATATATGCTGCAAGTTATATATATATATATATATATATATATATATATATATATATATATTCTTCTGTAATACATACTTACAATATTTCATTGTAATACAATACATTCTTCTGTAATGGTCTTTCGTTTATGACATTGAACATAGAATGCATGAAGCATCATCATGACGGTTATTTGTTGGTCTTCATGTGGATGTTCAATAATATATTAGTTATACAATGTCAATGTACAGAACCAGCATATGTTCTTAAACTTACAAGGTAAAAAAAAAAAATCAAAGAACATAAAAAAGTTCTTTCTTGCATTCATTATTACAGGTGGGTGTGCAAACATATAAAGAAGCCCATACGATCTACTATTCTGAGCTTGGACTGGCATCCAAACAATGTTCTGCTGGCAGCAGGTTCAAGTGATTTTAAAAGCAGGTAAATTGACGATGTATATGCCTGTATACTACTACTAATGTTTTATCACCGTGTTGTGCAATTTACTTAGAAACACATAGCTTTTATGTATTGAATTGTAGTTCTTCTTTTTGTTCCTCCCTTTTACAGTTTCCCCTAAATCCAATGTTTCAACAAATGTTGTTGCCGTGTGGATACAACTTTTCAGTTTTACTGAAACTTTGGGAAAATTGTTAATTTCTCTCTCTTGCTCCTACCTGAAATATCATGTGCATTCTACAGGCCATCAAAGATCAATATAGATATCAACTAGATGAAAATGAATCAAACATGGAACAATATCTACAGTTTCCCTAACATTAAGTGAACAAAATATTTAATTCAAACTATTTTTGTAATCTAACTGATCACAATTGCACTTAAATTAAACTATGTTTATGCCATACTTTTCAAAGACAGATGGCAGATAATGTATGAAGCATACCCCATATGTTCTTAGATTTTCCTATATTGTCTGTTGAAATGGCTTCCATTTTTGCATATGCCATTGTTTGTAAAGACCTGGGCAAACGATGACCCGGGGGCTAGATCCAGTCTGTTTAGATAATTAGTTTGGCCCATTGGCACCTTAGTAAAAAGATTATCTAGGTCCCATCTGCTCGTTTTCGGCAATGAGCGAGCATAATGGCTATAGTAGTCCAAATGCCCACCTTATCTCAGCTCATTGCAGTAACAAACTGAGGGGAGCCAAGGTCTCTCACCTCCTTGACAGTAAGAATATGAATTTGTTGATGAAAATGGTAAAAAAATATTACAATGATGCCAGGGACGCTTGGAATTGGGGGAACCTATGCTGGACAGCCGTTACAGGCTTGTGGTCCAGCCCCTCTGTGAAATTTAAGAACTCATTGTGGCCCATGAGTCAAAAAGTTTGCCCACCCCTGCTCTTGTATAAACCAAGTGTCAGATAATATGGTTACAGATTAGTTTTGTGCCTATATAAAACATACTTTGAAATTCAAGGGCGATGCCAAGCCCAAATGAACTTTAGTATTTTGTATTTTTGTGCCCATGATAGTAAATGTATAATAAATTTTTAACAGGATATTCTCATCCTATATAAAAGAAGTGGAAGACCGTCCTGCACCTACACCCTGGGGATCCAAGATGCCATTTGGTGAGCTGATGTTTGAGTCAAGTAGCAGCTGTGGCTGGGTGCACAGTGTCTCTTTCTCTAACAGTGGAGACCATATGGCTTGGGTCAGCCATGACAGCACCATATGTATTGCTGATGCTACAAAGAAGATGAGGTAAGACACACTTCCAGACCATACTTGAACAACAACCTACAATTTGAGATTGCCCATTTAAGTAGGACCACTAACCAGTGGTTAGAATAGGTTGAATTGATATATATATATATATATATATATATATATATATATACAGAGTCAGAGCTCTGCCACCTTTGGTTTTCTGTTTGTCTACTTTCTTTCTTTTATTGAGATGCAATGGTGAATATTATGCCAACGTTAAACATTATTAATACTTTATTTGTTGATTATTAACAGGGTTACAACTCTAACCACAGATACTTTGCCTCTGCTGTGTTTGACATTTATTACAGAAAACAGCTTAGTTGCTGCCGTAAGTAAACAATCTTAATTACTTAATAAAGTAATTACATGCATGGATGTTTAGGGCAGATTTATAAAGCTCAGCATTTCAGCTCACCAAATATTGCTTTTGAATAATTTTTATATATATATGTTTTTTTTATATTATATGCTGCATGTGTGCTCACTGGTCTGCCATACTTTTTAAGTTCTCTTTCGTTACTGGACATTTCAAATCTGTGTGACATTTTTTATTAATTCTAATTAGTACTGAGCAGCATAGGCAATATTCATACTCGCAAAATATTGCACATTTTTCGACTAATATTCACAATAAATTTGTAAATTCAAGAATTAGTGATCTTCAGTCATTATTACCTTCATTGCGCAATCAGCTCTTGTACATGCTCATATTGTGAACGCAATGGATGGTGGTTTCAGGTACTGATGTAAAAAATCTTGAATATCTGCAAAAAAGATATAGCGATATATTGCTGATTTTCACGAATTCTCCAAGTACCACTTTTCACAATACAATTTTGCGATCCACTATAATTCTAATCTGCAGAAGGGTGAATTTATTTTTAACATTAAACATTTGCAAATGAGGCATAATTATGTCATCCATGGTTTAATATTTACTTCTGTTGGATACCTGTTATTTCCTCCATTATCTACCACATATATTGACTGTAGTTTATTCAAAGATTTTAGACGTCTATTTTGTGCTTTCTGGGAGTCATCTTCTAAATCCACAATCTAAACTAAAATGATTCTGGGCAAACACCAGGATATGACCAGCACATATGAAATCTACAGGGAGAAATGCCCATAGATTAACCTGTCCTATATTTAAATTGCATTTGCAGAAAATCTGTGGAAACACCAAGGTTTATTAACTATGCAGGAAGTAGCTTAACAAGACCCAACGTGCCAACTGACCTAGCAAACCTTACTGTTTGTGCTAGTATTCTTTTAAACACACAATTGTTTGTTCATGCATACACATCCACTACACATGAACGCACGCATGCACTGTTTTTATTACTGTGCATTTTTTTTCAATTCACTTTATTGCACGGCTCAGCTTAATTTTATGCACAATATATTTACCCTTTTTGGAGTATTTTCTATGTAAAAGTCAATACCTAAACATTATTGTGCAGGTTTTTTCTAAATACAACACCCTTTTGGCAGAAATTAACTAAGCATCTACTGAAAAAGAACAGTGAAAGGACCATTTGAGGTAAAGAAAAAAATCACATTTGGAAATTGTTTCAATACCAAGTATTGGGTTCCTTCAAAAAATGCCAGATTTGTGATATAAACATTAAGTATTTATAACTATGACATAATCATGTACAATACTTCAATTAAAATAATAATCTCAGATGGACCTACTTGTGTAGTTCATAATTACACTAAATATTTGCTATTTTTTAAGGGATTGTATCTGGGTATTTTATTTCTTCTATAGTTACATTATATATTTTCATGTGAACACAATTTTCATTCTATCTCACCAGGGTCATGACTGCTATCCTATGCTTTTTTCATATGATAAAGAGCAGGGGAGCCTCAGCTTTGGAGGAAAGTTGGACATCCCTAAACAGAGCTCCCAGAAAGGCATGACAGCAAGGGAGAGGTTTCAGAACTTGGATAAAAAGGCTAGCTCTGATACCAACAGTGGAACACTGGATACCCTGCATAAAAATAGCATTAGGTAAGAAATTATGTATAAAAGAACTCCTCTACCCTAGTATATTGAATATGTTTTTAAACATGTGATTACATATAAAACTAGGTTGTAAGTGTTGCAGAAAAAAAATCAGACTTGTATTACACCAAAGACTTTACCAATCACATAGACAGAGGGGAAATAAAGATATCCTGTATGAATACAATCAAAGACTAAAGCCGGCCATAGATGCGGGCTCCCGTCCGCAACTACAGGGGTGACCACCTTGAAGTTTCGAGCCAAAAAGCCGGCAGGTTGGATCGCACAGGAGTCTCCTTCCCAAGTTAATTGGCTGCAATCTGACGGGAATATCCTGTGTTAATGGAGAACAGTCAGTTCTATAGCCGACTCATCACAGTGTGCCAGCGATGTATTAAGGTGTCTATGGCTGGCTTTACAGGAGAATAAGAAAGACAAATAGAGATGATCAGAGATGCAATTACTCAAGGAAAAACCAGATGCTAAAGACCCTACAACTAGTGAAACGCATCAGGGATTGTTGTTGTGATCTAGTGGTGAGGTTGGTTGTCTTTATTTCTCTTGCTGCAAATAAGTTGTTGTTCCGGTGGCCATTTGTCTTTCTTCTATATATCTCTTTCTAGTATGATAGATGCTGTAAGGTTTTGTTAACAATAAAGTCAGTAGTAAAGTATTATTCACCGAGCTTGAGCACAGGCTCTTTTATTTTTATAATTTTTGCACACACCAAGTTACATTCTGAACCCACTAATTCCTCTACAGAATCTTTTCTAGGACATTAAGACATAATATTTGTAAACCAGTTACTCTTAGGGAGTAGCTAGAAATGACTGTGCCCTGCCGTAAATTATAAGCAGACTATTAAAAAGAAAGTACTGCTCCAGCATACAGTTTTGGCATAAATAAGATAAAAATTTAAGTGGATAATTAAACTCAAACGTTTCGACTTTGAGCTTTTTTTAATGAAAAAAATACTAATACTTTTTTTGTAATATCAAATAGTGCCCGGGAGGTTATCGTCGGGGACAGAGAGAAAAACTAAAGATCCAGCCTTTGTGGCTATAGGGCTGCTGTAGCCACAGCCTTTGTGGCAACATAGCGTTGATATGGCTGCTATAGTGATTCCTACGCCACTGGTTACACTTCAATACACAACTGCCTTCCATAAGAAAACCATTGATGGATTTTTCTCACAAATAATTAAGCATCCTATTGAAGTTATACTCATTGAGTTCCATGGTTTAATCATCAAAAGTGTTCTTATTGAGTGACAATGACTAATCAGAAGTTTATTTTTTACTTGCAGTCAAATCTCTGCGCTGAGTGGTGGAAAAGCAAAATGTTCCAAGTTCTGCACCACTGGAATGGATGGAGGGATGTGCATATGGGATATAAAGGTGGGCAATAATTTTAGCTATACACCTTACCTCTCTTGTACATATTTACTATGTTTATATGTCAATACATGAACCAACCATAGGTTTCTTACTTGTTCTGGTGCTATACCCCTACAGTTTCACTCTATGAGTTGTCCTATACATCTGAGTAAACAGTTACTGCCATTATAGCTATCAATAGGAGAGTGGAGTATGTGTAATACCAGCCCTTATCACCCATTGCAACTTCAATGTGGTTTTGGGATCCTCTCTGAGATCCATATTCTTACTTGTAGTTCACAGTGCAGGTTAAATTATAACATGACCCAGTCACTCCACCTGAAGCGTCTTCTGTTTCTGATGAAAAAAAATGACTGTTCCTTATAGGATACCTTTTGTCCTGTACAGTAAAAGCAAAGCAAATCAAATAGCAGTTACAATAGAGTTTCTTGTAGTGTAGTTCATTTTGAAGATCAAGTTTGTCTATATTGTCCTTCCTACAATATCAGCACTTAACCTTTCTAGTGCTTCTGACGGCACTATCTCGTCACTTGCTTATGCAGTATTGCAGCTGACGAGATAGTGCCTTCCAGCTAAGAGCTCAGAATCCCCGGCTGAACACTCTGCTCTGTGCTGTCTGTGCGATCTTATGCAAGCCAGCTGTGACGCCTAATCTGCACATGAATGTCCCAATCTGCACATGAATGTCCCAATTTGCACATGAATGTCCCGCGGCCCCCCGTGCCCCTGTGGGGGGTGGCGTGGGACATTCATGTGCAAATTGGGATATTCATATGCAAATTTGGATATATTCAAAGAGCACACCTGGAATATCACCCCCATTGTCATTCCAGATGTGATCTTTGAAGTTAACCCTTTCAGAGAATCCCATTTTATTGAATACAATTCAAAACAAAAACAAAATAAAATTGTTATTATAAACAAACATAAATACTGTTTTGAAATCAATAAATACTGTTTTGAAATCTTTCATACCAAATAAGTATTCAAGAGATTTAAGCATTCAAATGATACATTTCATAATTTTTTTAAATGTACTTTTTTTTACAATAATTGTGTGTTTCAAACATTATTATAGTCCGGATGTCTATTAGACCCTTGTACGGACAGATTTTTGGAAGTTACAAGCCTACAACACAAAAAAATTCCATTAGAGTCTATGGTGCGCTTCTGGTACAGAAATCTGGACCTCAGCAGTGCGCTAGGGAGGTTAAACTACATTACATGATCCATTGATCAGTGCTATAAGTGCTCCTTAACAACCATCAGAGCTGTTTTGTTTTAGTAAGGCAAGAATCAATTGATTTTGTTGCTGGTTGTGGGACAGTGCTCCATGCTTATTAATATTTCATAGAATTGCCCATTCCAATCAATGTTCAAACGTTATATCGATCGTACATTAATCAAGATATTTTTTAAATAGATTCGGCCTTTTGTTTTCAAATATATTATAGGATTATTATGGTTTCCATAACACTTCACCACTCCAGTGCTGACTTACAAAGTAGTTTTGCCAGCATCGGCCTTAAAGTGCACTTTAACTCAAAAAACCTATAAAAATGTATACTTGCCTACCTCGCTGTCATCTGTGGGAGTATCCATTTTGATTTCTGTGTAGCTTTCAATTATTCATGGGGTAGGCTGCAGTAATGCAAACAGCCATGCCACCAGATACAATGTCTTTCAATGGACACAAAGTAAAAACAGCAGAAAGAGCAGCTGTGATTTAATGGTCCTGTCTTACACTGTTATCTTGGCACAATGTGCCGAGGTAAGGATTTTTTATCTTTTATTGACAGATTGCCCCAATAATAGAGGGTTGACAAACTAGGGACATAAGTGTGTCTTGTGGGTTTAGGTCCGCTTTAAGCCCACCTTTCAATCACTCTGTACAATTTCTTTTAGATCTACCAACAACTATGTAGTATAGTAGCCTCCCTGATGGAATACATAGTGATTGGAAGGCTAAGGTCCTCATATTGCATGGTTTAGGTAGAGGAAAAGTTGATTGTACAGAAATGGTATAGTAAGATTGTAAGGTGTATGGTGACCTTTAGTTAGAAAATGTGATTGGCCAGTAAGTACCACCTAGTGGTATTGGAGCTGTGTCTCTATGATCTACCCATTCTTAGGATAGAACATAGGCATAGAAAGCACTTCTGTGATAATAAATTGTAGTTTTAAATATTGGCAATACCACAGAAATTGTACACTTATGTGGCATTGCACATTAGTGTACAATTGCTAAAAACAGAATGTGCAGAGGGCTTCAAATGCATATATTGTTATCTACACATTTTTCCCCTTATATTAAAAAAGTATGTACTGTGTATATTTACATATATAGATGTAGCAGAAGTGTGATTGTAACTGTTCTGTTTTCTTCTTTTAGAGCCTGGAATCTGCAATGAAAGGTTTGAAAATTAAGTGATCAAGATGGAAAATAAAATGACCTATAGCATTTCCAAGTATTTCTATATGCAGAGCTTATTTTTGCAAGGTGTAAATTGATAATTTATGTTTTTTGATATATCAACCACTCTTTCAAAATAAACAACTGCATTCGAGCAATTTTTTTTTAGGAAACTATATAAACTATATTGAAATTAAGCATGTACCATTAAGCATCAACTTAATCTAGCCCTATTGCACCTAACCAGCACATACTGCACCGCATGGCACACCACAACTCCCAACAAGCGCGAACCATCTGTTTTTGTAACTAGAGGCTGGACTGGAGAAAAAAAAACTTAAGCCCCCCATACACCTTCAGATTCCTCCATACAACTTTCATGAGACCTACCAACAACTATGTAGTATAGTGACCTCCCTGATAGAATACATAGTGATTGGAAGGTGTAGAAAGGTCCTCCTATTACATGGTTTTGGTAGAAGAAAAGTTGGTTGTACAGAAATTGCATGGTAATTGTATGTGGTGTATGGGGGGCTTTACACTGAAGGGCATTGACTGGCCATTCAAAATAAATGGATTCATTATGGCAGTAGCTCTGGATGGATTGTAGGGCACTGTGCTATCATGCTTATTATTGTGCCCACCTCTCTGGTTATCATCAGAGCGAAAAACAAGCTGGGGACAGATACATGGTGATTACTTGGAAATGGAAGCATTAATTTCAAGCAAATGTACCCATTCTATACCAAATGTGCATCACCAACTCCTTTTTAAAACCAAATGTAGACATATATTATTTCAGAATATTGCACATGACAGGAGGAAGTTATTCTGTTCTTTGACATCATTTGATGGTATAGATTTTGTTCTAAATACAAAAAGTTCTATTGTTATCAATTTAAAGCAAAGTTGTGTAGCTCCAGGGGAATGCCAAATAAAGGCTGGGCCTTTAATTTTGAGCCTTTTGTTTTGAAAAAAAAGAAAGGATTTGTTCCAAAAGTGGTTAATACTGCACAAATAACATATGTTGTCATTAAAATGTGATAAATATTATTTTATGTTATACAAAGTGGAGGTCATTGTCTGATTACTTGCTATTGGAGACCAACGAGGCACGTAAATTACATTAGTAAATGTTGAACAATTGGCTATTGGTTATAAGTTGGAACCCATAGTGACAAATCAGGACTATGTCAACCATTAGTGGCATTAGGAAAAAAATGAAATGTTATGCTGCCAAAGCTTTGCTTATTAAACTATATGAATTTTCTATAAATCTTTGTACTTAGCTTCTTATGACAAATGTTTACATAAGTAAAGTAAAGTAAGAAATGTGTACATTTAAATAAAAATAAAAAAAAACACTGCTATTGTGGTAATAATTTGTAGTGCTAGACCTTGTGGGAAATGTTCCTTTTGTTGTGTACAGTAATCATGATCTTGACATTTGAGATAGTAATACCTGCACTGGACATTGCGATAGCAACATGTTAGCCTGTGTTTTACAATGAGATAACAAAATGTTTTCTTTGTCCCATCCCTTAAATTTATTTAAAAAAAAAGTAAATTTTTTACATTGAAAAGCAATATTAAAGCAGTTTATTAATGGGGTGAAAGGGCTTTGATGGATTGAATGCTTTTGACATCAGTTTGTGGGACGTCTGAGATAATTCAGAAATAATAGATGGTGCACATGACCTCAATGGACAGCTTTCTGGCCTGCTTTTACCCGATTCGACATTTGTCATTCTGAAAAACTTTGGCTTATATTCTGGTGCCTTTTTAATTGATGTCCTCACTGGCAAGTATTAAGCCTGATTGAAATTTCGAAACTATAGAGTTGAGTTTCTGTGAGTAAATTGCCAAACCATTGAAAATTACATTGTCTCCTCTACAAAAGAAAAATTTTATGCAGGCATTGCTCTAGCACAGGGGTAGGCAAAGTGTGGCTCGGGAGCCATATGTGGCTCTTAAGCCCCTTCAGCCTGG
>CM070039.1:53210115-53229854 GCA_036250615.1 Ptychadena robeensis
CCCCCCCCCCTTCACTTCAGGTTGGCAATAAAATTGGAAGGAACACTAATACAACAGACTTCAATTACAGTATACAGAGTAGATCAATGCAGAGGAGTCAGCGCCAGATGGGAATCAAAATGTTATGTGCCAAATACATGAATCTTAGCATATCTGAACTGTAACAGTGAAAATATCAACACAAGAAATAATAGTTATATACATCACTACACCCATACGAGTTGTTTGATCAGTCTGCAGTTGTCATGACAAAACCACAAGATTTTTATTGTTTTTATTTTCCTTCTTGATGTGCACGTCAGAAGCAGTAGGGGGAACAAATAAACTTTGTAGTTTAAAAGAATAAAAATGTTGAAGAGCTTGGCAGTCTGAATATCTCACTATGGAGATGAAGAACCATGGATGGTGAAAATTATTCCTCCAGTGTATTTAGCTGTTCCTCAAGTTCATCCAAATCTTCTCCAGTAAAAAGGTTTTCATCAACAGGCACGTCATTGATCAAATTATCATCTTCACTCTCTTCCTCAGAGTCACTATGCTCTCCGTTTTGGATAACTCCTCCTGATGCTTCATCTAACTTTATATCTGAAAAAAAAAAAAAAATACGATTTGAGGAGGAGCGATACATAAGATGTAGCGAAACAAAGTCCAGTTATTCTAAAACAATAGCTTGGGATTAAACTAATATCTGGTATCTTTATTCAGGGTTCTGAAAAGACACAGAAGAAGTTAGGACTAAAGCCGGCCATACATGCATAGATCCACAGGCAATTTTGCAGCTGATCGATCTGCGTGTGCCTTCATCGGATCGCAGCTGCCCACATAGAGCTACTGATCAATATGGCTCAAAATCGCAATCGGCCAGAGAACTGACATGCCTGGTATTCTCTGGCTGATTAAATTACTTTGGATGGGGACTAGGGTCTACATCAAAAGTATTGCCCGGCACACAAAGGTGACTTCATCACGCTGCAATTAGCCGCTCGAGGATTGCACAGGGATCGCTGCGTGTATGGCCAGCTTTAGTAATAGCAACAAATTTATTCACTGTTCCAAGTTTACACCCAATGGTCCAAGGATTCCATGATGCAGGCTGCTCTGCAGATTTACCCCTGCTCCACTAATAGGTAAAACAACACGGTCATACTCATAATATTTGATCAAATCTATTAAGCGTTAAGGCAACATTAAGCACATGATCATTGATATGATGTTCAACAACATAGGAGTCAAACTCCACAATCTATGACTATGTTAAGCTGAAATCCATTATAGAGCAAAGGCACAAAATGGGACTTAATGTTGTAGTGAACAATGAAACTTACTGAATATCATGGGACCAAGACTAGAACTTGCTGGGGAAAAAAAAAATCTCCATGCAAGGGGGGGGGGCAATATGCATCAATCTACGTAAAGCACACGTACGCAGCCATAGGAGGTAACCTTTCGGTTGCTCTGCTGTAAGAACTCTGAAAACTTGTTTGTCTAATAAGCTAACTGCTGTCAATATTTTTTTGAACTCTCTTAGTTCCTGACCCTTGTCCCTACCATAGGATGGGGCAAAACCCCCTTTTGTGAAACAATCTCCAACCTATTTGTGTAAGATACTCTCTGGTGTCTATTCCCATTTTATATACAAAATTCACCAACAAGTATTGTTGTGATCACAAGTGACAGAAGCAATAACAGCTCAGTTTGGGCATTTACTTAGCTGTTTTTCAGTGAATATAAAGAAACTCTACTCCACTCTACTCCATCCTCCCACTTTATTAACATATACCATAAACAAAGTTATATGTGCGTTGTACATATAGCATAAAAACAAACATCTTTCAAAAAGATTTCCCTCTCATCTCCCTCTTCCTTATGATATTTGGTGCAGACCATCCAACCCACTTAAAACCGCAGCCATTGGCATTATTATTCATTTTCTAGATTTTATTTTAGCTGGTTATGCTACCTGTTACAGCTGTACGGTTCATTTACTGCACTCCACTGGGGGAACAGCTTTTTCACCCACCGTCGCTCTCCTGACACCACCTCTCTATATTACAATTTCATATCACTGAAAATTACAAGCTAAACAGAATACTGGAAAGTGCAACTGCAAAAAGGGTGATACTTGTTCTTGGGTTTCGATATATACCCAAAGATTAATATATAGTCCAACCATTATCCACAAGCGATACATTACCCTCTGCGCCACCCTTAATTTTAGATATGAAGCCGAAGATGTAAGAAAGTTTGTGTAATTAACATCAATGTAAAAGACCCAATTTATTGTGAAACTGTAGGCCAGGGGTGGGCAAAGTGTGGCTCAGGAGCCATATGCAGCTCTTTAGCACCTTCAGTCTGGCTCAGTGGCGTAGGGACTTATCTTTCCTGCTACCTACTCTTTATCATTTTTCATTCATGTTTGCCCATCCCCCTAACAGCAAAACCTCACCATCACCAACAACCCCTAAATATGCCGGTAAGGGGGGTTTTGCGATTACCTGTAAGGGGTAGCTCTGTAGCTACTAATAAGTGGGGGCTTTCTGCTTACCATTAAGGGAGGGGTTCTATGGCTACCTATATGGAGGGGGCTTTGTGGCTACAAATAAGAGGGGGCTCTGAGTCTACCATCAAGAGAGGGGCTCTATGGTTACCTTTAAGGGGGGCTTTGTGACTAAAATAACAACATGCAAACCTGACTTGCCCAAACTTGTTCACAGGGCTTGTCAGTCATTGGCGTCACAGTATATTGTAATCATTTTTTTTATAAACTTGTTATTAAGTACGATAATAAGTCTAAGTTAAGCTTACAACTTTATAAGTTTATTAAGTAAATTTTAGAGAATGCTTTTTAGGGAAAGAAGACGTAATTTTTTAATTTTGACAGCACAAACCCCCTCCGGCTCCGTATTTCAAGCGCTACACCATTGCGATTTGGCTCTTTGGTCGAATAAGTTTGCTACCACTGCTGTAGACTATTGTAAACACAGAAAACAACCAATACGATTTATGTCAACCTTACCCTCTTTATCAGTTGTGGGTATATATGTGCTGAAACGTTCATTGCTGGCTACTGTTATTCCGGTGTCATCAACATCTTTCAGGATAAATCGACTGAGATCAATATCTTGGACATCTGATGTGTCAGCCTTTAAAAAACAAAAAAAAATGTTCAATATTACACTCAGAAAGTGTATTCTCAACATATTGCCTTAAAACTGTGTCACTACACAAAAAAAACAAAACACTGTACTTTTACTTTTTCAAAGCTAATGCATACTCCGGTTTTAATTCCTTCATCTATGTACTGTCCTCTATGAGCAAAAGGAAAGAGCTTTATGTTCACAAAGAACAAAACACTACAAAACGTTGAGGCGGCTCCATGGTTAAAATGCGTGTTCTGGGCATCCTTACAAAACTATCTCCAGAGTACAAATGCCCTGACAATTATCAAAACAGAGGAATACCTCATCTTCATCTTGTTCTATTGTGTAATGAGTGTCATCTGCTTCTTCATCGTCATCATCTACAAGCTCAGGTCGGAATTCAAAAACTTCACGACCACTGATCTGAGAAAAAAAATAAAAAATTCAAGTATAAATTAACATACACAGACATTGATATTTTTTAATTGCATGAATAAAAAGTATACCCCTAAGGATTTTCCAGCTTTAAAGTCTGCTTTCCTTCTTTCCATCTCTTCTTCTGCTTTTTCTATTCTTTCTTGCCTTTTTCGCTTTTTCCATGCAAGAAAAGATTCTAAGGTGATCCTGGTGACGTTTGGTCCAAGAGCTGCTCTCTACATAAACAACAAAAGTAGAAAGTCAGTTTTGCAGTGCTCATTAAACAGAAACAGGAAAATCAGATTTAGTAAGAACAGTAATCTTTAGCAAATTTAAGGAGACTGAACAGAATAGATTCCCGGTTGCCAATACAGCTTACAGATAACAAAACAGGTTTAATGAACAGCAAGCAGCAAAAAGGCAAAATCCATAACAGAAGAGTGGCTGAGTAACATTAAAATTAGGGAATACGAGGAATTATTCAAATCTTCTTGCTCACCAACTGCTGAAAACTATGTTTCAAAATCTGGCAGCCCCAGGACACTCCTGCCTGCACTTAGATATTATTAAAAAAGCATCGCATAGCAACTCAACACTTTATCTCACTTTTTTCATATAGAATGAAAAAATCATAATATTTCAGAATACCATGCAGGATAAAAAAATAAACAAATTTATTTAATAAACAAATTTATAAAAAAATAAACAAAACAGATTTCAAACTCTCACCTCTCTTTCTATCAAATCCTCTAACGAAATTTCTTCCTCTTTCTCTTCTTTCTTTTTGTCTTTTTTAAGCACAAATCCAGGAGGTAATGCATGGCGGTACATACAGGTGTCTCCTCCTCCAGGACATACCCAAAACCAACCATATTTATTGTTTTCTATAGCATCAAGGAAGAACTTACACACCTGAAAAATTAATTAGAATAGATTATAACCTTAGTTTTATTCATTTTTGTGATCTGTACTTTTTACCAGACTTTTTTCCCCCACACTTACAAAGTATTAACCAGGTTTTAAAATGTATTATAAAAGAAATTACACACACACACAAAATGAAGAGACTTATACGGTAAATCTCTCAGTTTACTGAGCTTTCCTCCTAATTTTTATAACAAAAAAAGGAAGAACATACTATCAGAGTTTTCGTTTTTTTCTTTTCAGCTTCCCCATGTTTCTTGTTCACCACCTCCTCCAACTTCTTCTCATCCCAATTATCCATCGTATCTGTAAAAAAGAAGCGAAATCTTAATATCGTAAATGATTAGTGCCACAATGCAAAATTTCCGATAAAGACTAGAAAAGCTCACCTTTCTCCAGCTCTTCGTCTCTTCCATCATAATAAACACTTCTCTTTTCACATTTTCTTTCTAAAGAAAGGTCATGGGAGAATTTGCACTTGTCGCCTTTTGTACACTGTCCTTGCTTGAAGAATGCACAGACAACAGATTTGGGATCAGTACCTATATAAAAAGAAAAAAATGGCACAGCAATGTCACAAAGATAGAAAGCAAAAGTGACAGCACACTTAAAGCTGCCACTAAATACTAGGTTGTGGAGTCGGAAACAATTTTGGGTACCTGGAGTCGGAAAAAAATGAATTAAATTTAAAAATGGGAATAAAAAAAAAAAACAAAAAAACAAAAAACACAATGTTCAAGTTCAAATGTCCCAATTCACAAACATTGAATAATGAACTACTTCTCTGCTAGAAGAATTATAAGAATAAATGTCTGCAGTGCATAACATTACCGCGAAATGAACACCTCACATGACCATGAAGCATGCTGCACATTGACTGTGTGCGTCACTTAATGGGACATAATGCACAGTTAAGGTGCGGCACCGCTTTCCATTGTGTTGTGTTCTGCCATTACAGGGAACGCAGCACCCACTGTGATCCTCGCCTAACTCTCGCTGATAATGAAGTAAATGTTTTTTGTCAGACTAGAGACACTTGTATATGTGAAGGGAACGGATCGCCAATAGTTCAAGACTGAAGCTGTAAAACATTTGAAAAACCGCTGTAATTCAGCTGAAGCGACAAATACTTGTTAGCTTCAACTTTAATCATGACTATGGGATTCAAGGGAAATCATGAATCATGTTTGAAGTGCCCCTTCGCCCCTCCTCTTCTTCTTGAAGCCTTCCACTGCCCTATCTTCAGCAGAAGATCAGAACACTAAAGCTAGGCACACACGGGTAGATCTTTAAAAAGATTTGAGTACAATCAATCAACTTGCGCGCTCACGGCGATTACAAACCTACCCGTGTGTGCCTTCCTTTGGGAGGAATCAATAGAGCCCGCTCGAAGGAACTTGATTGAATGGGGTTCTAACATGTTGGAAAACCCAGTTCAATCTCCAATACTTTGCATGGAGAGGTGTTCCATAGTACTTAGCTTCCTGTTTGTAGTATGTGTGCCACATCCCAAACAATTTTCTTTCAAATACTTTGCATGAAGACATGAGTCTTCATGGAAAGTATTGGAACAGCTGCGGCTGCTGCCTTCTGCTCAGCCATTGGCCGTCAGTGTGAAGGGGGCAGAGCCAGCAGTCCTCACTTGGAAGCTGTGTGAGTGAGGCAGCTGTGTGAGACAGGCTGCTTCTCCCCAGCTTGTGGCGTGTTGTAAATCACACACTGCAAGCTGGGGAGAACGGGTCCCCATTGAACAGGAATCGATGTGCCCATGTGGTGCACATTGATTTCCGTTCAATTGATTGGGGGTCAATTGCACTGGAATTTTCCTGTGTGTGCGGACCTACCACTTGCAGAGATCGCTGACTAAAATAAACAAAACTGATTCTGACAGCTGGAGGGGTGTCTTTTTAGACTTCTGCCTAACTTCCTTTCTCTGCTTTAATTGGTGATGGTTCCCCAGCCAGTAGTTCTGTGGTTAATGTAGGTTGCCTTCCTTTCCTTCAATGGATGTATAAAATACATAAGCACATTTAATACAGACGAGTTGGAAGTATCAGAAACTGAGGAGTCTGAGAATTTCTCGACCGACTCCACAGCCCTGACTAAATATTCAGTAAACTGGTGTCATCATCAAGCAACATTCATCTGGAATGTCTAATAGTCACCTTCACTTCACACATATTAGGCTTGGAACAGGCTAAACTGTGTTGGTTCCATGTATAAGTTTAGCAATTCAAAAGCTCCAGCTATTTTAATAGTTGAGACAGCTGTTATGTTTTGATGCAAACAATAGTTATGTTAAAGCTGATCTTAAAAGGGAAACAAATTATGTTTTAATTAAACCGTATGTTTGTGTTCTAATAATCACTAGCTGGCCCTAGATAATGGCTTTCAATGCTGAAAACAAATCTACAGAGACACAGGTTTGGAGAATCACTAACCTCTGTTATTTCTGAGTACACCACTTCAGCCAAAGAGGTGAAGAATTGCAGCAAATTACAATGTAGTCTTTTTTATCTAAAAGCATCACATATGAAGTGCTCAGTAGGTTAAGGTAGTGATGCCTCTTTGCCGAAAAGAGTGGGGATGGTAAACAATTGAAGTGAACAGATTACAGGTAAGGTTTTGTTTTTACAGATTAATTTATTATGTGTGCTTTGGCTGCGAGGGACATGGAGTACAGCAGGCGAGTATAGGTCCACTTTAAACAAACAGAGCACAAATACAGTTCGTTTTATATGCAAATCGAGAGGGGAAAAAAATGGCATGCAGATTACCTTTGCTGACCTTCTGTGAAGCTACTACCGGCCTGAATAGATCATTCAGTTCTTGCAGTTCTTTCTTTTTGTCATCTTTTTTGGATTTCTTTTCACCCTCAACTTGTGTAACCTAAAACAAAAATAAATTGATGTTTTTTCTCCCCAAACCTGTTGCATTGGGACATCATTACAGCAAATACTAGAAAAAAAAGAAAACACACTCCACATCCCAACATACCACTCGGGGGTTCTGCTGACCGTACTTCACTTGCTGAGTGACATTTTTGATGAACTTTTGCTGCTTGCCACCTTTCTTGTTCTTCAGACCAAAAGTTTTGTCCTTCAAATAAAGAAATAATGCAAATCAGCACCAAAAGCACTTTTCCATCCAACAGTATAGAGGGTTGTGTGAGAAGTTTGTTGAACATTATGCAGATAATCCCACATTTACTTACACACAAAACCGTTCACAGGGGTCATTTCTTTTTCTGGGGCTTATGATGTAATCAGACACATCTTTGAAACGCAACATGATCACAAAATTAACTTACTCACCTATGCTCCTCAACATACCTGTTCCTTTAAAGCTAAATCAGTAACTACTCTGTACGTTGGCCGAAGCACCAACCAATATGAGGTGGGGGACCAATATCATATGAGGTGGAGGAGGAAGGAGGCAATAACAGGTAAATCTCAAAACAAGATCCAATACAATAACAATCAGCAGTCATCCCAATGTTTTTCCCCAGTTAAAACTGCAAGAAATTTAGATGGAATGAAACCTCATATAAACAGGCACATTCGAAGAGAACTACCATTTTCAGTATGTTCTGCAGGGCTGTGGAGTCGGTCGATAAATTCCCTGACTCCGACTCCTCAGTTTCAGATTCTATGGTCCTCTTTGTGTAGATATGCTATGTATTGGTAAATCCGGATCCATTGAAGTCAGGAAGGCGAAGCATACATTCACCGACAGAACACTAATACGGGGCCGGAAACCACACTGGACTGGGGGGGGTCGATGGCAAATAAAGCAGAGACAAGGGGATTTAGTGCATAATATTAGGCGGCACTTTTTTCCTTCAGCTAAGGGCTCACGCTGTCAGTGATCGGGGGATCCCATTGCACCGGAAATCAAGGTGCACAGCCAAAAGTTGCACAGTCGTATTCCTGCTCCTTTGAGAGGGGAAAGGGTCCCACCTTCTCGCCCAGCTTGCAAGTGGTGTGATTTACACACATCGCCACAAGGCTTGGAAGAAGCACTGTCGTCCACACAGCTTCCAAAGTGAGGAGTTGCTGGCATCCGGTCCCCTTTCACCTGACAGCCCAGCTGTGGAGGGAGGCAAGATCCCGCAGCGGTGGGTTAATAACTTTCCATGAGTACTCATGTCGCCATGCAAGTATTGGGAATTTGCACGGGGTCTTTATCAACATGTTGGAACCCCATTTAATCAAGTTCCTCGTCTAGCCGGTTCTATTGGATACCCGGGTCGGCCCGAAGGGAACGCAAACACGGGTAGGGTTTGTAAACAGAGTTAGAGTACATTAATCACCGTGAGCCACAAGCACACATTGATATGTACAACTCAAATCTTGTTTACAGACACCCTGTGTCCAGCTTAGGTGTTTGCATGATCTTCTGGTGAAGATGGGGCAGTGGAAGGCCTCCAAGAAAGGGCCAGTGTGAAGCGGGCACTTTAACAACATGATTATCGATGCTTTCCTGAACCTAAAAGCCATATTCAGGGGTTTTTAAGGTTTAAGCTAACATATAATTATTTTCGCCTCAGCTGAATGACAGCGTTTTCCAAAATCTGTTACGGTTCGGGTTTGGAACTTGCGATCCTTCCGTGGCATACAAGCGTCTCGTGTGGCAACAACAATTTACTCAGTTATCGCGAGTTTAAGGCCGCGCATACACGCACCGACATTTAATTGCTCACGACCGAATGTGGGCGTGTGTGTATGTGCCGATCCGGGGGTGCCACATGGGGGTGGAATGATGAGCTGACGGGGCCCACACAGCTCTGCCATCCAGAGGACAGGACATGTCCCTAAATCTCTGGCCGATCTGTGAGTCTCAATAAAGACCGGCTCTTATGAAACAAAAACTGTCACTCTGGAGATCGAGGGATTACCTCATCCCTCTGCACTCTAGGAGCCACCTGACTGGTCTGTCGCCCCCACACGTCAAGGTACGTGCTGGTGGGCCGTTAGGCTAGTTCACAGTATGTTACATGCGTTGCATGCAGTTATTCTTATAGCCAGGGGTGCACATAACTGTCCGCGGTACCATCAGGTCAAAAAAAAACTCTCTGCGTCCCTGTTATTGTCCCCTCTAAATGGCTCTGCGGACCACGACCCGGGACAGATTGACGGGGCTTCCTCCCCCCTCTCCTCTTCTGCTGTGTGAGGAGATCGGACTGCACATCAGCGTGGGGCATGCGGTAGGAGGGAAGCTGATAGGCCTCACACTGTGAGTTTTAAGCTAAAAGAAGCCACGCCCCCCTGTGTTCCCGACGTAAAAAAATATAAATAATCTGATGTGTTGAGGGGGGAATGATCAGGGTGCAGTAGTGTGCATGTGTGTTTGATGGGGAAAGATCAGTGTAGTGTGCATGTGTGTGGGGGGAAAGAATCAGTGCCCAGGGGTGTCGGTGTGTTGGGGGGGGTTATCGGGGGCATGGTGTCATGTGGTGTTGGGGGGAAATATCAGTGGCGTGTGTTGGGGGGAAATGATCGTGGCAAGTGTGTCACTGTGTGTTGGGGAATGATCAGGGGTGCAGTGTGTCTGTGTGTTAGGGGGAAGATCATGGGGCAAGTATGTCCTTGTGTTAGAGGAATGATCAGGGGGGCAAGAGTGTGTCTGTGTGTTAGGGAATGACAAAGGGGGCAGTGTGTCTGTGTGGTTAGGGGGAATGATCAGGGGGCATGTTCTGTGATGTTAGGGGGAATGATCCAGGGGGCAGTTGTTGTCTGTGTGTTAGGGGGAATGTTTGGGGGCAGTTGTCTGTGTGTTAGGGGAATGACGGCGGGCATTGTGTACTGTGTGTTTTGGGGAAAGCAGTGGCAGTGTGGTCTGTGTGTGGGGGAATGATCAGGGGACAGTGTGTCTGTGTGTTGGGGGAAGTGATCAGTGTCTGTGTGTTTGGTGAAATGAATCAGGGGACAGTGTGTTTGGGGAAATGATCATGGGGTGTGTGTGTGTGTGAGAGAGAATGATCAGGGGGTAGGTGGTGTGTGGTGAGGGGAGAGGGTTGGAAAATTATTGGGGAGATATTGGGTTTGTGTGTAAATGATCAGGGGTAGTGGTGTCTGTGTGTTGGGGTGAAGATCAGTGGGTGTGTGTGATGTGAGAATGACAGGGGGGGTGTGTGTTTGTTGGAGGGGGGGGGGTGATATTGGGGGGCAGATCTACCATGCAGGAGTGGTGGACGCAGAAGAACCGTGAGTAGACCAACACTACATAAGGGGTGAGATCCCAAACATATTATCTCCTGGTACTCATCTGAGGAACTCACTAAAAAAGTTATGTGCACCTCTGCAGAGAAATCATTATGTTATTTATGACTGTTAATTGCGACATTTGAAGTATTTTTTTTTTTATTTAAAATTTTTTTTTCATTCCCATTTAAATTTAGTAGGAGTCGGTTCATTTTTTGCCGACTCCGACTCCAGGGACCCAAAAATGTCTCCGACTCCTCGACTCTGATGTTCTGTACAATTTATGATCCAAGCTGTACACCTTACTGTCATCCATGAAAGCAATAATAATGTTCTTTAGTTTGATGAGCAACATGAAATTATAATCTCCAACATGGCACATATGTGATCACAAATTACATGATCTCCCTGATTCTGCCTTCTATTTCAAGTCAGATCCTTGCTTTCCCTGCTGAATAGAGAATGCCAGGGCAAGGAAAATATACAGTGTACTAGACTTGGCACAGAGCTGACATTCTACTTATTGTGCTAAAAAGAAAAAAAAGACAAGAAGAAATCTGTGATCCGCTAGACAGACCAGGTAAGCAGGGACAAGTCTTGCATACCTTATCTATAAAGTGACAGCAATTAAACGCTCCCTACTCCTTCCAAAATGCGCAGGAAAGTTAGGGTTTAGTTGTTCTGTAACTCCATGGCCGTACTTCGGAAGCACAGATTTGGCAGTCAAGTTCAAACTTTGACCTAAAGCATAAAAACATGGCACTCCTTGGCATTTACTAGGAAGTCCATGACAAGCCAATCCAGGACACCGTGTGGGGTCTCCCTACACCCCCCTCCCATACTAGTTTACCAGTGACACATGGCCAGCCAGGAGACTAGCACGTTGTCACTGTGCTGATCAGCTGTGGACATGTCCAGAACCAGTGACTAATGTCTATGTGGGAGGAGACGTATAAGGAAATAGTGTGGCACCATGTCTATATAAGCGAATTACTGACAGATACCGGTATATTCTTCACTCATTATTACATATGTTATTGTCAGCCAATAGAATAAACTCTCCCCTCCGCCGTTAGTCATTACCACACTACAAGAGAAATCTACCGGTGTAGGAGGAGAAGAGCCCCGGCCACATAACCAGCCGGCAGGCCACACATGCCACCCCGGCCTGACCTGCTGCCAAGAATGGCGCCCACCAGACCCCGGAGCCCACCTCAATGATCTTCTCCTTCTTCTTCTGATCTGTCTTCTTCGCAGGCTGCGGCGCCTGAGGCTTTTTTGGTGGCATTGCGATAGAAGAAGCACTAGCTCCCCTCCGCCGCCGCCACACACGAGGCCTTGCTTTACGGCTACAGCCGCAGTGATGTCATCATTCATAGACCCCGTGAGAGGGCCTGCCGGCGAAGGACTTCAATTCCCATCATGCCCCTCGTCGGAGAGCTGTGTGGAGTCGGTGCAAAGAAGGAAATAAAGTCTGAAAACAAATGTTTATGAGTAGTAGTAGTAGTGCTCCTCCACACGGCTTTCTATGGCTGGGTGCAAAATGCAGTTCTAGCATTTGTGCAATTATGATTCTCTCTGCCTCTGGTATTATCACTACCTTTCAGGTCCATAACATTTGTATTACCTGTTGATCCTGCCAGCAGATCTTGTTCACCTGCAAAGTGCCAAGCTGTCCAGACAAAATGAAAGACGTTTCAGATGAACCATTTACCACTGACAGGAGTGCTGGCAATGATCAGCTTTTATTCATTTAATTGGAACCTTTATTTCTTTTTTTAAAAAAACAAACAGTTTTAGCTTTATGCAAATAATTTATATGATGTGGCAACGGAGACGTTATACATCTGTGAAGGGATAGTTTTCTAAAATATCTAATGACCACTATCATAGCTGCAAAGCGTACTTCATATCTGATAAACATCCCTCACTTTTACTGGGTTTTGCAATGTAAGATGTACTTGGTAGAATATGTATGTGATCAAATATAAAATCCTGCCAAAATTACAACTTTTGGAGTATGTTTTTCCAATCATTGGTTGATTAATTTATGTAATGTTAGTAGAACATGTGACAATTGCTTATTAACATATACTTCGGAGCTTTAGGACAGCTTTCCCCCTATAAAATATTATAATGTACACAAATGTATTTCTGTTCTGCCAGATTTGCCATGGTGAACCTTCTGAAGCACCACTGCCTAGACCAGTGGTTCCCAAACTTTTCTAGCAGGGCCCCCCTTTTCTATTTAGGAACATTATCAAGCTCCCCTCCCTATTCAAAGACAGGTTAAGAATGAGGGCCCGTGCCCCCCCTGGAATACATTTGCGCCCCCCAGTTTGGGAACCACTTGCCTAGACCAATGGTGGGCAACCTTTACTGTCAAAAGAGCCATTATGCCCATCTTTCACTTTTTTCTTGAGCCACAAAACATAACAGATTCACACTTGTAAGTGCTGTGTTATGGCATAACAAACTGCAGCACACACTGTATACACAAAAGAGTTTCCACACATTTGTTGGTTGCTCCAGCCAAGTATCCAGTATGTATGAGTTGGTGGGAGGGAGGAAGCTTGCAGGCAGCCAGGGAATCACAACCAGGAGGCTGAAGAGCTGTGGGTTGCTGACTGGTTGTAGTGACCCCAGAAAGGGCCACTAAAACTGTATATAATGCATTGTTATAAATGCCTGTATATTTAGGGTTGTCTCTAGCTTAGGACAGTGACAGGGCCTCTTCACTAAATGTGTATATATTTTACTGTATAAATACCTTGCTCTGTACACTATTCCTATGCTAGCCATTGTACATATGTTTATGAAATGCCTGTCCCCGTTGGGCTGATGGTGAAGAAGCTGTAAATATCCGTTCCTGTAGTAAACTTGTAAATATCCCACTACTTTGTGTGTGGACCTTCCGTTCTTGGTGTGTGAGCTTTGTGGCAGTGTGCTGAGCAGAAGACATCCTTCTAAAGAATCCAGCCATGTAAGTGCACACTACACATGGCACCCCTCAACACTACCTGGTCAAAATGGTAAGATCTGAAATTATGGTCTAAATTTACTTATTTACTAATTTTTGTTCCGAAGGGTCCCATTTTTATATATTGAGTAACACACCTCTAACACTATAGCACTATTGTGTTTCCTGCCCCCTGACGTACACATCCCCTGTTTATTTTCTCAGATAGGATGGGGGCTCAGCATGATCAGGGCTCCCTCCCTCTCTCCTCTTTCCTAGTGGGAGGGTCCAACTTTTATATATTGAGTTCAACGTATAGGAAGTAGCACACCTCTAACAGTATAGTTTGTATTAACTTTGTCTTATGTAACTTTGTTTAATCTAAAAAAATGAATCTAAAATGTATTGTCTACGTCATTACAGAACTGGACTACACAGCAAAGCTGTGGGAACTGCTGGATGGGAACTGATTTTCTAGTTTTCCATACAGGATTCTTCCCCACCAATTGGCTTCTCTCATCAATCCTACAACATAGCTGATTTGTTTATTGTGCTACTTTTCCCAACTATGTTAAATGATGGTACATGCAGTGCTTGCACTTGGAGTCCAGCTTCAAAACATAACTATAATACAATTCAAGTTGGTTAGATTTTTCCATTTGATCAACTTGAAAAAGCGACTGTATCAAATTGATTGTTTGAAAATAGTTTATTTTTTTGGATCTGAAGAAACGTTTTATATTACACAATAAATTCCTAATGGGGTCTCCAAACACAGGCAAAACGGTGCGTATACGATTAGTGGGGGTTCCGACGTAGCACATTGATATAGCCTGCTTGGCGGAGGCTGAACGTACTCGACTAGACAGATCCTTGGCCAAGCAGGTAAGTCGTAAATGGAAACAAGCCCTCAAGCCCCCCATACACGTTCCAATTATTCTCCTGACCGATTTTTCGTCCGATTCTGTCACCCGATTTTCACCTAAAATGTTATGGTCGGTCGACTGGCACACAATATCGGAATTCGATTTATCACCGATCCATCAGCCCAACCCTATTTATTAACAGCAGATCGACCAAAAATTTACGGACAGGTCCGAAGCGACCCTGACCGATTTTTCTCCCGATTTTTCAAAATCGGGATCGGTCGGGCACCTAATTCCGATTATTCTCCCGATCGATCAATCCCGATCGGGCAAAATTCGTACGAAAAATCGGAACGTGTATGGGGGGCTTTAGTGTAAAAAGTAGCAGTCACTGGTAGTGAAGGACCGCCACCTGGCAGGGGAATTTCCAGGACAGTGCCTCGGCCTGAGGAGGGCCACAGCTGATCCGCAGCTCCCCACTTCGGGTAGACACGGTGGTACAGTGGATACACTCCAGTGGCGCAGCAGCAGGTAGGTCGCACACTGTCATATATTCATTTGCGGTGCAAAAGCTGCTACACACTGTGTGTACCCAAACACGAGGACTTACTAGAGCATTTATAGCTGCTGACATTTGCCACTTACAAACTCCACACAGAGTGCAGTGCAATACGCGTGCAATATGTCAGCTGTCTCTGGGACAGGGTAAGCCTTATTTTCGGGAGAGGAATATTAGAAGCACAGTGGAAATAAGAGCTAGGTTTTACTTTCTGAAAACACCAAACAAGCCTGGTGTCAGCTCCAGGTGCAGCACAGATTTTACATTACATATAACTTTACTTTATATATGGGCAGATTTATGTATTAGCCAAATACGGTATTATGAATGTCTCTACTAAATCAGGTATGAAATAAGATACACAAAAGATATATTGTACGCTGGCATGCTGCCACCTCCAATATGGCAGCCAGCTGTGCACGGAAGTGACGTCACCCACGAACGCGCCTTCCTTCCTGTGAGAGGAGGTGATACAGTTCTCGGCATTGAGACTGCTCGCTTTTCCTCAGTGTCATTTCGGACATCAAAATGGCGGACAGACCGGGTGAGGGAACGTCCCGTGTTTCTGTGACTGTGTATGGGGGCTCAGAGGGAATGCTTTGTGAAGGAGGGTTGGCGGGATTGCTGCGGCTTGTCGGCTTTGATAGGCTCGGCCTAAAGGTGTAGTGAAGGTTACATCCGGGCACTACAGTGCTGCTGACAGGCAGGGGTGGCTCCAGCCATTTCTTTTTGAACCTGCTACCTGGGTGCTGACAGGGAAGGAAGGGTCACACATGGAAGCCTCTTCCAGTATATTATATATATATATATATATATATAGGGATGTTCCATGTGTAAATGTCCTGGAATTACTAATCCTGTATAACACACATTGGCCAGTGTCGCCTCATGGCTATAACGTCTCCTACATATTTCTGAATGCGTTGGTGTTTCATTGACCTTCGTGTCTCTGGCGCACATCGTTCAGTGGTGATCTGTTCATTCTCATCTGCTTTCCGTTGCAGTGATGGCAGAGTCCTATAACGTTTTATTATAAGAATGGCTGTTCTATGAGGATTAGTTCTGTTCTCCCTCTTCAGGGATCAGGAAGGATAAGCTGCTGTGTGCATTACTTGTTCTGACATTGTGTAATGTCTGGTCACCTGCAGGTACTGTGTGCCTCGGGAGGTCAGGGTGACCTAGGCTCAGGGTTCATGTACATACCAAGTCTCTGCCTTTCAGATGACCTCCTCAGGTATGCAGCTGACACAGTTGTATGATGTGGGGGAATATAGTGATGTCATGTTCTCCATACACAGTAAGTTCCCTTTGCAGGGAGTTTGTGTAAAATGCCATTACTGACCTTGTCCTGTCTGTTGGGTGATTGATACTTTTACCTTTTTATTCTTTCTTAAATATGCATTCACATTATGTATGCAGCACAGCCATTCAGCTTATTGCTGCTAATTGTATCTGCATGCTGGTTTTAAATATGTGACTGAAACTACTGAAGCCAAAGGATCAGATTTACATGCAGGTAATCTACATTCTTTAGACTGAGCTATCCAGTGATGGACTACACAATCTGTCGGTGATCAGTGCTCTGAAATCTAATTGTACATACAGGTCTAAAAACTACAGTGCAAGGGGCTGTCTGAGGCATGACCTTGTGTTCGTTTTTTCAAACATTGTGTACAAAGATTACAACTTGTATGGTGAAGTTTTAGATTTACCAAATCTTCTCCATGTGAAAACGTGTTCAAACTAACCAATCGGCTTGTATCCAGAGATGAGACTGTTCAGTCGGTAGTGTAGATGCTGGGTCAGCATAGACCAGTGGTTCCCAACCTTTAAAATTAACGACCCTGGAAGTGATTTCACAAAGTGGCACTTCCTGGATTTGGAATGCTCAAGTGCTAATGCAGAGTGCCACTTCCATTTTCCAAATACCGTGACCCACCGCAATGCCCATTCTGGTAAGATCAGGCAAGTGCAATGAACCCTCCCCTGGGAAGATATAAAGGAGGGAGGGGGACATTTCTTCCCACCCCGCTTGTAAGCCGCAGCTCTAAAGCTTTCAGTGAACTTGGCGACCCCTGTAAAATGGTGGTTTGACATCGGTAGACATCCTCAGGAGAGTAGAGGGCTTGGACATAAAGTGAAGAGGCCGTGCTAGAAAATGTACTGTACCGGAGTTGTCCAACCTTAAGCATGTTAAAAGGCACGCTACAAAACCGTACACAAATGTATGAATCATGAAACCCTGCTAGTAAGCAATTTAATACTTTTCTTTTTTTCATAAAATAATGACATTTGATGACAGCCTCCTTAAGCACATTCACCACTTAAGGAACAGCACACAATTTACACTTATGTGTATGCTATATGTTTGGATTGTGATGGTAAAAGAATCGCATCATAAGTAATGATGATGGTAAAAGAAAAAAAAAGGGGAGACTCAGGCATAATAACTAAATTTTGAAACATGGATTGGATGATTATTTTTTATCAGTGTTCATTAAACTTCCATCACTAATTCTGCAAATGGCTGCTTCTGTATACAGATGAATTAAATGGTGGCGATCAGTTGGGGGCATCTGATATGGAGGGCCGCACAGAACATTTTCAATCGATACTGTATATAAGTACTTTATAATACAAAATGACAGAAATAGCCAGAAAACATTTTTTTGCCCTTGTGTCACCTTTGCCCATGTAATTTGTGCCATGTAATGTGACATGGCATACTCCATGTTTTTTGGAGTAGATATTGACGTTGGTGAGGTTTTGTGGGAGCGTAGGTACTCGCCTGTCTGCTGTTCCTATGTGTCTTCGCCCAGGATCTTCTTAGAGGAGGTGAGGTGAGGGACTTGCCCAGGCACCGTCTGGGTTGCCGATTGGCTTTCACATAGGCCAATCAAATTGCTCAGCCAGACCCTAAGCAAGTCCTTCACCTCTCTTCCTGCTGCAAGAAGATACCAGGCGAAGACGCACCGGTGGGGGATCGGCGGACAGGTGAGTACCTATGCCAGTTACGGGCTGCCAATTAACGGGAAACAGGCCGCGGGTTGGGCATCTAGGGTGTAGATATAAATGTTGTAATGTTACTTTGTATTTCTACCCTTAAATAATGGTGTCTAATGGTTATTTTTTTGCAAATGCCTATTACAGCCTCCACATTTAGGGCTTGATTTTACTAGTGTGTGGGCTGTGTTTTTTTTTTTTTTTTTTTTTTTTCTCTCATCTTTACTACTATCATTCTCTAAAACAGAGTATGGGAGCTAGGAACAAGTTTTTTATTTTATTGACATGCATATTAAAAGATAGTTTTATAATGCTGAACTGTAGTTTAAACGAATATTCTCACAATCTAAGAGTCCTATGTATTTATTGGGGTGGAGGCCTGTGAAAGACCAATGAAAAAGCTACTGTATACATAGTGTGAGAAATGTTCGCTCTTGTATTAATAACTGTAAAAACATTCTCTTTTAGTACCCATTGTACAGAAGAGACTGCTCGATGTGAAGGTCGGTGAGCTGCCTGTCTGGATTTCCAGTTCTAATTTTACTCCAAATGGAATCTGGGCAGCTGTTAGGAGAGGTTCGTATCTAAAACTTTCAATATTTAACGTACAGAGTGCTCTGTATGTGTAAACACTATATTACTTGGTATAAGTTTGTACCATGTACCTGGTTATGATACATTACATCCTAGCGGCACCAGCTAATTCTTATCCAGGGTGCACATTGCTGACCTAACTCTCTAGCTTTAAGTGGATTTGCTAGATGTCTCTTCTGCGATAAATGCTTGCTACCTGTAGAACTACAAAACCTCTTTAGATTGTGTAGTAAAATACACAGTACAGTGTAAATCTAGGCATGCCTTGATGCTAGGATGGTTTAACTAACCTGTTCTTGTAGAAATATTCTCTCTGTCTTGTCAATGTAGCTGAGGTTGCTGAAGATTACGCAAAGATTTCTGTGGATTTGTCTATATAATTTATATTCTAAAGTAATTTAGTTTACCAACTTAATGTTACACATGTTATACTGTATTTTTCGAACTGTAAGACGCACCCAAAGTTTTGAAGAGAAAATTAAGGAAAAAAGAGACCACTATTGATATGTGAATATACAGAATGTTGCAGCAAAGTGTGCAGGTCTGGACCATGTAGTATTCACTCTATATTCCTCCAGCCAAAAGGCCATTGCCAAGAGGGAGGTCTTTGTTGCAGCAGATTTCATGCTATCTGATTGTAAAATGTCTCTCTCCATAAGTTAAAGAATACAGAAAGATTGGAGGGTGGCTTAGATCACTGTTCCCATCCCTAAAATACTATAGAAATAAGGAAAGTCCCTTGTGGGACTTTGTGTGGAACAGTGATGCTAGGTTCTGTCAGACATACAGTTTAAAGCCTAGTTTATTTGAAATTCTGGTTACAGTTAGTGATCTTCTTGACACAGATACAAATAGATGACAAAAGTATTTGTGTGTATTGTGAGATCAGTTATGTTAGAGCACATTCGCAGGTATAACAAAGCGTATAATGATGATACATATAAATATCTGACACAGTGCCCCCAAAAAACAAAGTATGTACATACGTGTACATATAACTAAAAAAACAACAATGTGAGCATACAATCAATGGTAGGATGTTAGAGGTGCATATTGGGCAACATGTTTCGCTGC
>CM070039.1:53238042-53249697 GCA_036250615.1 Ptychadena robeensis
GGAATAACCTTGGGATGGTAATGTTTTTTCCTCAAAAAGCATTTTATTTTCAAAAAAATCATCGATTTTTATCCACCCTGCCCACCCCTTATCTGGAATAAGTGAGTTTAAGCCCCCCATACACATCTAGATTTTCTGTTCAATCAACTTAAAAAGATAAATTTTTGGGGGTCAGGGAAATTAGTGATTGATTGATTGTATGTTTGCCAACTGTAGTAACAGAACCAATAATAATTTACCAGCATGTCCAATCATGTTTCAATAAATGTTTTCCCAATTTTTATTGTTTTAGTTGATCTAACCATGTGGGCTGCCATAGATTTTCAATCAATCAACCAAAAAACTTATTGAATTAAGTTGATTGGACGAAAAATCTAGACGTGTATGGGGGCCTTTAGCCAAAGTATGGTGATGTTTTAACAATTTGCTCCACCACTATCCAGGCAGTCTTTGTATTTACTGCTGGTGTTTTTATCTAGCAGCTGGCATGAAATCCCCTGGGTTATAGTTATTGTTAATGCAGCGCTGTGTGCTACATGAAAGACGTAGCAGATATCTGCTGAAAGCATGGGAGTTCAGGTCAGTCATACTGCAAAGCAACACAGATTAATCAACCTCCTTGGCGTTATGGTGGAACTCAGTACGGTCACAGTTTCATCACTGCAGGCTCACAGATTCCTTCTGGACCCGACTTTTTCCCAGCCCACATTGTCAGTATAGACAGTACAGTGTACTCCAGTACAGCGGCTTTTCGCACCACAACAAATGCTGCAAAAAACCCATAACACCAGGGAGGTTAAAAGTCACCAATGGACTGGAGCTTACATTCGATCTTTGTATAGAATTCTTTTTGAGTTACATAACTAACACACAAAAAAAGTAGTAACAGCAACACGTAAATGTACACCATTTATTAAAAAAAACGCAATAGCCAAAATAGCTTTTGGTAACTGAAGAACAAAGGACGTTTTTGTTAGAAATTGTTCAATGTGGTCATCAGAAGCTTGTCCAGTTATGTACAGAAATAGAAGTAGTTCCAGGACTAGTTAAAATTATATGTAAAAAAATAAACCCTTGTGTCTGTCTAAGAACGCCTGCAATCCACAAATATGGAACTTCTGTCATTGGCCGCTTAAAAATGCCAAATGACCTTTTGTACATCTGTTGGCATAATGGCCTTTTTCACCACACTGCAAAAAAGGAAACAGTAATACATTTAAATTGTACATATTTACTTTAATAAAATAAAGAAATAGCTGCATTTGTGACAGTTATACACCACGTGGTGCTTTATCAGGCAGACCTCTATTCAGCCGATTAACGAAGAATAGTTATTTAACCCCCTCTGCTGAGGTCCAGATTTCTGTACCAAAAGCTCACCATACACTTTAATACAAAAGTGTTTTCCATGTTGTAGGCCTGTAACTTCCCAAAATATGTCTGTACAAGGGTCTAGCACACAATTATGTAAAAAAATAATTTTATAATTAAATTAACGAGAAAACATAAAAATCATGTCAAACAGATACATTTTATAAAAGGCTGGGGATGGAGATATCTGGTGTAATGAGTAGAGATGGTAAAATTAAATAAAAGTTAATTGCAAGGCCCCTAAACCATGATATCATCACCAAAATTGCTGGAGATATAGAGAACGGTTGGGGGAACACTACAAAAAAGAAATTATTGCTCTAGTATGTGCAGATTTAGTATAAATGAAATTCATATGTAAGTGGAAAATTTATTAATCTTATTTATGAAAAAAAGTGCTAAAACAATACTTTCTTCTTTCTAAAATTCCTTTAACCAGTCTCTACATCTCAAGCCATTTGGGGGATGATACCACCAAGGGCTTTGTGATTAACTCACAAAATCAGATGGTGGAATTTTCTAAATGGAATACCACCAGAAAAATTTGCACTTAATCCACGGGATGGCAGTGTGATTCAACGCAATTTCCCTTTAAACTTGGTGCGACGTCACACGTCCAGCACACAGAGAGAAGCAGACAGCAGGAGAGGACATTGGGCGCACCAGAACATTTATTAAGGGTAGTAGTTTACATTGAGCGTATTGAACAGAGATTTCAATAATTCAATTAGAAAATCCCACTGCCACCCGGAGTGACGTCATCGCTTATGTGACAGTGGAGAGGGGCAGGGGGAACATAGAACAGGCGATCAGAGCCACTGTGGACACCAGGGAAGGTAAGATGGCACCTCGATCACCGGTGAACAAACCAAGTTTATCCAGTGCAAAGGGAGCATATCTACAGAGCATCAGTTGTCTTTATAGAGGCTATAAAAAAGTCAGAAACGTTTGGACGATGTCACAACCTACCTAGGCAATGCTGCTGAAAATGTCCTATCATGCGATTACCAAAAAGTGTTCTCTCTTCTCAAACATATGCCAAACTTATCAGATCTCAATCCAATACAGCACCTTTGGGATGTGCTCATGATTTGAATCCTGCATATGTAGTCAACAAAACTGCAGCAACTGGTGATGCAATCATGCTGACATGAGCCAAAGACTAAGAGGAAAGCTTTGAGTACTTATGGAATATATGCCATGATTCAAAACGGAGTATGGCAATTTAAAAAAGGCAAACTGAGTCCAACCTGGTACTAGTGTAAAGTGTGTCTATTAAAAGTGTGGCTATCATGTATCACCAATACATGATAGCCTAGAGCAGAGAAGATCCCCACAGAGGCTAAGCGCTTATATCCACTAGAGTGATTGGCCATGGATGGACGCATTTTAAATCAAGTGTGATTTTTCGCTAGAGGAAACATAGTATGGTGGCGTTAAAGAACGCTTCTGCGTGCGATTGCTAAACGGAAACTGCCTAATGAGTTTCAATGGGAGTGATCGACTGCGGTGAAGCAATTAAAAACACATGCATCCATGGCCAATTGCTCTAGTGGAAACAAGCTCTAAGACAAAAGGAGCTTAAACATTTCAAAGGGGTCCTTAAAACCCAGGCAAGATAAGCCAAATGGCATATTTAAGGGACTTTGAAAAAAACAAAAAACCTGTAAGTCTATATATTTTTGGGTGGGGAAGAGATGGGGAGACAATTTTTTCCCCTAGACAGGGTGTTTTTAAGATACAGGAATATATATAAAATGAATATAGGAAAACATTGGTGGGGAGGAAAGGAGAAGCAATAAAATAATTAGCAGTCTCCCTCCAATCAGAGGCTGAGGTTGCAGCACACATAGAGGCCCAGTGAGGTGAGCTAGTCTACTCTTCCTAGCAATGGTCGACTCTGCCTCCCTACTTTGCTCCATTTATTTTTAAATTTTCTTTGTTGGACAGAACATGCACTATTTGGATTCTGCAATGTTCAAGAAGACTTTAGAACCGTCTTGATCAGCCAGAGATTATTTGCTGTTATATGTTTCAGCGGTACTGTTCACTAAAAGTCCCCTTTTTTCAGGAAGGGAGCAATGGGGAATAGAGAACGTAGGATCAGGGAAAGTACAGTTGGACTTTTTGATACACTTGCTCTACCAACAGTACTTTTTGATCATACTTTTAAATCACACAGCCTGGGTAAAATATACAAACACACAAATAAAACCCAAAAGCTTTACAAAGTGATATGTCATAGCTGACCTTATAGCAGGTGACCTGATCGAGTGGTCTGGGCCCCCGATTTCCTGTATTGTTGTTCTGTGACTGCATGACTCCGATAGTCTGTGGAGACCGCTGTTGGCCCGGAGAGCTTTGACTTGTTAATTGTATAAGTGAAGACGACCTTTGTGTTGTCTGGATATTATTTTGCTGTAAAAAAATAAAATAAAATGTTGTTACACCACTGGCTCATTACTATGCCAAGCAAACATATTGCCAACTGTAAAAAATTTGGCTCACTAGGCTGAATGTATGAGGTTTCTATAAAGTTCAGTGATGTAATAAGATTACCTTTTGCTGGTGTTGTGTTTGCTGAGGTAGAGGAGGTTGTTCGGTTGCTCCCATAGGCAGTTCAAATCGTGGGCTGCAAAACATTAACAGTAACTTGCTAATGCCACTGCATAAGTACTTTAACTGAATACAGATAAAGCTAAAATGAATACAGTATGAAAAAAAAAGACTGACAAACTGGCCAGGAGATTTTCATGCTGGTTGACCTGCCGACCCGGGCACAGCATCTCCACAACAGGTGCTGTGGGCTGTTCCCAGTACATTATAGTAACCACTTCGCAAGGAAAGAAAATGGCAACTGACGAACCAGCCAAATGCTTATGGGTACCCAAGGTTCTGTGGTGTATTGGTTCAGGGTTCAATTAGAAGCTAGTTCATCCTGCCTAATCTCATTTTACAGCATATGACCACAAGTTGTCGCAAAACTGTATGCTAACCATGTGAAAGAGGTCTCAGAACACAATACATTTTAGCTTGCTGTACTATGGGATTCCAGACCTGCAAAAAGACAACACCTGATAATATAAAAAACATGTTAAGTATTAAAGGAAATGCTAAGGCATCTGGAAATGTTTGGGACTGCATGGAATGACAGATGTTTATCACCAAAACTCAAAATACATGTAACGGTACTGAGTAGTTTTCTTGCCAGCGCTGTGTAAATTTCTCCAAAAAGTCACAAAAGATCCTTCCTGGATGAGTGGGAAAGTAAAGTAAACTACGAGAAATGACAGCTTGGGTTAAAAAAATTTACAACTCTAAATGCTTTAAAAAAATCTAAAGGAAACAGACAAGTTCAATGTTAATGACTATAGGACTGTCTAGATATGTAATGCATGGCTACTATCTGTTGAAGGAAAATTTAGCATTTCCCTCCCTATTTGCAACACTTTGTCTACTCATTGAGGTTCTGGCACAATGACATCTCTGCTAACAAGAACTATGCCAGTGCAAAGTCTAGGTCACTAGAGTTAGGGCTTGTTTCCATTATACGTTGGGACCCCTACGCTAAGCGTATATGCTTAGCAGGGGTCCCGACGTATTCCACAGACTTTGCCTGATGGCGGATGGTCTGTTTACACATCCGCCGGTGTTAAGGCTGAACGTACTCGACTACGTTCAGCCTTACACCGGCAGATCGGCTCAGCGCAATGAAGACAGACCCTCCGCCGAGCAAGTCTATCTGTTACGTTGGGACCTCCCGCTAAGCGTGTATGCTTAGCGGAGGGGTCCCAACGCAATAGGAACAAACCCTTAGATTGATCTATAAAATGATCCACATTAAGCTGCCAGAGTGTGGAAATGTTGGATAAAGTGAACTTGACTGGCTTTCTAGGCATTTGCACATTGATAAAAAAGCTTGCTGAAATCAAAAGCTGAAAGGATCAAACATGTTTATGATTTAGACAAACTGTAAAAAGCGAGGGTCAAAAGTGTAAAAGTATATGTCACAGGCTGTGTGGAGAGCCTGGTGTCATAGAAGCCTCATAGGAGAGACAAGAGCACGCTAGGGGTCACCATATGAACAAGGAGTGCCTTAAGAGTAGCTGGGCACATTTGAGTCACTGGAAGACAGGGAATTAAAGCACAGATAGAAACGCTTAATTCATGAACCTTGAATATTTGGAAATAGAATGGGTTTCCCTCTTACTGGGACTTTGTATTGTTGCAAATGAATGCTGGAGACACTAAGTTTAGCCAGGAAATAGGAATATAAAAATAATTAAATTTTTTATATTCATATTTCCTGGCTAAACTTAGTGTCTCCAGCATTCCAATACAAAGTCCCAGTAAGAGGGGAACCCATTCTATTTCCAAATATTTAAACACTTTGGGATCGGACTGCTGGAATAACAAAACGAAAATAATGAAATAGAAAGTTCTTTTTCATGAACCCGTTTGATAACACATGGACTGGTGAGGAAATTGAGGTCACTGTACCCACTTAGAAACCTAGAGCAGGCACAGGTGCAGCAAAGTGTATGGAAACATTGCTCAGAAAGAAACCAGAAGATGTCTAGCAATGAAAGTTTAGCTGTCTGCTGACTAATCACAGTGGCAGTACTTTGTGAGACGTCAGCATGTTCATTTCAGACACATATTTGGTTTAACAAAGGATTGTGACTTTTCTCTTAGGTAAGATAGAAAGGAGAGGGAACTCACTGCATAAATTTACAGCTGGGGCCTTCTGGACAAAATCCCACCAAATAATTGACACATATAACTCTGCGTGTATGCCGATGTCTGCATAGAGGACCTGCAAGCACAAAAGTGTTATTTTAAAAGATCCACCAACTGTAGAAGGCATTAGCGTCATGCAGACAGGTCACGCTCCTTACCATGTTTACAAAATCCTCGATCATACCAAGGACAATCTTTTATCTTTGATTCTGGGTCAATATGTAAAAAAGGACATTCCTTGTTGCTGCACTCCCCTAGTAAAGAACACATTTAGTTAATGTGAGTTAAGAGAAAATACCTCCAACAGCTTACAAAGGAGTCTTAAGCTGGCCATACACCTTCAGATTTCTCTGTCAGATTTCCTTCAGATCAGATTTTGTTTTACCAAAACCATGTAATAGGAGGACCTTTCTACACCTTCCAATCACTATGTATTCTATCAGGGAGGCCACTATACTACATGGTTGTTGGTAGATCTGATCTGATGGAAATCTGACAGAGAAATCTGAAGGTGTATGGCCAGCTTTAGAAACAAAATAAGAGAAACACGATTGATGATCATTTAGAACTCTCTGTAAACATTCTCAGTAAACGGATATATATATTAAGAGATTACAATTATTAGGCGATTATGAAAGTTAATAAATAACAGATCAAGAAACTGACAGATTCCATGAATGGAAGGCTTATACCCCAGTATTGATATTGGTCACTGAATTCTTTCTGGAAAATATTTATCTGTGTAAAACAGGAAATTGTTTATAATGATCAATTCAACAAATTAAGGCTAAAACTCCAATACGTTTTGCCAAATAGTGGCTGCGTTCTTGGTATACGTCCCATTCATTCAGTGGGCAAATATCTGAGATATACCTGTGTCCCCATTAGCAATATTGTACTATTCTAGTTGAATAAAATATTTTTGCTCAATGGTTTAGAGTCTTTATTGGCATATTTTTTCTTCAAATTTAAAATACCATACATACTCGTGTATAAGCAGACTTTTTCAGCCCAAAGAATGGTGTGGGCCTTATCGTCTAAATAACATGACGATCCAGTATTGGTCTTCTTCCCTGTTAATGTAATGAGCACATACGTGCACTGTCCATTGGGGATCCTTGCTAAGCAAAGGTTAACAAAATAACTTTATTTAACCTCCCTGGCAGTTCACTGAGGTCCAGATTTCTGTACCAAAAGTGATACAGTGTTTTGCCTTTCTGTGTGCCTGCAGTTCTGTAGAAATGCTGCAGGCACACAGCCAGCGGTTGCACCCAATTCCGGCATGGGCGCAGTTTGATTCACGATCAACCTGCGCCTGTACTTGCTTCGGGCGTAAGGCTAGGGAGGTTAAACCGACCACAGATGCTATGCTCTGCGGGCATTTATCGAACATTTGACTGCAGCATAATGACATCATCATGTCATGGTAAATCGTTCTGCTTATCGAAATACACCATTTGCGATTCGACAACCGATACTTTGGATGGGGACCCAGATTGTAGCACTATGGCCGGCTTTAGAGGTACATGAAAAAAACATTTTTCATAAGTTTACGTTTTCTTTTGATTTGGATAAAACATTAATAAAACATTTATCCAATACAATAAAAAAACAAATGTAAACTAATAAGAATTTTTTTTCCTGTACCGTTAAATTTTAAAACTCCCGCCCGGGCCGTGACGTCATCTGCACACGGGTGCCGATCCGGAAATAGCCGGAGAGATCGGCTATTTCCGGAGACACTCAGGTCCAGCCGGAGGTGGATCCACATGCAGGAATGCTCCCGCTCAGCGTTTCTGCTAGCTGGATCCACTTTTGAACTGGATTAGAGAAAGACATTTATCTGATCCAGTTCAAAAGTAAAAAAAAAAATATTTAAAAACGAAAAAAATAAAAACCCATTTCTTTAAGTCCGGGTCCCGCCTCCGTGACGTCACTTGGGATCCAGGAAGAAGGCGGCGAGGACGTTGCTGGAGGCGGCAGCCGGACCAGGTGAGCTCCCACGCCATGCCTGAAGCCAGTTCGGGCGCATCGATAGTTGCAGTGTTCTTTTGCCCAAACTGGCTTTGGGCATATCGCTAGGGAGGTTAAAAAGGCGTCTTAAACATAACTTGGTTATATAATTATGCACTAAAAAATTTACTATAAAACATCCATTCTGTAACAGGTAGGTTGCATAATGAAGAAAAGGTATTCCTTACCAAATTTGGAGTAGAAATAGCACTCTGGCATTTTGGTCATATCATACTCATGTAAAAATTCACACTGATCCCCTTTCTTACAAAGTCCTCGCAACCAGTGTTTGCAGACTACTGTTTTCTCTCCACTTATGTGTCGGAAAGGACATGTGCCACCTGCAAAGAGTAACATTCAGTCAAGTTATTTACAACTAAAACACAGCAGTTCTGAGCAACACTATACTGGAGCCTAGAATCAATGCCATAGAGAAAAACATTCATGTAAGGGTGGTTTGCATATACAAAGTTGTTCTTTTTATATATAAAAAGCTGGTCTGTATGTGGTGGCACTTGGAGACTGCAGTTTCAAATCCACAAGGGAGGATCTGGCAATGATTAGGGCCAGAAAGGACATCATCAGAAATCTCCTACATCCAATGTATAGCATAGGCTTGTATCCATTCACATGGACTAATCTGAAGACCAAGACAAGGGTTACAAGATGCTTATTCTTCATTACTTATAGACCAAGACACTTTATATGGCAGATCATGATCACATGTAGGTTGAAGTTATGGTATTTGTACACATTATTAGTTACCTTTGCCACATGCCGACTTCAGGAAGAACTCACAAACAGCAGCCCCGGATTCTGAAGAGAAAAACAAAACATTATTCTAGTGACTAAATTCTTATGGTATATTACAGTGGACTAAAATCTATGGAGTGGCTGGTAAACACAAATGTTTTGTCAGGGAGTTTCTGCAGGACACAATGCCGTCCCAAGACCCACCTGATAATAATCTGGTATAACACAAAGGCAGGCACAAGATCTATCAGTAATAAGTAGCAGCCACTTGTCACATTCCAGGTAAGAGGTGACACAGGAAGCTGACGGACAGAACACTACACTGTACAGGCTAAAAGAAGTTGACATCCACAGTGTAGATGTGCTTCTGTTGATCTATGGCCATTGAACCCTCACCTTAAGTATGTGAAATGCATCATTTGATAAAGGATAGCTTCACAGCCAGATCACCATAACCCTCACAGGTCACCATAACCCTCACAGGTATAGGTTCAGAAATGCTGATGTCTGCAGAATAGGGTGTCCTACACTAGATATCATTGCTTTTTTAAGTAATTCAAACTGACAAGTACAATGTAGAGGGAAAGAATTATGAAAGGCCCATCACCTCGATGAACACTATATAGTCAGTCTGCAGATGAGGTTTGGTGTTTTGGTGTCATTTTATATATTTTCAATATTACAAGAGAACAGATAAGGTTTCATGATGGCTGCCGCGGTTTCCTTGTTTGCCATGGCATTCACACCCACCTGATCAGCTACAATTTGACTCATTGCCATGTGTTGTGGAAAGGCAGCTTATTCATTTTGGAAGGACAGGTAATGTGGGGGATTCAGTAATGTGGGTGTGTTGGGGTGCTGGAGGAGGTGAATGGTGCTGTAGTGCACCACCCACAACCTGTACCATCATTGTACCCCCATGGTGTGTTCAGGACATTGGAGACGTAAGTTAAGGTAAATGGTGGTAAGTGTTTTTCAAGAACAGGGTGAGAGGTGATGTACTTTTTGTCCTTAGGTGTCCAGCTGAGAAAATCCAACACTCTCAACCCAATGACCAGGACACAAAATGACAAAATAAATCCCCTCAAAAGAGACGTGTGGTGACAATAACAGAAACAGGCAGTCCACGTCTACCCGCCACATAGAGGTGGACTCCTCTCCCTGGCACACTGAACATTGACTGGCAACAAACCAGAGTGGTGCCCCCTTCTCGGTGACAACAAAAGCGGGATCATTGCTTGTTCAGGTAACAAACAAAGAGGCGATGGGTTCTGTATAATCTACAGGACAGGAATTGTAGAAAAATCCCCCCATGAGACAAGGAAGTGATGTTATCCTGCCTCGCAGAGTATAATGTCAGGTACTTTACATACATGGCTGCAGCCACTGCACAGACAATGACAGCCCATACGCAGGAGATTGTGCTCGCACTTTATTGTCAGTGATAGAGACATGTACACACAGTGTATGGTGGAATGATGGGTGACCCCAGTACATCGGACCCAGCCCCCCATATCACTCACTGTCCATGCCGGGGAACGGGAGCGGCTGGGCCCCCAATTGCTGCTCCACAGCCAGCTCCAGATCGAAGCGAATATGGTCCACACAGGCGATCAGCTCCTGCATCTTTCCTGGAGATCAGCACCACACACGATACGACCATTAGATCCCAGCACGACACTGCCGGAAAGAGGAGCACCGACCCGCCGCAAGGCACTGTGGGAAGCAGGAAGTCAGCGCGCACACAGGGCGCTGTGCATGATGGGTAATATTGAGTGTCATTGGGCAGCGTGAGGCGATTTATGAACTCGTGAGGTGACCGATATGGAGGATAGCGATCGGTAAAATATCGACTGATAAGAGACATAGTGTGGAGGGTGAGAGAGTACTATGGTGTATACACAGGGGAGGGGAGACATACAGCACAATGTATAGATCTGTGTAACATACAGTGCAATGCATAGATCTGTGTGTGACATACAGTGCAATGCATAGATATGTGTGTGACATACAGCACAATGTATTGATCTGTGTGTGACAAACAGAACAATGTATAGATTTGTGTGTGACATACAGCACAATGTATAGATCTGTGTGTGACATACAGCACAATGTATAGATCTGTGTGTGACATACAGCACAATGTATAGATCTGTGTGTGACATACAGCACAATGTATAGATGTGTGTGACATACAGCACAATGTATAGATCTGTGTAACATACAGTGCAATGCATAGATATGTGTGTGACATACAGCACAATGTATAGATCTGTGTGTGACATACAATACAATGCATAGATATGTGTGTGACATACAGCACAATGTATAGCTCTGTGTAACATACAGCACAATGTATAGATCTGTGTGTGACATACAGCACAATGTATAGATCGGTGACACATACAGCACAGTGTAAAATAGATCAGTGTGTGACTACGCACAATGTATGATCGTGTGTGACTACAGCAACAATGTATAGATCTGTGTGTGACATACACACAATGCATTGTTCTGTTAATGTCACACACTGATCTATACATTGTGCTGTATGTTACACACAGATCTATGCATTGTGCTGTATGTCACACACTGATCTATACATTGTGCTGTATGTCACACACTGATCTATACATTGTGCTGTATGTCACACACTGATCTATACATTGTGCTGTATGTCACACACAGATCTATGCATTGTACTGTATGTTACACACAGATCTATTCATTGTGCTGTATGTCACACACTGATCTATACATTGTGCTGTATGTCACACA
>CM070039.1:53249797-53259865 GCA_036250615.1 Ptychadena robeensis
ATGTCACACACAGATCTATTCATTGCACTGTATGTCACACACAGATCTATACATTGTGCTACAATGTATAGATCTGTGTGTGACATACAGCACAATGTATAGATCTCTGTGACATACTGCAGCTAGTTCCCCCATGGTTGTCCTTCTGTTTGTCCATCTCTGAGGCTTGTCTGATGAGGGTAATTTTTATTTAGACTTATCAGAAGATAAAACGTTTTCCCCTGAGATAACGGTGTCAGCCCTTATTATACAATCAGTGTTAGCACCCCTGTCGGTGTTAGTCGGTGATAATTTGTCCTCATTCTATATATGGCTGTAACATATACTTTTCATACTATAGGTAACACGTCGCTGTGAAGATCTCTCATCATGCTGCACGTACTTGCTAAACTATCCCTGCGTTCTCTGGCAGCGCAGTGCCCCTTCCATGCCCAGGCTGCACACAGACAGATAGCGGCCGCTCATCATCGCCTCTTATCATGCCAGCAGGTGGCACACAGACAGATAGCGGCCGCTCATCATCGCCTCTTATCATGCCAGCAGGTGGCACACAGACAGATAGCGGCTGCTCATCATCGCCTCTTATCATGCCAGCAGGTGGCACATAGACAGAGCCGAAACTATTCAGACATTCTGAAGGTCGGCAATCATCCCCCAGAGGAAGATGAATGTTTTGGGACAATGTCGGAAAGGTTTTCTGGAAGGAAATCCTTCAGGAAAGCCTCCGCTGACATCCAGAACATGCAGTATGAGGAGTATAAAGATGAAGAACAAGATAGCATTCAGAAGAGGCGCAGAAAACCAAAGAATACGCCATACTGGTACTTCTTACGGTGCAAGGAGAAAATAAAAGAAGACAAGGTAACTTACTAGAGCAGTACAACCATGTGACAGTCACAATGTCTGATCATTTCCTACAGTGTATCTGAAAGCAAACCTACGCTATAGCTGAGCTGACCAGGCATTTTACACTGACCTTCTGTTGGTACAGATTAGGGAGGTCTGTTTACCTTGGTGACTGAGCTCAGTCCACAGTGCTGCTAGTACATTACATTGCATCACAGCAAGGTTACACTAATATTATTGTCAGATTCATGAGCTATGCAGGAAAAGTCATTTTCAGCAATGCTTCCATGTTCCAGACACAGAACACTGCAGCACTGTCCAGCAAACTGTCATGACACTAGTATGTGGGTAAGTAAAAAGGTTTATGCAGAGCAATGCAGCGAGGAGGTCAGGGACATTAAAGACCAGGTTAGGTTTGCATTAAAGGTCAAGCAACATCTAGGAGATGCAAGGCACCCCATAGCTGGTGGTAAATTTAGAGGACATAATCTAGACCAGTGGTGGGCAGCTGAGTTGATATGGAGGGCCACAAGTGCGGCCCTCTGCATCACTAAAGGGCCGCTCATAACATTTTTAATCTATACTGACTTGTATAAGCATTTTATAATGAAATGTCAGCAGGCATAGCTAGAAGACATTATTTTAAATAACAAAACTTGTTTTAAATTATATTTCAAGCATTAGTAAACATTGTAGTATGGTAATGTACATTTTGTGTGCTACAGTGGCTTGCAAAAGTATTCGCCCCCTTGAACTTTTCCACATTTTGTCACATTACTGCCACAAACATAAATCAATTTTATTGGAATTCCACGTGAAAGACCAATACAAAGTGGTGTACACGTAAAAAGTGGAACGAAAATCATACATGATTCCAAAAATTTTTTACAAATAAATAACTGCAAAGTGGGGTGTGCGTAATTATTCAGCCCCCTGAGTCAATACTTTGTAGAACCACCTTTTTTTGACTGAAATCCTTGCCCATTCTTCTTTGCAAAACAGCTCCAGCTCAGTCAGATAAGAAGGACAGCGTTTGTGAACAGCAGTTTTCAGATCTTGCCACAGATTCTCGATTGGATTTAGATTTGGACTTTGACTGGACCATTCTAACACATGGATATGTTTTGTTTTCAACCATTCCATTGTTGCCCTGGCTTTATGTTTAGGGTCTTTGTCCTGCTCAAGGGGGCCGAGTACTTTTGCAAGCCACTGTATATATCATCAAAGGTATGTTCTTCATAGATATCATCAAAGCCTTTAACCTTTGATAATATATATGGGGCACATAACCTGGGAATCAAGATATATCGCAATATATTATGCAATCATCCCGCATTCGTTGATGGGATAGTGGGAGCATAGGCACTCACCTGTCCGCTGATCCCCCACCAACGTGTCTTTGCCTGGGATCTTATTAGAGCGGGAAGAGGAGGAGAGGCAAGGAATTTGCTCAGGCTCTATCTGCGTTGCTCATGAGCTTTCACGTAAGCTAATCCGTGTGCTTAGCCCAAGCAAGTCACTTGTTTTTCTTCCTTTTCCTGCTCTAACAAGATCCTAGGTAAGGACGCATCAGTGGGGGATTGGCAGACAGGTGAGTTACTATGCCATATGCATTAACAGTTTTGGGGGCTGCAAGTGGTGCCGCTGAAGAACACCCAAAGAGCTGCAGGTTGGGCACCTGGGATGTAGACTGTAAGATGTGTACCCATCTGGGTCATCTGTATTTGTATGGGACTTACGTTTTTTTATTTTTCTACAGTTGGCAGAAGCCCTGGAACTCTTTGAAGTGAACATGTTAAAAGAGGAGAGGTTGCAGCCTGAAGAATATAACTACACTATACTCATTGGAGGATGCGGGAGGGTCGGATATGTTAAGAAAGCTTTTCAGTTGTATACCAATGTAGGTACCATGTGATAACTACACCTCTTAGTATATCACTGATATACACTACAGTATATTTTAGAAAATGTATTATTTTTTTCATGTTCAAGCAACGTAATACAGGTTTTTACTTTTCCTATTGAGGGTATTGATCGTATACTGTGGATGAGGGTATGTGTGTTGTGACATAGGATAAGTGGTCCATGTGTGTCAGTGAAGGGGTGGGCCTTCCCACTCCACCAAGATACACCTGCTGGACCCTAACGAGATGGCCGGGTGTGTCTCCACAAAAGGGGCTAGGAACACTCAGTCACGGCTCCTGAGAGAGGTTGGAGACAGTGCTGCTGACCCCATGCTGATGCTGCTGATGGCTGCTAGGAGGCAGGCCATTAAGGGTTCCTAAAGGAAGGAACTGTTGTTTGATTGGTGCCAAGCCAGGAGGCTTGGCATTTTCAGGGCTTTCGTTTGGGTTATGTTAACCCCTGTGACGGTGATTTTGTGTTGGGACTTTGGAGTGCTGCCAATAAATATGGGCAGGAGCCCTAAAAAGAATCCTGTTCTTGTGAACTTACTTTATTTACGGACGCCGTTTGAGCTGAACCCCCACAGTGTATATATATAGATGGACAGACAGACATTTCACAGCACAATTACTTGAGCCATGAAAACATTATGAGTAGAGCCATAGATGATAATAATAACAATAAAAAATATACAGACTAAAACCACTAATTCTAGGCATAGAATACTAAACCCCTGGTATCCATGGAACAGAACTAGGCTTGCAGCATATTTCTGTACTTATCTTCTTTATTTCTGACTTGTTCAGTGTGTAGCACAACGCCATTCATCTGTAACCAGTAGATCCTTGAACAAAAAAGTTTACTTGAGGTTCTTAATTTATTAAAAATAAATAAAACTAACTTGGCAGCAATTACAGCCTCAAGTCTTTTTGAATATGATGCTACAAGCTTGGCACACACCTATCCTTGGCCAGTTTCTCCCATTCTTCTTTGCTGCACCTCTCAAGCTCATCAGGTTGCATGGGAAGCGTCGGTGCACAGCCATTTTAAGATCTCTAGAGATGCTCGGTCAGATTCCACTCTAGGCTCTGGCTGGGCCACTTAAGGACATTCACAGAAGTGTCCTGAAGTCACTCCTTTCATGTCTTGGCTGTGTGCTTAGGGTCATTGTCCCAATGAAAGATGAACTATCGCCCCAGTCTGAGTTCAAGAGCGCTTTGGATCAGGTTTTCATCCAGGATGTCTCTATATTGCTGCAGTCCTCTTTCCCTTTATGCTGACTGGTCTCCCAGCTCCTGCCACTGAAAAACATCCCCCACAGCATGATGCTGTCACCCCCATGCTTCACTGTAGGGATGGTATTGGCCTGGTAATGAGCAGTACCTGGCCTCCTCCAAATGTGATGCCTAGCATTCACAACAAAAAGATCAATCTTTGTCTCATCAGACCAGAGAATTCTGTTTCTTAAGGTCTGAGAGTCCTTCAGGTGCATTTTGTCAAACTCTAGGTGGGCTGCCAGGTGCCTTTTGCTAAGGATTGGCTCCTGCCTGGCCACTCTACCATACAGGCCTGATTGGTGGATTACTGCAGAGATGGTTGTCCCTTCTGGAAGGTTGTCCTCTCTTAAAGGTACCCATACACGTTGCGATTTTTCGGGGACCGATGCGATATTCGATTTCGATGCCCGATTTTTGCTTTAGTGCTATTTTTAAAAGTCGGCCGATTATTCAACCGATCGGCTGGTTAGATTGGGAATCTTTTAAGAGTGGCCGACCGTCCAAAAATGACAGGCATCCTCATTCGGGACCCGACCGACTTTTCGGCCGATTTTTCTAAAAACAGCATCGGTCGGACTACATTTGCATGTTAGGAATCCCGAACGATCGACCTACCCGTCCGACCGGATCGGTCGGAAGGGCTAAAATCGCACGAAAAATCGCAACGTGTATGGGTACCTTAACATAGGACGTCTGTGTCTTTCCAAATTATGTCCAATCAACTGAATTTATATCACAGGTGGACTCCAATTAAGCTGCAGAAACACCTCAAAGATGATCAGGGGAAACAGGATGCACCTGAGTGCAATTTTGAGCTACATGGCAAAGGCTGTGAATACTTATGTACATGGGCTTTCTCAATCTATTTTAATTTTTAACACATTTGCCAATACCTCAAGTAAACTTTTTTTAACGTTATAAAGGGGTGTGTAGAATTCTGAGAATAAAAAATGATTTAATCTCTTTTGGAATAAGGCAGTAACATAACAAAATGTGGAAAAAGTGATGCACTGTAAGCGGGTTTAAATGCAGTAACATGTCTAGATAGACCCTTGTATGATTTATCCATTATACATAGTACAGATGTTAAATATATTTTGTTTGGTGGGGTCACTCAGCCTGGGTTTGGAGGCCTTAGTCGGCTGTTATGCTGGCACTTATGCTCTCTTTAATGTATGCTCTATTTAACTGTGCTACGCTGATACAGGTCTTTTGGATGGGGGTGACCCCTCCCTTCCTAAGTTGCACCTTAGCAAGGCCTTTTTTTTTGTTGCTGTCATTGGTTTTTTGTCTGTTATTCATGCTTGGATTGATCTCCTCTCAATCCCCCCCCCCCCACCCCCGTTTTGTATTGTTCTATTTTATTTAATCCCATGTCTGTAATGTTCTTTTTTTGGAAAATCTCTTTAAATGAACAGTTATACAAATATATTTTGTTTGATTGGTAGATGAAGAAGAGAGGGTTGGAACCTACTGATGCCACCTATACAGCTCTTTTTAATGCATGTTCTGAATCGCCATGGAAGGACTCAGGCCTACAGTATGCTATTAAACTGCGAGAAGAACTGAAGGAGAAAAATATTCATCTTAATCCAATCTCATATCAGAGTTTGCTGAAAGTTTACTCACTCTGCTCTGGATTTCAAGGCAGCTTGGAAATTTTTCAGGTAAGTCAATGGCTTGCATTGTGTGGCGCCACCTTTGTTGATGGAGATCCATAGCTATAATGATCTGTTATATTTAATCATCATCTTATCTCTGGCTAACCTATGAAACCTATAATCTATTATCTTCATTCGTCTTTTCTAGGAAATGGCACAGAAATTTAAACTTAGCAGTCCGGACCCTTTCAATATTCTTCTTATGGGTTGTTTAAAGGATGAACAAGTTGGCTTTCGTATTGCTTTACAGGTATGAAGCACTACATGAATGAATAGATTTAGTTTCAGTTTTACACCTCAACCCTTTGGGCGTTACAGGCTTTTCGCACCATTTTTTATGGCACGAAAAGCCATTTCCCCGCAATCGCAGCGGAGTACACTCTACTCTGCCATGATTGCCGGCTCTCTACCCAGCCCTTTACACACTGCCGTTGTCAAATAGACGCCGGCGGTGTGTGGGGAGGAGAGCGAGGCCCCCTCCATTAACATGGAGGTCTATGGCGCTGCCCCCCCCCCTCCGTCCCCTTCGGTGTCACAGATGACGCTGAAGACAGGGGGCCGGAAGGGCTCAGTGTGTCTGCGGCTCTTCAACAGAGGCACATGGAGAGGCGGTGTTTGTGCCCGATCCCGGCAGGGGCGCAGTTTGATTCATGATCAAACTGCGCCTGAACGGAGTTTGGACATTTTGCCCAGGAGGTTAAACAAACTTTCAGATAACTGGGCCAATTGGGGCAGTAATTATATAAAAATCTGAAATACTCTCTATTGCCTAACTGAAGTCACTGAAAGGCAAGCCTTCAGTATGTATCAGATCCCTTCTTCAGACCTCAGGGATTTGAGACATCCTGAAAGCTTGCTTTTCAGTGACTTCAGTTAGCCAATAGAGAGTATTTCAAACTTTTTATTTTCATAGATAGCTAACATGGTACAACACTAACCTACAGCCAAGGGCAAACTAAAGCCCTGGAATAAGTGGAGTTAATGTCTAGGGCAGTAGTTCCCAAACTTTCCTTGCAGGGCCCCCCCTTTTCTATTTAGGAACATTATCGAGCCCCCCCTCCCTATTCAAACACAGGTTATGAATGAGGGCCTGCGCCCCCCTGGAATATCTTCACGCCTCCCAGTTTGGGAACCACTGGTGTAGAGGATGGTTGTTCAGGTATCATAATGGCCGTACTTTGCCTGCAATAGAAGGTTTATGTTTACTATCAAAAGCCTTTATTAATATTGTTTTTTATACAGTATATATATATATATATATATATATATATTTTTTTTTTCCTGGCCTTCTCTGGTCCTTCTGTTGAATTTGAAAAACCATTATGGCCCACGTGTCAACAAGTTTGCCCACCCTGGCTCTACACTGACTTTATTTGTTATTAGTTTGTGTTGTACGTATAGAGTAAAGCATTTACAAAATAATTGTATAGCTTTTCTGTGATCTATTTACTTCTATCTGCCGCAGATATGGAGACAGATGCTGAACTTGGGTATTAAGCCAGATATTTTCACCTATAACTTGATTCTTCGTGTCACCAGAGACTGTGGCATTGGAAATACTAATGAAGTGTTGGATATGCTGCAAAATCCTAAGCATCTGGATATCCCTAGGTTAACTGCGCGCAAAGCTCAAGAAGAAGAGAAAACAAGGAACATCAAAACAAAGCAAGGACCCAACAAAAATGCTTCATATAAGCAGCTACCTCTACATCATGGTTCAAAGGATCTTCATAGTACTAAGACAGACTTGTCACCTACTGGGGGTCTGAAAGACACTGACCACACGTCTCAGGTTGCCACTTTGCCATCCTGTACTGCCACAAATGTGCCAAACCTTTTAGATCTGCACATAAACAGTGACTCACTGGTATCACTGACAGATGTCAGCACTTCCTATGACAGGTTTGCTCTGATTGGTAATCTAGAGGGAATTCTTCAGAAAATGAAAGAAGACAATGTCAGACCTTCAGTAAAATCATTCACACTCATGGCTGACGTCATGAAACCAGACATACAGTCAGTAGCTACCCTTTTAGAACTTATGGAGCAATACAAAATAAAACCGGATTTGACTTTTTTCAACACATTGATATCCAAGTGGAGTGAAACAATGGACTTGAAATCATCAATGGTAAGAGGGTAAAAAAACATCTGTGAACCTTTTCATGCTTGAAGACTTGTTTCTAATTTAGATTTCTTTCCTTTTGTCATAATTTCCAGATCCAAGATCAGATCAGCTGTATGTGAGGGTAGGAGATTGCCACAGTCCTAAATCCTGATCAGACAGGGCTCCAGTCATTTCCTTTGTGGCAGTAATATAGTTTTGAAAAACTCCAAAGCAATGACACTTCGTAAATCTAAGTAAATGAACACCGGCTAATTCAGTGCATATACACTGCAAATGATAAAAGTTTGCTTTTGGTATAAATGTTAGTCGTATTCATTTAAACATTTTGGATTTATTAATTGTTATAAGATCTCTATGTGGACAAAAAGTTATTTCAGATAGCTTAAATGATCCTAAATACCCATGTATGGGGGCTCGTGCATATTGCGTTTTCGCGACCATTTAAAATGAATGGGATGCGCACAGAAGACGTGGCCACTATGATTTTGCCACATTTCGGGAAGTTATAGTGGAAAAATCTATTTGCTTCATTTTGGATAAAGTAGGGATGGGTTAACACCTCTGTGCCAGGTTTATATTGCATGTTATGACTCCCAACTATCATCTAAATCCTAGGTGCCCAACCTGCAGACGGGGGGCCACATGTGGCCCTTTGGGCGTTCTTCAGTGGCCCTCCACTTGGGGCCCCCAAAACATAACTGTTAATGCATAGGGCATAGGAACTCACCTGTCCAACAATCCCGCCCTGGCCCTAGATCTTCTTAGAGCGGGAAGAGGAGAAGAGGGAAGTGAGTCGCTCAGGGTCAGTGACCCAGACGGCGACTGAGCAAGTCCCTTGCCTCTCCTCCTCCTGCTCTAATAAGATCCCGGGCAATGATGTGTTGGCAAGGGATTGGCGGACAGGTGAGTACCTATGCTCCTACTATCCCAACAAATGGGGGATGATTTTATAATATATATTGTGGCACATAACTTCAGAATAGGGGATTTGAATCAAAGGTTTTGTGCCACATAGATATCATCAAAGGCTTTGTGCATTACCATACTACAGTGTTCCCTAATACTCAAGTATAACTTAAAACAAGTTTTGTCATTTAAAAATTTGAAATAATGTCTATGCCTGCTGTCATTTTAAAAGCTTCTACAAGTCAGTATAGATTGAAAATGTTAAGTGCGGCCGCACTTGTGGCCCTCCATATCAACTCAGTTGCCCACCACTGATCTTAATGTTGGGTTTTCACTGGCTTAGTAATGGAAAGGGTGATCTACTAAAAGAAAAATTTCCTTTTGGTTTTTATTCAGAGTATAAAGGTACCCATACACGTTACGATTTTTCAGTGCGATTTTAGCCCTTCCGACCGATCCGATCGTTCGGGATTCGTAACATGCAAATGTAGTCCGACCGATGCTGTTTTTAAAAGTCGGTCGGGTCCTGAATGATGATGCCCGTAATTTTTGGTCGGTCGGCCACATTAAAAAGAGACCCAAACCAACCGGCCGATCGGTCGGTCGGCGACTAATCAGAGGCCAAAAAATCGTGCATCCGATCGACTTTTAAAAATAGCAGTAAACCAAAAATCAGGAGTCGAAATCAAATATCGCATCGGTCCGGGAAAAATCACAACGTGTATGGGTACCTTTAGAGAGGGTTTGTCTTGTTTTGGAGCCATTTGAACTTTGGAGCCATCTCAAGTTCACTTCCTAGAAGGGAAGCAAAGTCTCTCCATCAAGATTTGGCAAAATAGCTTTTCTTTTCAAATCATACCCTGGCCCACTTATGAGCAAAACAGTACAAAACAGTATGTGTATGTCACCTAGTTATATATTTACAGGAACTGCTGCCAGTTTTAGCACAGAGAGGAATCGCACCAAATATCCACACATTCTGCAATCTGGCAAAGGCCTGCCGTAAGAAAGAAGATGGGCTGCAGCTGCTTCAGGATATTAGCGTATGTATACATTGCAGTTTTCAGTTTGTTGCTTTTGTTTAATAAGTCAAAGGTAGCTACTTACTATGTGTGGCATTATAAAATTGGTGAGGTTTCATATTTAGTCACAGAAGGGATAAAAGGGGCAGCTGGAATTAGCCGAGTCACTAGCCTGATAAGAACAAGGACAGAGGGGGTCACACTCCTGCTCTGTTACAGGGGGCCACACTCCTCCATTTTGAGAGCTGCACACCTACACACAACTTTTTTTTGTATAACTGTTTATTTAAAGATTTTTTAACATACAAATAAAACACTACAGA
>CM070039.1:53303501-53331235 GCA_036250615.1 Ptychadena robeensis
AGGATGATGTGGTCAAAATACTCATTTGCCTAATAATTCTGCACTCCCTGTATATTTAGAAAAAAACAGAAGTTTGCACCCTGGTGACCAATGGAGAATTCCAAGGTCACCTATTTGCAGAACTTTTAAAGCACAGTAGAATTATTGTAAATTAGATATATTTATTTGTAAATAAGAAGGATTTACAAATAAATATATCTGTTTTATGATAATTCTACTGTGCCTTAAAAGTCCTGCAAATAGGTGACCTTGGAATTCTCCATTGGTCATCAGGGTGCAAACTTCTGTTTTTTTATTTTAATATATTCAGGGATGTTGGCAATTAACATCACCCAACGGGATCTATTATTCCAGTGTAAATTTAATCTTACATGCCATGTTAGGTTTTTCTGCTGCATCAGAAAATGATCTCTTTGTGCATGTAGTTCACTTTCAACTTTAGAAATATGCTAAGGCTATGGCTAAGGCTCTATGTATGCAGATTTATCCTGTCTGCAAAGAATCATAATATTCATAATGCGAGTGTACAAAAGCCCCATATGTTATTTACAGATATTCCCCTTGGTGATGTGATGACAGATGGGATTGTAAAGTATTGTAAGCTAGGATCTGGTAGGCATAGGCTTAGTTTCACAATATTTGTTTAAATAAATTCCTTAATTCTTTTCTTTAAATCAAAGTTTTACTAAATTAATGCACATTCAAAACAAAAGGCCAAAGTGGCCAGTGGCCACAGTACACATTTGTAAAGAGTAAGCAACAATGTATAATCCGAGTGCTATCAGCTGTCCAATAAAGATACAAAACGGAGTACCAATACAAATTAACAAGTGATAGTTTGCCTCAAGGTCAGAAACAATACCCAGAGATTCCTTCCAATCACCCAAAACCGTCAAATATTTAGTGCGAAATCATTTTCTCCAATTTTGTTCAATATATGTAATTTTCTCCAATTTAATCATATTGGACAAGGCATCCATCCATTCATGTACAGTGGGAGTTAAGGGCCCCTTTCAGTGACAAGAATTAGACTGTGGACTTGAAAGAACACCTTAGTAACAGCAGTGGCAAGATGTGTTTTTCAGTGAAGAAACAAAACCAAGCACCCTTTAAATTGTCAAACCCCATAACTGATTACGACAATCTCTTTTTCTGTTGTACAATTCTTGAGTGATATTTAAAATTGGAAAATTATGTGTGTAAAAGTCTATTTACTTCAAATATTTTGTATTCCAAAATAATGAATATTTTGTATAATACAAGAGTTATCTAAATATTTTATCACTAAACTGATCATATCAATGACATGGTACTCTGAAACCAAATGGTACCAATCAAATACCTTGTTGTGTTGGTATGTACAGTATAGAAAATGACACCACAGTTCCCCAAAAAATCTCTAAAGTTTCTTAAACCTAAATAATATTAGGTTTCATTAAAACTAAGAAATATAAAACTACGTGAACTTCCCAGGGTTACCCTTTTTCATTTATCATTCTTCTTTTATCCTCAGTAAGCTTTACACTTCTAACAAAACATAATTGTAATGAGGACATGTAATCTGCCTGTGACAATAGATGGATTCTACTTCTTGCCTTAGCAGGTGTGTCTACAAATAGGTCCTACATTGCCTACAGCAGATATGTAACATAAAACCTTTATGGATTTTACATATAAATGTGTGGGATAGTTTGAAGAAAGAACACAAGAGGAGCAGACCAAAGTAAAGTTGGCCATACACCTTTAGATCTCTCTGTCAAATATCCTTTAGATCTACCAACAACTACAGTATGTAGTGCCGGGTCCTCTGCGATTGAACACAGGTAGACTTGATGGTTTAGAAAGTCCCTCATATTACAAGGTTTTGGTAAAACAAAAGGAGATATAAAGGAAATCTGACAGAGAAATCTAAAGGCCAGCTTTAGCCAGCTCTCCATATTGTTAACCCTGCTTGAAGTATCTTGTAATAAGCCCTTCAATATAAACATGGAAACAATATATCCACATAGATTTGTAAGAATATATAGAATGTTTTTTCCTAATTGCTAATTCCTTCTGAACATTTCAGACATGTTTTATTTATCACCAGTGAAAACTGAATAGACAAATGCAACAGCCTGTGTTTTCTTTTATATTATTTTCTAAAATAAACTCCCTGCTGTAAATCTCTCTGGGTTTAGGGTTCACAATTCAGCAGCCTCATGCTTTTCAAGGATGTAGGTCAAGTATATTCCTAAAATGTACCAATCCCCTCCTGAGCACATATAATCTTTGGAATTTACTGTGGTAGGTAAGCCCAATGACATTGGTAAAAAAAACATTTATCACGCTATAAATAGCCTGGACGGTAAATATGGAATCTTTAATATGGTAGGTAAGGAAAAGTTTTATTTTATATATTTAATTTCCAGTATACATCCACTACTACAAAACAAGGGGGGGGGGGGCACCACACACTGTTGATCCTTCCCCCACAGAGCTTTTGGTGATCCTTGCTAGAACTAAGGGTAGCCATAGAAGGGTCCATTATTTTGCAACTGGATTGTTGATTCGATCATATTGCGCAATATCAAGATCGATCGATTTTACCACTACACAGTGTTATCGATTCACAGCCTATTGATTCTTTTTTCTACCGCTTTCTGTCACAGTAGGGCGCATGAAAACCCAAAAAATTTATGTAAACAATCATCTACAATTTACCGACATGTTGGATAACTTTTCGATTGATGTTCTCTTTGATATTGATCACTTTAATTCGACCGAGTAAGGTGGGCAGGAATTGATTCCTGTTTGTTTGACATAAAACAGATCGATTTTTTAAGTCGATTGGAAATATCGAACCGTGTATGGCTACTTTACAGCCCCCCATATACCTTACAATCTTACCATACAAGGTAGGAACGACCATATAATATGAGGGAGGACCTTAGTAAACCTTCCAATCATGTATATGTATTCCAGTGGTTTCCAAACTTTCCCTGCAGGGCCCCACCTTTTCTACATAGGAACATTTTCAAGCTCCCCCACATTCAAACTACACAGTTTCAGTTTGAGGGCCATTTTACACTAGCCGTGTTTCCATTTGTACTATCATTCTATTTCTAGTGTGAAATTGTCCTCAAACTTTATTTGAAATACAACCTTATTTGGTTTTCACACCAATCATGCAGAGGCATTCATCATATATACACATACCAATCATGCAGAAACATTCATCATTCACACAGAGACAAAAGCACATAGACACACACAGAGACATAGAGAAACACAGAGACACACACATAAGATGCACTCTTACTGTCTGCAGCTAGTTCCTTCATGGTTGGCTTCCTGCTTGTCCCCCCTAGCTGCTCCCCCGCCGAATACCTCCACATCCCCCCGCCCCCCCCCCCCCCCCCCCCCCCCCCCCAGTTTTCGAACCACTGATGTATTCTATCAGGGAGGTCTCTATACTACATAATTGTTGATCTAAAGGAAATTTTATGGAGTGATCTTAAGGTGTATGGGGGGCTTCCTCAAGATGTAAAAGGTCTGTAGTTCTGCAGAAAAGCAAAGGTTTGAATTGGGGTTAATGAGTATGGTATGTCATCATATAAAATAATATGAAACAGGGTTACTTTGAACATTGCTACTCTTTATACTCTTTATACTGATGTTTATTTATGTTTATTTATGTTCTTTGTTGTGGCAGTGGTTTTTGTTGATTTCACATACTGTTGGCTCAACAAGAAGCCCGGGCAAATGTTCCTCTTGTGCCTAATAAACTGGTAATGTCTGAAATTACTGTGCAACAAAAAGCAAAGGAGCACAGAGATAAAAACAGAGAAGATGTTGGCCTGAAGATAAAGAAATTGCTATGGTAAGTCTGGGACTCCTCTGCTACTGACCATAGTGTTTGGGGTGTCTTTCTCTTTCTTCTGTAAAATTCTGTAAGTATATGAAGGTGGGTGTATGTGATGGATTCAGTGATGGTAGAAATGTTAACCACTCTTCAAGTTGGTTCTCAGAATTGCCAATTACCTCTTTCCAGCATCAATATTCTGCCTAATCAGTTTTTGTTCTGTTGTTTTTTAAAATGTATTTATTCATTTTCCAGACATTACGATGCAAAGACAGGTCACAGCACACATCAAATCAATTGAACCCAGGTGTCCAACCTGCGGCCTGGGGGCTGCATGTGGCCCTTTGGTCGTTCTTTGGTGACCCCCCTCAGTCCTCCACTTGCAGCCCCCTAAACCTAACTGTTAAAGCATAGGCACTCACCTGTCCGCCGATCCCCCGCTGACAGGTCCTCGTCCGGGATCTGCTTACAGTGGGAAGAGCCGATAAACTTACATGATAGGCATAAGTAAAAGCCAATCAGCGCCCCATATGGTGCCTAAGCAAATCCCTCGCCTCTCCTTCTCTTCTGCTTTAGTGTTGGCGGGTGATCAGCAGATGAGTGCCTATGCTCCCACTATTCCACCAATGAACAGGGGGAGATTGTATAATATTTATTGCGGCACATAACCTTTGATGATGTATGAGACAAATTGTGCATTACCACACTATAGTGTTCCCTAATGCTTGAAGTATCATTTTAAAGAAGTTTTGTTAATAAAACATTTAAAACAATGTCTTCTAGCTATGTCTGCTGTCCTTTCTTCATTTAAAAAGGTCAGTATAGATTGCAATTGTTATGTGCGGCCCTTTAGTGATGCTGAGGACCGTATTTGTAGCCCTTCATATCAACTTAGTTGGCCACCACTGCTATAGAAGATTTGTGCGAAACAGTTAAGCTGTTTGAATGATCGATCGCAACGCGGTGACGTGAAAGTATCGGACAGAGATCAATTGACAAAGGGGGTGCGCATCCAAAGTATGTTTGATCGACATTTCCTTGAAGCAGGATTGATCACTCCAGGTGGCCAGCGTTCGATTCCTGAACTCTCATTAATATGTTATATTTATTTTATAATGACAATGTGCTCTTTTGTGAACCCCAGTTGACTCATTCTGTGTGTCTTGGCTATCGCAGTTTAAGCTGTACCCACTTTCTGTTTAGCACTTAAATTTACCAGGTAATTCAAGGTATTAGCCTACTTTTTTTATTGTGATAATTCTCACGTACAAGGCCCATTGCTATGGTAATGTGCGGGCATGTAGGAGTAGCAACTTGGCTGTACTACAGTACTGAAATGGGGGAGGAGTTGGGGGGGGGGGGTAAAGTCATGTGGGGTTTTTGAGCTCCTTGCTTATTCCTGTATCAGGACAAAATTGTAAAAGTTTGAAAATTTTTGGGCCATTTCAGACTGCAGCGTTGCGACCGCAGTGGGATTTTTGTCCAGTAATGGACTTGCTAGTGGTAATACCTCTGTTAACTGCGTCTGGTATCTCCCCAAAATCAGCATTTTTCAATGTGTTTGCAGCTCCCATTGTTTAAACTAAAACCTCAGTATTCAGGTTAAATTACCCTATTGGCACTTTAAGATAAAAAGTGGATTATGTGCATCCGTTTGGGTTCGCCATGACTGGCCTAATTTACCATACACCATGTTGGAAAGTTGTCATAAGTTTGCGGAGGCATGAGGAGGAATGTTGGACTTTGTTGTATATTTGTATGTTGGATATATTGTATATTTGCCCTCTGACAGAAATGACCAGTCTATAATTGTAATGGGGCTACGGCCCCTTACCCACTCTGATTTTATTCTCCTATAAATCCCTTGTATTGACCCATTTAGAATATTTTTTATTGTACTCTTCTCATTTATTAACCCCCCTTTTATATGGCAGGTGACCTGTGAACCCTTACTGGCTATCTTTCATGCCTGTTTCAGGATCGGTCAGTGCCGGTCACTGGAGCCTCAGGTTATTTTATCAGCTAGATTTGTGGGGGAAATCATCCCTGAAAGTTATCTCTGAGGATTGATCACTGAAGTTTTAGAGGGGAATTATCAACCAATGAATGCTCTACTGTAGCTTTCTATATTAACTCCTCACAGCTCCTCTTCACACATCTGATCTTCAAGCTGTATCCTAGTCCCTCCCTTTCTTTCCAACTTTCCTTTGCAAGCATTTTTATTCAGGTGGAAAGTGATGGCAGTGCGTATTTTGTTAATTCAGTGTTAGTGCTTGAGTCTGTATGGATATTTATATGGTTAAATTATGGTAATTTAGTGGTCCTCAACCTGGTGTTTACACCCCTTCTGGGTGGAGCTAGATATTGGAGGGGATTGCACCATCAATGGCGTCAGAGGGTGGTGGTTGACACCCTGTCTCCTGTAACCTGTAGCAAGCTGAGCTTTTCCTGCTGTCTCTCTTTAAACCAAGTCCAGCTTGGTGAAGTGTAAAAGGCTCAGACGGCAGTGCCATATTGTGGACGTACTCATTTCTTACTACCGATGGTGGAAATTCTTTTTGAAAATATCACTTTCTGACTAAATAAGGGTTACCTGCATATAAGTTAGGAGGGAGGGTATATTATACCAGGGCAAGAGTGTTGTGACGTAACTTCTGGGAAAATCTTTTTTATCATATTCTTTGCATTACCAGAAGCAGTGTTGAGATATTTCTTTTAAATCCTCTGATATTCCCAGATAATTCCCAATAAAAGACACAAGGAATATCACAGTGTAAATAGAATGTCCTCTACTGACAACCCCAACTGTATTTATTTTTAATCCATGTAAACTTTCAGCACAAACACTAGATTACCTGATTTTATGTTTGCAATGTGAAACATCAAATGAGATTTTTGCCTTTGTAGGCTGGTTACAATACACATGCTCTTTGCACCCAAATTTGCTCTGACCCTGAAAGTACGTTTTTTCCTTTTAGAAGTATTGCATCCACCTGCACAGTCATTGTCAGTTTGGCGCATTCTTCTAACTGGAACTGCAGACAAAAGTTGGTCAGCGGGATCGTCATTGCATTTTCTTTATTATCTTGCAGAAAGATACAACAGGAGGTTTACTATGGGTAAGTGCTACAAAGATTGACATCAATCCATGCATTTGAGAAGACTAGGTACAATATTTTTAGAACAGGCTTCAATTTTACTGTTACAGCGAGCATTATTATTATTCCTTTTTATAAATATAACACCAACATATTATGCAGTGCTTTTTATTAAATTACAGTTGAGATGCAACACAAGGTACAGGTTATGACACAGAAAAAGTAGAGGACCCTGCCCAATTGGGATCCAATCTAAAGGTAGGCTGTGCGTGTTTCCGCCAATCGGTCGGTCAGTGGGCCAAAAATCAGGTGCGCCCACCTGGCAATATCGACCAGGATAGTCCCACAGTGATCTGAGATGTCGACAAATCACATTACTTTGGATGGGGACTCTGGTCCGGCACACAAAGGGTACATCATGCTCCAGTCGATCCCTTATCTATTGAGGGAGGATTGCTGTGTGTATGGGGACCTTAAGAGCATTAGATGTTCCTTATAAAACTTGTACACAATAGGCAGCTGAAGCTACCAGAAAGATGACACATTACTGCCAGCCAAACTCTGAAAGTATTGTATGTCTAGCTAAATAATTGTGCATGGAAATGCTAAGTCTGTGTCTTTGCGGGTAGGTGGATTATGGATGGGCTCCAGCTTTTGTTTATAAATTCAGGGAACCCTTGAGGCTGCCACCTAAGGCAGATATCCCTCCTTTTCATATTGATTTGTCAAACCAGTGATGACATGATAAGCATGCTGTATCAATATCCCATTCATTTATGGTGTCACACATACATTTGACATTGTATAGGAATTGGCATATCTGCCTCACTCTTTTGAACAATTGTGGGAACTTTCCCTGCTTCATGTTTATGCATTAGCAAGTTATATCAATTGCCAATAAATATATAGGGCTTTTACAATAGAAATCTATTTGCTTAGCGTAGGAACAAAACCTTTAATGATCACCTTGTACTTCCTTTTTCAATTTCTTATTTTTATCTTATTTCTTTTACAGTATTTCTGTTCTTTTTATGTTACAAGCATTTCATTCCTCTGAAGATTTCCACAGTTCATGCTTACTGCTTGTATGACAGCAAACTGAATTTGTGCTCAGTGATCTTTAACCTGTATTTACAGTTCATTGTACTGCAAAGATCGTTGTGCTTGATTTCGTTTAGCACTTTCTGTTCTTGGCATCTGGAGACAGGGCACAGGAGACATGTTTGGTGAAAAATATTCAAAATCTAAAACAATAGCTTTTGCCCCAACCCTTAACAACAGACAGATTGTCTACATTGTACTCGCTTTGTAATGGAAGCAAATTTGTAACACTCTTGTCCACTAAATGTGTGTGGAGTGTTTAATTTAGTTATGAAATCGGTTTGATTTAGGAAACTGTGCATGAGGAAATAGAACCAGGTTGTGGATATGCATATATGCAGGGGTGCACATAAGTGGTACTCAAAAGGGGCCAAAAACTGGCTATGCGTACCTGCATTATTGTTACAAAGCTCATATGCATACTAACAATTTTTAGGCGCTCAGTGTTTGGGCGGCCGCAGCTAAATATTAAATGTATACAATTTATGTCACTTGGACAACTGCAGGGAATTATGAATAACTATTAAAGGTTGCAGGTTAAAGGTGGGTTGTAAAATTGGGAACAGCTAATCGAAGGCTTAATAAGGAACAGGGAGGTCCATCTGCAGCACAATCTACCATGCAGGAAGCTGCAGGGAGTGCAATATTGTAAATGTATTAAAAGGCAATCTCACCGAATTGCCACTGTAAATAGGAGTTCAGTTCTAGTGTTGGTAAACCTAAAAACTTTTTTCTTACTGACCTTCAACTAACACTGTTACTATGTGCCGGTCTGCAATAAAATGTCATTTCTGTGAAGAGAAAATATCTGGTGATGCTTCCACTTTTCTGGTTTCCCTCATTCCAGCTGGGAATACTCTTTGGCTTATGTTCTCCATGCAGAGTTGTCACAACCATGCACAGATTTCCCACATAATATGCATGTTTTTTTCTTGTTTTTGTTATGGTCTACTAATGCTAAGGTGCTGCCACAGACTAGATCCCTGCAGTAAGGCACTGTTCACATGAGAGTCTGAAAACACTCCAGCGTCTCCAGATTATCCAGTGGGCAGACACCTTAAAAGCGCAGCACCCTGGTTGCTTCTTGATTGTGTGCCCTATAAGTATAACATGGGGGCGTTTCTGAACACCCCAAGCGCGTGCACACAGGGGTGGGCAGGTACTTTCCGGGTCCATGTGCCTTAAGAATTCTACACACATCATACCATAATGACAACATCAAAAAGGTTAACTTGTGGTTTTAGTAAATGTATTAAAAATAAAAAACCTAAAGCTGGGCATAGACGTGTTGTTTTTATCACGCACGGCCTCTAGTGCCGAGAATCCGCCAGGCACCCTTTGTGCCATCCCCATCTAAAGTAATAGGATCAGCAGGGAATTTACCGGCATGTCGGATCACTGTGCAATCCAACATACAGCAGATTCCTGGTCGATCTTGCCAGGTGGGCGCTTGGCAGGAACACGCAGAGCAGTCTGCTCTGAAAAATCTGCCCAGAATCTGCCTGTCTATGGCCAGCTTTAGAAATCACAAATATATTCTTATTCACAGCCTTGGCTTAACACTTTGTCGATGCACCTTTGGCAGCAATTACAGCTTCAAATCTTTCTGAATATGATGCCACAAGCTTGGCACACCTATTCTTGGCCAGTTTCACCCATTAAGGCCCCCACACACATAGCGAGCGGGGGCTGACAATTGAGCTGTGGAATGCAATGTGATGACATCATCATGCTGCACTCCATCGCTCACAGTATTGGCAGGCACACTTTGTGTTCCGGCCGTTAGTTTAAACAGGGACGCTGGTTCCCATTCAAACTAATGGCATCGGCCAGAGATTTCCAGACATGTCCGTTGTGGGCCCCTGCGATCTGTGGCCGATTTTGCTGTCGACCCCGTAGCGGTCGACAGCAAAATTGGCATGAGGGCTTTTACTCATTTCAACACATCCAAAGGTTTTATTGCACACAGCCATTTTAAGATCTCTCAGAGATGTTCAATTGGATTCAAGTCTGGGCCACTCAAGAACATTCACAGAGTTGTCCTGAAGCCACTCCTTTGATATCTTAGCTGTGTGCTTAGGGTAATTGTCCTGCTGAAAGGTGAACCGTCTCCCCAGTCCAAGAGTGTTCTGGAGCAGGTTTTCATCAAGGATGTCTGTGTACATTGCTGCAGTCACCTTTCTCTTTATCCCTAGTCTCCCAGTTCCTGCCACTGAAAAACTTCCCCACAGCATGATGCTGCAACCACCATGCTTCATTGTAGGGATGGAATTGACATGGTGCCGAGCGGTACCTGGTTTCCTTCAAACGTGTCGCCTGAATATCACACCGAAGAGTTCAAAATATGCCATGCTATGAGCTTTTTACTAAGGAGTGGCTTCCCTCTGACCACCCTACCATACAGGTCTGATTGGTGGATTACTAAAGAGATGAGTGTCCTTCTGGTAGGTTCTTCTCTCTCCAGAGAGGACATCTGACAAAGTGACTATTGGGTTCTTGGTCACCTCCCTTTCTTAGGCCCTTCTCTTCCATCACTCTCTGTGAAGAGTCCTGGTGGTTTTTGATGTCTTCCACTTATTAATGATGGAGGCCACTGTGCATTGGGACCTTCAAAGCAGCAGAAACAGTGAGACCTTATATAGACAGATGTGGTCCTTTCATGTCCTAATTTACCACAGGCAGCATTCAATTAGGCTGCAGAAACCTCTCAAGTTGTTTAGGGGGAACAGGTTGCACCTGAGCTCATGTTTGAGTTTTATGGCTTTCTCAATGTTTATTTTTAATACATTTGCCAAAACCTTAAGCAACCTCAAGTGTTTTTATTATGGGGTGTTGTGTGTAGAATTTTGAGGGAAAAAATGAATATAATCCATTTTAGAATAAGGCTGTAACATAACAAAACGTGGAAAAAGGGATGCGCTGTGAGTACTTTCTGGATGCACTGTATATACGGTCTAATGTATGCCCACCTATTGAAACCTACAGACTTAGGCTACGTCCCGCCCATGGTATTCAATAGGGCTCTTCCCCAGTCGCGATCGCGGGGCGATCGGGAGCGGCCGAGGTGGGACCTAAAAACTTTTTTGTATTGCCCCTGACTGCGGCCATTAAATAATTGAGGCGCGGTTTAAACCACGCCCATTCAATATCTCAGAACAGCGGCCGCACATTTGGGGACATAGCCTTAAGGTGTCGGTACCCCATATGGAAGACTTCTTGATAATCCGCTCTTCACCAGCGCTTATCAATAATAACATTGAAATGTATATGTATTGCAGTAACCTGTTTACTTTATCACCCCACTATAACCTGACATGGAGCAATTACCCAATGAAATGAAAACATTCATATTTGGAACCACAATACGAGGAGGAGTCTGGTGTGCTGAAAATGATGATATCAGGGACAATTAGCCCGGCTGCGGTGGCGGAGCATTCCTCTCCTATATGAGTGTAAGGCTATAAGTGGCGCTTTTCCAAAAATGCTTGTTGTGGGTTGTTGTTGGAACATGTTGCATGTTACAGCACAGAGGCCAGTGTGAACAGTGTAACAGATTTCCTTACATACCTTATGTATATGTACACAAACGCAACTATTGTGAAAAAGCCCTCACAGAATTGATAATATGTCAACTGCTCTTGATTATTTAATTTATTTAGTGATCAAACCCGGGCCGTTTCTCCCACTTTGCGATGTATGCGGGTGCATAATGGCGGCACATTTGATAGCACCCATGCCCTGGTATCAACAACACCCAACCCCCCCACAACTTTTTTGGTAGCATCAATGCACTCCACGGGTCAACAACTTTCAACTTTTCTGGTTGCAACAAAGTTTTAATATATTGCTGTTTAACTTGGGAGCATGCAAAGGTGACAACAATGCTTTTCAGTGATGTTGTCACCTTATAAGGGAGATTTTAGGGTCACCAGGAGCAGATCATTTAGAATCGATCAGAGTTTGTGTGGGATTTAGATATAGAGGCGTCCACATGGTGGCGCTGTGCACACGGCGCTGCGCACAGCCGTAGGCGGGACGTTAGTACATAGGTGGGTAAGGAGGATCGGTCGTACCTCTCCCAATACCGGCCTCTCCCCGGGACAGCCAGACAGCGGCACACAGAGGAAGTGCTGCCTCTTCATTCATACGATCCGCGGCTCGGACTGCGGAGGAATAGAAAGTTTGCTCCTGCCGCCTGGCCGGATTGGCTGGAAAGTCTTATGTTTGTGGATTGCTTGTAGCAGAGCTATAAAACGTCCGGATCCCGTGTGCCGATATCGGATCTATCCCTAGAAAGGTATGACTGGGCAGATGTAACGATCTATTCATCACTCCTCTATACTGCTAAGTGATCATTGTCTCAGCCTGGATGGTCCTATTGTACGCTCCACGTGTCTCCAATCAGTCTGGTGCTGAACAAAAGCCATCATTAGCTGTCTGCCTGGCAGGCTAACCCCTGACGCCCCAGGAAGGGGCTTGGTCGCTATTAACAAGTAGTCATTGAGAGCTTTGTCTTTGTTAGCGAGAGTTTAAGCATCTCTTTAAATAAAACCTTCCAAAAGGCTAAAGTTCCAGTATGCTTAGACATAGGATAACACTGGGAACTACGTTGTGACCATTTAGACTTTGTGTAACTAACAGAAAAAAGTAACTTGTAAAAGTCTTGGGAATGTGTTTGTAGTTTAGAGTCTTTCCCATCACTAGGCGTAAAAACTAGAAAAAGCTTGCTGTGATTCCTGAGCCAGGAATGTCTGTTACATCCATGGGATGGGTTGGAGATGGGGCAAAAGTGAAATACTTTGACATAAAGGATTGTCTTGGAAAACCTTTAAACTGGCAGATCATTGTGTCTCACCAGGGTGATGGGCTTTGCTATTTGGGAGATAAAATTTAAAGGGCATTAAAATTGTTCTGTGTTGCTGGATTGATATCTAACTTTTTTCTGTGGGGTCACTGAAAAGTGTCAATCCAGTAATGGAGTTTTTTTTTGAATAAAACTTGATGTGTTTGAATTCATTTGAGTGGATTGTATGGACAGCAATCCTATTGGTTACAGTTTTTTTATAGTACTTTCATGTATAATATAATTTAGAGCCTAGGTGCCCAACCTGAGGCCCGGGGGCCGCATGCGGCCATTCGGGTGATGTTTGGCGGCCCCCCATGGTCCTCCACTTGTGGCCCCCAAAACCTGTTAATACAAATGGCATAGGAACTCCCCACCCACCAAAGCATCCTGGGAACTTCTTAGAGCGGTAAGAGGAGGAAAGGGACTTGCTGAGCATGCTAATTGGCATACATGAAAGCTAATAGGGGACCCAGACAGCGCCTTATGCTTCCACTAGACTACTTTGATAATATCTATGAGGCACGTAACCTTTGTTGATGTATATGGGGCATTCCATATATCACCATGTGTAGTGGCACACGATGACCAGGGTTTTCATCAACTTTGGCGGTCCTACATGTTATGTGCGGCCCTTTAGTGATGTCGAGGGCCGCACTTGTGGCCCTCCATATCACCTCAGTTGCCCACCACTGATTTAGAGCTTTATAAGCAGGTAGCTGTGTTCAGGAGTTTACACACTAATCTCACTATCTCTCAAACTAATACCACTGTCCTAGTCTAAATTTTTGGTAAAACCTTCTGATATATTTTGGTATATCGCTACAAAACAGAGTGCCCAGGGGCAATGGACCCATACACTAGTAGAGCATACAAACATCTTGTGGTGTCCATGTACTTTTAGAAAATCTTATATATCCTATAGACTCGGCCCTATCCTATAGGAACAGGATGTCATAGGAAGTCTCATCTCATTGAAAATAAGCTGGAGCAGCTGTAAAGTATTAGATTTTGCCTTGCTGTTTTCCTAAGTGACAGGAGCTACCAGCTACCCAATGTGGACACAATGAATAGTTTGGCTGACCCTTTCCATATCCATCTAAAACAATGGAAACTTTGTTCTGCCTAGAGGGACACTTTTTATTTTGATGATCAAAAGGATAACTAAAAGGAGAACCTGGTGAGGTCACACATGTCAATCCATTAAGCTCCATTGGAGTTGTCATCCAATTGTAACCCAGTATCATTTCATACTATTATCCTTTCAGTGTGCTTAGAGAATTATATAAAATATCTAATATATATGAGAAGAAAAAATTATGCATTGTTAATAATCTTTACAACTGTACAAGTCCTATTATGACTTTTTAATTACAGTTTAGTATGTATTTATTATGCCTTTTAACTTCAACTTTTAACTATGGGGAGTGTCAAGCCCCAATTGTATACTTCAGTGGTTATGTTTTATAGCTCTGCTGTATCTGTAGGCCATATGGTTCACAAAATAACTACTTTGAAGTTCTCAGCAAATTGTTTGAAATGTTCTAAACATGACTGCCAAATGGTTAAATCCTTAGCACTTTATGTTTCATATCTTGTGTTTCCATCTGTATCAGAATTTGATGGTAACATGTTGCTTCATCAGACTATCTGACCCTTATTGATGGAGATCTACAAGATGATCTGTTCTCTGGACTTCCAACCAGCATTGGTAGTAGGGCTTGCCTTGCTTTTTATCCCTCACCTCTGGCAGAAGAGCCTTGTACACCAGATATCCTGCCTGGGGTTTTTTTTAGCTTTGAAGGGAATTTGCACATTATTCTTCATTATTGCTACAAGTTGTGTGTTTTAGCTTTTTTTTTTGTTTCTTTAGATAAATCTGTTCATGCAGAAATATTTTACTGTAGCATTTACCTAACAATCTAAAGGTGGGAATACATAAGTAAATTCTTTTTCTTTCGAGAGATTCAGAAAGCTAGATTGAACGATATCGAACAAAATCGGACATGTTGCTAAATTTTCATCTATCTTGTAAAAAACGAATGTAAATCGAACGTACAATCGTTTCATTTGATAATGTTTGTTCGATCTAATAAATTTCAATGAGGCTTTCTTGATCTAAAATCGAGTCCAGTCCAGTTGAACCAAATCACATTAGGTCCAACGAAAATACAGAGTGTACATTCGATATAGGCACAATCGATATTTAATCAAAATATCAACCACTGACTATCGTCAATTGTGCAAAAATCTATACATGTATTCTTACCTTTAGGCTCCATAATTATTTTTTTTCCAATGATTGCCCGTTCAAAGTGATTGGCTACGATGTTGCTGTAATTGTTTGCGCACGCACCACATATTTTTTAAGGACGCTTCCTTTGAGAATCAATGGGTGTATCCCAGTTTTGTGTACAATAAGTGCCCATTACTGATTGCCTGCGGTTTGTGGGCGCTTTACAGTTGCATTGGCTGTTACTGTACATGCCCTATTCATTAAATAGGAAGGACCGTGTTTGGTTTTCCGCAGCATGCAGACATATCATTGATGTGACCCTCAGTTGATGAGTGTAGTGGATCTTGTCCCATTCAAATAAATCCCTGCAGTCTGCATTCTTTGAATTAAGGGGAAAAAGACTCAAGTCAATACTAGCCACTAGAACTGGGGTGTGCAAACTTTTTAACTTGTGGGCCACATTGGCTTCTTAACTGTGTTTAAGGGGCCGGACCAAGTGCCTGTTATGGCTGACCCACCATAGGTGTGCCAATTTCATGCATCACCGTCATTATTAATGATGGCGGTGATGTGTATTAAGATACAGGGACGTTTCCTGAACTTCAAAAAAATGCTTATTCATTGCAATGAGCAGAGATAATTGCCTGTTGCCATGAGGATGCGCCCACAGCGTTCTGATCAGGCCACTGCATCTTCCCAAGGCAATGTTTGGACACTTCTAGGTATTATGTGCACTCATCGCAGAGAACAAGCGGAGGGGAGAATCTTTTTAACATGGTTACAAAAGGCCTGAAAAGAAAGCTAAATGGGCAGTATGTGCCTTAGTTTGCCCCCCCCCCCCCATTTACTAGACGGTAACCTACACTTGTATAAGTTACAAGTAATTTCTACATAGACATTAGCTTTTGAGCTACGTAATATGTTGGCACTGAATCAAGTTAATAATAGTCTGACCATCACAACACTTTCTTGTTGTCTGCCGGGATCTTTAAGTGGTACTAAACCTTGATCGTGATATTCCAATCTACAAGAAATAATTGACAAAGCACGCTTCTTTTTACAAACATGTGATTCACTCCTTTATTACTTGTATTCTATGTTCTTGTCTTTGTTTCCCTGTTCCAGTGCTCCCCCTTCCTGTTTGGGTTGCATGCTCCCCTCCTACATAATGCCTGCCATACACCCACAGACGGGTGCCGACAGACAGCTCCGATGAGCTCTGGAATGCAGCATGATGATGTCATCACGGTGCATTCTGTGGCTGCTTTAATCGGCCGGGCACCCTTTGTGTGCTGGCCATTATCATCAATGAAGACGCCGGTCTTCATTGAAGTTAATGGCATCGGCCAGAGAACATCGGACATGTCCATTCTCTGGCCGGCCGAGCTGTGGGGCGACAGGGATCTGAAGCCCCATGTGGGCACACGCCGATTTTGCCGCTGGCCAACGGCGCACGCACGCCCGTCGGTCAGCGGAAAAATCGGCCGCTAATCAGCGTGTGTATGCCACACTTAAGGGCTCCTTCCCAGGAATACATGTCCCATGAGCTCTATGTGATGCATCCATTCAGGGGTGTGCACACTATAGAGGGTACATAGATAAAGTAGTCACCACAATACAGGAAGTGCCTGGTGGGACATATTGATGCTGCTTTTGAGGGCACATTTGCCCTATACACGTTACACTGCCATTAACGCAACACAGCATATACTTGCCACATACGTACCACTTGGAAGACGGGATTCATAGCAAACCTATTCTACTATACACAATTGCAGGCAATGTGTTAACACTTAATGCGTAATGTGTATTTGCAAAATGCTGCACCCGTTTTGTTACCATAACATGAGCATTTCCAAGCACTTGTATGGGAAGCCTTAACGCAGTGCATGACATACTGTGTGTTGGCGTATAAGCATTTGTTGCCTGTGGACAAAGGAAACATGTATAGTGGGAAAGGACCCTTGGGGCCATTTCATACCTGCAGCACAGTACCTGTTATGGGGGTTTTGACTGGCAATTGGCACGCTACCATGTCAGTTATCTGTGATATGGGCAAAAACCCTGCATTACTGCATTGTACCTTGCTTATTCAAATATCCACACTGCAAGGCATTTGCAGTAACGCACTCCTATGGAAACCTGTATACCTTGAGTTCACAGTAGCCATGCTGCAGTGCTGTACTGTACTAGATCTCAGCTGGCTAGTGTAAAATGGACCTCAAATAGAAGAGAATATAATAAAAACAAAGAAACCCAAGAAGGCAATGCAAGTGTAAGTATGCGGACATGATTTTATTTTACATGAACAACTTTATTTTATTTTCAGACTACCTGACAGCCTTTGAACTTGGCTTACTTAATTTAGCAATTCGTGATTTCAGTTTGTGTAAGAATAAAACATGTGACTGTAATCTATAGATGTACATGGTCACTAGGGGATCGTGGCGGCAGAGTCTAGTAGTTTTCTGTTCACAAACCCCCCCATTGTTTTTCACCTCGCAGACCACTTTGCTAAAGATGTTGTCAACCCCCAACCGATGGTATAGATGTGTGCCAATGTATACAGTGGGTAGCATTTCCTTGGCAGCACAGCAACAACCATTTGCCCATAGGAACGCTCTCCTCAGAAATCACTGAAAGATTTGGATAGACTTCATATTGGAGAATAAAAAAGCTGTTGCTGTTAAAAGGTTAAAACCTCTTTTTTTTATTTATTTTTTTTCTTTTGAATTAAGGCCTTTAAAACGGATAATTGCAAGCAGGAGTGCCCATGTTAAATGGATTGTTCCAGCCTTGTTACTTTCACTTTTTCTCTGCTACAGGAAAGAGATGCAAATCCTAGTGTATGTAATGTGTGGTTGCTTAGTTGTCGCTAATGCTAACCTGCTTGTTGACTGTGGTTTCCTATGGTATGTTTAGGGGAATAGTGCACACAAATTGTTGAGTTTGCTCTAAGTTATGACTGAGCTTTGGAAGTTTGTGTGAATATTGTTACAGTTGCGGGGTTAGATATTTAATAGTCCAATATACAAGGCTAAATTTGTGTGTGTGTGTGGGTGGTTTTAGGGCGCCTGCCTGGTGCTGTGTGCAAAGGCATGACATTTGGCATGACAATTAAGTTTTTTTTGGGCACACATGACGTTTCCATCCGACCATGTGAATTATCCTTTATTATGTTTTAGAATGAGCAATTCCTGATTTAGAGTATATAGTGTTGTATGTATTACAGTGTTTATGTTTATTGAGGAAATGACACATCCAAACCAAAGCTGGAAACTGTAACATTATCCTACAACTTGAAATGATCCAAAGATTTTCATGTCATCAGGCTTGGCAAGTCTTTTTTTGTTTTTTATTCAAAATAGTCCAGGTTAGGTTATCCATTTCCAAATGTAAAAATCAAAACTATAAAATACACATTTTGTTGCATTTTTTCCAAAACAAAAAGTAAATATATTTTACCGCAATGATAAATTATAGTTATTTTAGAAGTGATTTTGTTTTTTTGATGACATAAAGGTAAAATATTGTAACATATGAGTGACAACTTTCTTGTGGCCTTGGCTTCATGCATAGTTTTTTTTACAGGTGAATGTGCTTGTTATCATTTGTCACTGTGGCAGCCAGGTTGTCATCTCACGCAAGCAATATATCAACATGTAAACAACGCAGTAAGTTTAAAAGCATGAGAAACGGTGACAACAAAGGTGCTGGCCGGTAGTGATAGAAAGGCACAATAACTACTGACTGATAAAATACAGTGCTAGTTCCAGCCCTGCTCCTTTGTATTGTTTTGTATACCTTTTTACAATCTCATTCAAATTCACAATTTACAACTTTGTAGTTCCAAGGCCTTGTTGGATTGGATACAGATTGATTGGGTAGTTTAGAAAGGTCCTCTTATTACATTGTACAGATTTTAATATACATGGTGACCTTGATATAGAATTTCAGTTGAGTAAAGTAAAGCTGGGCATACATGTCTCAATTTTCTGTTCAATTTTAGTGTGATCCTTTAACAAAATCAATTGCGCGATCGAATTGGATAAAAAATTGATGCATGGCAAAAGTGTCCGATCGATTTTGTCAAAAATCAGATAGAAAAACGATCGTTCACGGATCTGTTGTGATTGAAAATTTGATTAAAAAGCACATGAATCGAGTGCTGTTAGTTGTCTCATGCGATCGTTTTAAGCGATCAATCTATGATTCTTGTGGAAATGACCTTTGTTTGTTTGCTGTTGGTCACTGGCCAGTTCTTCAGCTAACACCACTCCAAACCCATAAATGTGTGCGTGCAAGACATATTGAGACTTTCAGGAAAGAATCGCCCAGAAAATGAATGCATGGTATGTTGCAGTTTGGGATCGATTCCGAAATCGGATGGGCGATCGGATTAAAAATCGAACGCAGGAAAATCGAGACATGTATGCCCAGCTTAAGACATAAGCAATGCAAGGATTTACATTTTTGTTCATCCAAGACATTTTAAGGAATAATAATTTAACAATAGACTGAAGTTTACCAATGTGTCTGATTATTGCTTGATAGATTTTATGTTCGATTTTGATCCAATTTTTAAATCCAATTTGATTTTAATCCCACCCAAAAAGGAGTCCTTCTTTATTTTTTATTTTTTTTATTTTTTTCAAATGATCACTTTAACATGATTATTTTTAACATTGATGAAATGGAAAAAATCTTACCGTGTATGCCCACCTTTTTAAGCTACATTCAATTAGAGGTCTGGAAACTTCACACGGAAGACTTAAGGTTACTATGTATGTTTGATAGAATAACTAGTTGCCTATATCCTCTTTAGGGAGGTTTTCTGTCTATAATTGTACTGATCACTGGTATCCAAGGAAATAAAAATGATGGACAAGTTTAGACTAAAGTATGAGTAGGGTTTAAAGGGGTCAACATTTGGATTGTATAGATCTGCCCTCACTCCCTGCTTAGCCTAAAAGACAGGGAATAAAAGAAGTAATGATTCAGAGATGGCAACAAATAACATTTGTAACCTACTACTCTATCATAATGACAGAATAAGAGGGTAAGATGAGGTTAACATGCAGGTTATATACTTGTAAAAGGCTTTATTGAGCGGATAAAAGCTGTACTATTACCTTCACTCTGAATCCAGACAGGTGAGTAGTGGCTATTGAGAGACAAACTGCTAATTATATACTTTCTGCTTTTTAACTTGGAGATGGGATCTTCTCAAGTGTGTAATGGTTAAATGAAGATGTTGTGGTTCCAGGTCACCTAATCTGGTTTACATTCTTGTTTGACTGCAATACATGCTTTTTGATTACTGGAACTGGATGGTAATTGTTTTGGGAGTGTTGCCTAACAAACTTTAATTTCTGTTTTGAGACTCTCCTGGTCTGGTCAGATTATGGTGTGTTTAGCATGAAGTTATGGATCCATTCTGATGTGTGATGTTTTGGTTCAGGCTGGTAGTGGCTTTTGTCAATGCAAACTAGGTGTAGCCGTATTCATCTTATGTGTTTTATAACCAAAGCAATTGTCTAAAACGGTGTTGACGCAGTAAGCAGATGTCTTCATCCAGATGATATTCTCATAACCGGTTGCTCATGACCAAAGTTTACATAATCATTACGTGGCAAGTCTTGTTTGCTCTGTCTGCATCAGACATAATTTAATTACCCTACATTTCAAATAATTAATGTAAAGTCATATGCACCCCAGACCTTGTTGTGATAAATCTACATAGTTTCAGATTTTTTAAGCTGGGCATAGACGGGACGATTTCCCATCAATACCCGACCTAGCGGGCGTGATGACGTCATCACGCACGGCCGCTCGTGCCGAAAATCAGCCAGCACCCTTTGTGTGCCGCCCATTACTTTGGCTGGGGACAGCAGTCCCCATCCGAACTAATGGGATCAGATCAAAATGATCCGTCATGCAGTTCACTGTGCGATCCGACATGACAGCAGATTTTAGTTCAATCTTGAAAGTTGGCACACCCAATTCCTTGCCGTCCCGATCAGATGCTGGAACGCGCACGGCATCCGATCTGCGGTCGGGCCAGGCAGGAATCGGCCTGTCTATGCCCAGCTTTAGCTTTATTTACTCTCAATTTACACATACCCTTCTATGGGTTTAGACCATAATGAATGATGCATAGACCTTTATTTAATAAACTCCTCCCCTTTTTTTATTTTTATTTTTTATTTTATTTTTTTTCTTTTCAAATGTTTACCGAAGTAAAAACATTATAGCATTGCTACTTTATAAGTAATAAGCCATACTAAGTGAAAGGAATTGTACCTCTACATCCCAACATTTACACAGGCTTGTTCAAGCCTGTTAATCTTTAAACTTGTATAAAAATGGTTGGTTTGTGTTAAAGCCAGGCACGCGGAGATCAGTCAGTTCCATTATCAGTAGCAGCTGCCACCATACTAGTTATAATGTTCTTTTCACAAAGTTTTTATTCCCGCACTTCCTCTATTAAACTCAATTCCCTGTATGACATAACTCTGGACTATTTGCCATCTGATATAAATGTGATTCTCAAGTTAGTCAACTTAATGTCGTGTCTTTTGATGGTTCCTAAAGCAGGATGCAAAAGTAGAGACCTTGACTGTATCACTGGGTGTAATTCAAAACTGAACTCCAGGATGAAAATGGCATTAGTTGGAATACACCAGCATTTGAAGGAGATGCATTGAGATTTGGGATCTTGAATTCAAATGGCTTGTATGATTTAAAAAAAATCAGCCAATCTAACATCAATCGATGGTAGCATCAAACTGAAACTGGAGGGTGCAAAAGTATTCCGGGGGTGGGTGATGGCCCTTATTCTTAACCTGTATTTGGTGAGGGGGTGAGCCTCAATGTTCTTAAATAGAAAAGGGGGGCCCTGCAAGGAAAGTTTGGGAACCACTGGTCTATCTAATGATACTGAATCTTGCAGTCTTTAGCCTAAAATTTCTGCGAATGGAGCATAAGCATGTCAAATGACATGTCGCCTCATTTAAAGAACTCTACAATGTATGGGTTCATTTTCATGGTTGGTCCTAGGACAGCTGAAACCCAACAGCCATCTTTAAACTTCAAACATGCTGCTCTGTTCAGCAATGGCATATTATGTCTGAGTAACAGGTAATCAGGTGTTGTGTGCACTTTTGGTTGTCCTCTTTTGGAAAATGTATAACGAGCTAAACAAAGTATGAATTATTATTATTATTATTTATATAGCACCAACATTTTATGCAGCGCTGTACAATACATTAGAGTGGAGATACAAACACATCATAACACACAGGTATGAAATAGGAAGGAGTTGAGGACCCTGCCCAGTTGGGCTTACAATCTAATAGGTTGGGAAACAAGGTATACAATAGGAGGGGGTGGAACTGGCATGTTGGTGATGTTAGGAATGAGAAGATGGATAGGCGAAACTGAAGAGGTGGGTTTTTAGGGCTTTTTTTTTTTTTAAAAGTGCCAAAAGTAGGAGCAAGTCTAATGGGACAATGCCCTGTCTCTGAGCTGGTATAATCGTGTTGTAGCAGTTCAAAATTTTTATTATCTGCCAGCCTTCTGGGGGTTAATTCAGACAATATTGTGAGTGGCCACTGGGGTCATAATATAATGGGTTTCCATGTAAAAATAGTCTGTGTAGTTTTCAATACTGAGCTGTGATCAGGCACTTTCTTGACTGTCGCTGCTCTCGGAGATGTTGGCTATTCCACAGGGCTGTGTCATCAGAGAGAGGAGGGGATTTTTTTTCTCTGCACTTTAGCCCATTACTACTAATGCTAATGCACTAAAGATGATAGGTCCCTTTTAACTGATGCTGCGGAATATCTTCTGGATCCACTAGAGAAGAGTGTCATAATGTAGAAGGATTCTTCTCAAGAACCCCACAATCATAAAATACATGGTTTAACACGTTGACAGGTTTTTTATTTTATTTTTTTAAAGCCTCTATGTGGCAAATGCAACATTTAAAATGAAGCAGCTGTGATTGGCCTACTTTTCCCTGTAGTTGAATTGCACCTTAATAAGACATGTTGCATGCAGATAAACAGAGTACAGTAGGTCAACTGCCATCTCCATACTTTTAAACATGCTCTTCAGGTAAGTTCTGGGTTTTGCTTGCCTTTATTTGATGTGAGATAATAAAGCTTCATCAAAAGCAGTAAAACAAAGCAACACATTTGCAAAGGTAATTTCCACCTGTTATCCGACTCTTTCAAAAAGTAAAATGCATGGTATATGACCGATAATACCTGCTCTCTGAAATTCCATGGGCACTATGTGGGTGGATATGGACAAATGTAAGGACTCTTGAAAGTTTCATTAAGAAAATTTAAACCAAAAAATCTTAAATTGGTGGGAGTTGCAGAATGACATATAATTTGGTTGGGATCATTAAGCTGGTTAGGGAGTGGTACCAATCCTATTTTCCAAACTTTCCTTTCTTTAGTTAGATCATTCAGGCATGTCTTGGATATGCTGCCTTTTTCCAATTCCCATCTTCCCAGGAACAGAAAAGTCAGCGCAACAAAAAGTTATGCTGATTTGTTATTTGTGAGTGAAGTTTTCTTCAGCTGTTTTTATCCCACTTGTTTTCAACAATGATGGGTTGTAAAATTCCATAATTCTATATTTTGGTATAAGTCAATTTAGTTTATTTATTTTGACCCCCCCATACTCGCATAGATCCCCTGGCAATTTTGCAGCCAATTAATTGGCGTTCGCGGCAATAGTTTGTCCGCAAAATTGCCTGTGCATCACAGCTGCCCACTTTGAATGACCGATCTATGTGGGCCAACCCGCAACCCGAATGCTGATTGAATTGATAATATGGTCATTATTTACATCAAGTCACTGTTCCAAAGCAAGTTGTAATGAGTATTGCACCACCACACACTACAGGGACATTCATCTCCTTTATTTCACCTTACATGTAATTAATATATTCATGCTGCATTTTACTGTATACTGTTAAAAATGTCACACCAAAAAATCATGTCAAACCATTCATTTTGGAGATTTATACAGTTACAAACACTTCTCGCATCCTCCAAATTAAATTTAAACTGGCTCTGGAAGTTTTGGATAAAGTGGATAATCTATGAAACAGAAAATTACATAGTCTGGAGGCCAGGAAGCTCCGTCCTACAGACTTTATATAGTGGGGTGGATTGCAGAAACTTAACTTTTCCCAAATCTTCCATTTTTTTGGTTCAGTTTTACAGCTGAACTCCAGTCACTAAGCAAAACTGCGTTTTGAAAAGTCCCTTCTCCTCCATAGTAGTGATCTCGAGTGTGATCAATGACAACAGGGATGTGAGCAGGTGCCCCCCACCCCCCGGAGCTGCAGGAGCATGAGGGGTGGTGTTGAGCACCTCGGCACCTCTCATGACTGCCGGACAGCTACCAGGGGCAGGGGGGCAGGGGGGGTGTGGTGTTTGTTGAGTCACTACAGATTCACCAGAGTGCGCTGGTAGAGAGACACGCTTCTCTCTCCCTAGGTGGTCTTGCACTTTATAGGTGGGTGCGCTGGGGGGGGTTTATCTGGGCTTCAGAAAGATATTCCGATGTCCAGATGCAACCCCCCAGTGTAATATGCCGTCTTGGGCAACCGCCCATATTGCTCATATCGAAGACCGCCACTGGATGTGAGGAATTGAGATGCCTTTATTGGTTGGGTAATAAAGGCTAATTGCACAGGCAGCTCCATGTCACTGGCATCATCACTGACCCCAGGCACATTCATCCAGGAAGAAGTTGTTGGACATACATCGCTACATCGAGGACACCGCTAGCTTCTGGAAAAGGTAAGCACTCCAGAGTGTGGCTCTGGGTGATCTATTGGTCATGAAAATCTACACCCAGTGCCGCCTTCCTGGAGGCATGTCCCTGGTATTGGATATGGCTCCGGGGATGTTGGGCTGTCCATAACATTCGCTTCTGTTGACAGATAAGCATAGGCGTCCCATGTTCACGCATCCCTGATGCCAAAAAACAGAGGGGGCTAGAGTAGGCGAGAAAGGTTAATGGATTACATTGTAATCCTTTTAAATTTCTTGTACCACTTTCAACAAAAACTATTATTTAACCACTAGGGAGGTTAAAGTAGACCAAAACTACATGTGACATGTTTTTCTTCTTTTATACTTTTCTGAATCCCTGCTAAAACATCAGCTTTACAACCAGACAATTACCATTAAGAATGCATTCAATGTTTGGCTCTTAAAATTTAGTGGTGGGTCTAATTCAAGGTTAATTGCCGATCATTCTTAATTGGCACAGCTTTAGTATATGCAGGGGAGTATCAGTATGTCACTGAATTAGTTCTCTAATGACTCTAATTCGTTATTAGCCATCATAATCAGTTGAAGAGAAATATGCTATTTACCAGACCATAACCATATGTATCTTACTCAAGTTTTCTTTAAGGATTCTTCTCCCACCCCCCATTCCTAAAGGATTCTGAACCCAGAGAATCATTGATCCTATTTTTGCAATGCTTTCCTGGCGAAGTGACCTGAATTATCCCACTTTGCCCAGTATAAATACAGGCAACTCTGAGCTGCATTAAAAGCCTTTAAAGTGCATTATGAACACTCAATGGGTGCTTCTATATACTTTTTCAGACCGGGACTACCTAAAAAACGAGTCACAGCTTGGTTTAACCACATTGCCAGCCCATCCCCCTCTAGGGGAGGGACATGGCGAAGTGCCCATAGGGAGGGCGTCCCCTGGATCGGTTCATCTCCTAAGAGGGACATTGCACCCAGTGCACCCAAAACAGGTTCCCTGTTAGTGGTAAGCGCTCATACACTGTTACCATTATCCTTATGTCCACTTTTTAATTATTATTATTATTCTTTTGACCCATGACGCAAATCTCTCCAAATTTATAGATTTTATGCCAAGACAGCGCGTGCAGCCTGACGAAGCCACTACACGTGGCGAAACATGTCGCACAAGCCAACCTAGCACACGCGCATTGTTATGACTGTCATGTTTTAAATGATTCAATTGTCGCAAATATGATTTGCTAACAAGTTACATGTTTTTTTTATAGATAATCTGTCTGTAATGCTTATATGTCTTTTCTGCCTCATATGGACTACGGGTCCGAATAAAATGTTTTTTTTCTTTGTACATACTATAGTATAAATAAGTGAAAATTCAGTTAAGAGCCGAGTTGAACCCAAAAAAAACCCACATTCCAGTCAAATTCCCTACTCTGAGGGGACTACCTCTTTCTTTAAACATACTCTACACCCTGGGATGGCTATGTGGGAAAAATTCAAGGGAGAGATCCAGATACACCCAATATGGGGAAGTGACCTGATTAAGAAACCAAAAGAGGTTTATGAGCTGTAGGGCAAAATACATCAGTCTTGGCAGGAGAGGTGTTATCGTTTTGGCTTGGTATTCTATTCAGACCAGGTGCCTGTCTTGGGTCAGCGCTGCCTACCATGTATCCTGTTTCGGTGTCTGTCTGAACAAGTCTAATGCACAGAGCTCCTAGTTTTATCACATTTTCATAGTCGTGCTCATGGATAAGCTGCTTTGATACAGTTGGTTAAGCATGTGATTCTGATGATGCCCATTTAAAAACCGGAAAGGCTGAAGCTGGTAATTGTGGAAGATTGCTAGCTTGAAAGTAGCTGATTATAGCATGAAAAAACTTCCACGTATTTCTCTTAAGGATAAATCTATTTTGTGAGCCTTTTGCTAGCTCCTGTTAAAATTATATTACCTGAAAGAAGTACTTTTAGAATGGTTTAAAGGCGTGTGTTAGTATTTTTTTTATTACCTTTTGAAACATTGCACATTTAAAGTTCTGGAGGCTTTTTCAGACAAAATGTATTTTTAATTATAGCTGGCTAAAATTATTAAAATATTTCTTAATATCAGCCGCCCTAATTCCCTGCATATCTGCACTTAGACTGGGATGGAGCAAGCCTTAAGACTGGGACACATTACAACATGTCGCTAGGAATGATGTTGAAAGATGTAACAGACAAGCTTTGCAGACACAGTTCTCATTTTGTTCTGTGTAGAGGAGGGGGCAGCATCCCGGTGTGCCCTCCCCTGTCAGAAATGTCTGGACTCCGACAAGTGTCATCCTGGCGTAAACAATAGATATTTGCCCTATATGATGATGATATTGATTGCCTTAACAATGTTTTCTAGTTGGATGATACCTAGCATGTAGGAGCCAGGCTATATCTTTACTCCAGAGAGGTTGGTTAATAATATAATATACGATGAATAATCCTGAGAAGGATTACTATACACATATATTGGCTCCTACCTTATATTAATTTTCAATACCTAGTCATGTGATGGCAAATATCCCATCATGTGAGGTGTCAAACACAGATTCTCCCTATTCATTTTACATTGACCTATACTAAGTGAATGTTGCTATGTATACAAAGAGAGCATAAAATGTTTTTTAAGAAGGTGAGCACCTTTTTTCTTTTGAACAAAGTTGTAAAAAACTAACCACAATTTGGATTTAGAAATGATTTTAATTAGGTTTGTCCTATACAGGGAGTGTAGAATTATTAGGCAAGTGGTATTTTTGAGGAATAATTTTATTAT
>CM070039.1:53331335-53364098 GCA_036250615.1 Ptychadena robeensis
GAGGATGATGTGGTCAAAATACTCATTTGCCTAATAATTCTGCACTCCCTGTACATAGCATTGTTGCATTGAAAAATACAAGGGGCTCTAGAACAGACATAGGGCCCAGGCCCTATTCTGCCAAAAAGTTTGCTCACTCCTGATCTAGAACATCTAACCAAAGGAGACAATTATTTATGACCAGAGACATCCTGATAATACTTTATCTGTCTTCCCCTCCAGAAGGCAGAGGTCAACATCAAGAACTAGATGATGGATAACATGACCTGATTATAGAGGTCCTGGTGTATCCATATTTTATGCTTTCTAAACGATGGTGGGCTGTAAAATAAATCCTCCTATCTGGCACCTCTTAGGCCTGGGCGCAGTCATATTCTTGACTTTCAAGGAAGGCATTTTGATCATTTGTAGTTTGTCATCTCCCTTTGTTGTTACTGGTGCTGTAGATAGTGACATGCTAGGAATGTAAAATATGTGCAAAAAAGGAAAACAAATACATCCAACATGTAAATCTAACAAGTTTTGACTTTTACAAGTAAATTTGTAGTCCCAAAACAAACGCAAAGTGTTCGAGGGTCAAGGCAAAACCAACACCTTGTGCACCATACAATTAATTGACCCCATATTATGCACTCGCGCATCACCCTGTATGGTCAACAATCAATTGTACACAATATCTGTAAAAGTCAGAAGGTCACCATATACATTACAATATAACTAACGCACTATTTACCAACACCATATAATAAAGTTAAACATCATATTACTTGGTATCCAATAACAGAACCACCTACACTTCTTTCCATATATACTGGAGTATAAGCCAATCTGAATATAAGCTGAGTTACCTAGTGTTACCAAAGAAACCTGAAAAACGGAGTACTGTATTTTTCTAACTATATATATATATAAATATACTATATATATTTTTGTGGCTGAAATTTTTTTTTTTCTGATTTTCCTGCTCTAAAAACTGGGTGCGTCTTATGGTCAGGTGCACCTTTTATATTATGAAAAAATCGGTATCTTAATAAAAAGCCTAGGGTGGGAAATGCAGCAGCTAAGGTGGAGAAACATACAGCAAATTTGTTGAAAAGAACCAGAAAATGATATAAGAAAAATTGCAGATGAAGGGAGACTTAAACCATTTAAACTTGATTTTAAACCCCCTTCTTCCACAAAATGCAGTAACTTTGCTCTACGTCTCTAGCTATTTTGGTGAAATGGGAAACATTGTCTATCAAGTTTGACGACTGCGTTTCTAAACTTTTGATTAAATAAATACTGCACCATGTTGTATCTGGACATTGTCCTGAGGCTCACTAGCAGAATCTGCCTGGGCAGGTGAGTGACCTGGAGGACAGATTTGAACAACTTTACAGTGACATTTTACTTGTGTTTATATAGGAAATATATAAATGCTTTGTATAGCATGACCCTGAATGTTTGCTTGTTTTTGTTTTTTATATATGGTAGCTGTATAGTACGCAGTGCTGTAATTTAAATAATGGTAAAACACAACTCAAGCGAACATACAGGTACAAACTACAGAAACTTTGTTTCTTAAATAATCGCCATATTAATGGACCTTGAAGAAGGAAAAAAAAACCTGATACTCCATAAACGTTATAACGTAGTTCTAATCCATTGTTCTTTTATTTTGTGCTTTTAGGGCCTTTTTGATACTAAAAGCTTGTAGAGGCCCTGAAATTGTGTATTCTGTGTTCTATATTTATTTTGTTGGAGAATAAATGTAAAATTCCCTGGGGCAGACAAAAAAGATTGTCTTTCAGAGCTGGTAACGATATCACATACGTCTTTTTGAGTGTTCAGTAAGGACTGTCAGAATCTTTACTATAAAGGTTTTCTGTGCTATTGATTTTTATGTGTGTGCCAATGTAAAAATGTTCTCCTGGTATTTGTAGTTATGATTCTTCTCATCTTTTCCTACTCATTTTTAGAAGTTTACACTTGCAAGCAAGTTTGAGTAATTCTAAAATAATCACTCATCTATCTTAGAGCCAGAGTTACTTGAGGGAATAAACTCCTGGACCTGAGAAAACCTGAAGCATTACTGCTGATTTTTTACTTTTAGTGCTGTGACCATATAGTTAAATTTTTGTCTCATTGCACCGAATTGGAGATTTCAAGTTGCTGTTTAAGATATTTAGTTTAATGGACCATTTGCTGCCATGGTTCTGCTTTTTACTTTTATAATTCTACCAAATCTAAAAGTTTTTGTAAACTTATGGAACAACTGTCATGGGGAAATTCGTTAATGCTTTGTATACGCATTTTTTAGGTTTTCTGGTTTAGGGAATATACAGCAAGAGCGGGAAAAATAGTTGATGGTACTGGGTTTGGGCAGGTCCGCTGTTTATCGATGTCTCTTGCTGGGTATATCACCTGTTGGCTCTGTGCACATCTTAAAGCTGGTCATACAAGGGTTAATTTTTCTGTTTGAGAGAGCAACAGAATAGATGGATTTAATTGGATTGTCTAAAATCCATTTCTTATTTTCTGGATGCAGCCAAAAGTGAATAAACAGGACAGTGGGAAATTTAAGTCAATTGTACAAGGCTGTGATGGGTTTTTCAAAGGATTTGTATCGGACTGGATTTTAGAGCATGCACACACACCTTCATCTTCATGACAGGGAAGGAATAGAATTTAACAAATATATTTTGCATTAATGACACTGAGGTGGTAGAATTAAAATATTCACTTTGAATGCAATGTCATTCGATCAAAGATCAATGCATGTGTAGGTCCCAACCTATAATAAAAGGTTAGATATTTTCTCTATCTGTGCAGGGATTACTCTGCACTTTCTTGGTGTATGGCCCCCAGTCATTTTTTATTGTCCAGTACATTTGACTATTTTATATAAACTTTGGGATGCCGACATGGACATTCCAAACAAGATCCTGAAAAAAGAGATCGTGAAGATTCCAGCGAGGGTGCTTATGGACTTTGATCCCTGGATGGTTCTGCTTAAAAATGTGCAGAAAACTAAACAGTAAAACCTTAGATTTGGCTCTTGGGTAGTAGAATCAGAATGAATGCTTTTGGAATTTCATAGATTAACCCTTTCTCCCTCTCCCACACATGCCTATCTTTTTTTAATCGAAACCATTTCTGTGTTAGGAGCTATTCTACCACAACCAAGGTTATTTTCCTTCTTGGAACACAAATAAATTGTTGGCAGACTGTACTGTTTTCCTTGTCAGATTTGCATTTTATTTCTATGGTTATGCTGTCTACACTGTATATAAAAACTGTTCCTTATTTTCTCAGCAGTATGACAAATGGAACCAGTATAAGCAAAATACAATGCTTTAAAAATTAATTCAGAGGTAGCAAAAAGTGATAGCTTTATAATTTTTATTCCTATTACTCTGAGTAGGACGATGCCATCCAATGTATTGCACAACTGTAGAATGCTGGTCATGTACTCCTGCTCTGAGAGGCACCTGTCTTAAAATCTGTCTGCTTCTCTTTTTGATTAGTACTTGACATTGATTTGAAGTTCTGGTGAAATCTTTACCTCTACTTGTCTGTTCACCATGTGCCCGTATTATCCTCCTATTCTTTTTCAGCACTGTTAGTATATGTCTTGATCTGACTCCCCATATAATTTTACATACATCCTTGATAGAGAAGTCTAAATAGCATGGGAAAGTGATAAATGATGAATGAGATGTTTAATCAATGCATAGTGCAGTGCCTTAAAAGTGAGCCAAAACTTTGTAGCTGCTTCACTTGCTGAGATTAATTCATACATCGTCAAAGATGGAAATTCATGTTTTAATAAGCCATACTCTAGGCTAAAAATGTCCAACAAGGCAAAAATGATTTCAAATTAGTGTTTTTTACAATTTATATATGGTAAGCATGCAAATTAATTGTACCATGTATTACTACACAGGGAAACTAAGTTCACAAGTACTAGTACAGCCATCCATGCTAATATTACGCAGTTAAAATAACATCAATAGGAACAAGGATTATTTTGTGTAGTATTTAGGTATAGTTCTTACCTTACTCTGCTGACATCCCATCCAATAATTGACAACTGAAAATAATGTGCAATGTGGTGTTGCTAAGCGCAGACTTACTTCTCCATAATTGTTTTAAAACCTGTAAGGATAGGTTAACAAAAACATAGGGCAACACATAGTTGGAATGCAAATTGCATCTGCAATGCAAAGTAATGCAAATGAGAAATGCTATGGATGATATACTGTAGATCCTATACCTAAAGCCTGCATTGGACTGCATTATGGGATTCCTAGGCATACAGAGATGCATTTAGATTACATTTAAGTTACCATTATTACAATAAAAGTGTGTGAACTTCTTTACATGTACCAGAAATGTATGTATTACCCTTCCCTGTGTGATATCGAAAAGATTTATAGATTTGGTAGCTAGCCATTAACAGTGCTTAGTAGTTCCAAAATTGAAAGCAGAGTTGCCAAGTTTATTAATGACTATAAAAAATGTTATGACCTATGATACCGGAAAAGGTCTGATCAATTGGAATTTTTGGTTGGCCCTTGTTGGGGTGACTATGAAAATTAATAAGTAAATCTTGTGTATACTATAGGGGAAAATGTAAACCTTTTACAAAGGGAAAAATACAACGTTACTTTGTTGCAATTAGGTCATGCTAACTTACCCTACAGTTTCATCAACTGATGAAAACTCCTGTCCATTGCCACACAGGCAAGAAAAACAAACTCCTGTCCTCCTGGTAGAAACTCTGGCAGTGCCCATCTAATTTTGTTGCAGAGATTTTTTTTGTAAGCGCATACCGTTTTAGCACTACTTTAAAAGTTGTCTAGCAACTTAGTATATGTATTTATTATTGAACAGCTACTGTATTAGTGTTTTCCATAATGTGTTTGTGACCACTTGTTTTTTCTTTTAGGGTATCATGACCAAGATGGAGGGTAAAACTTCACTTCTGGACAATATGATAGGTGTGGGGGACATGGTTCTTTTAGAACCTCTTAATGAAGAAGCTTTTATTGACAACTTGAAGAAACGTTTTGATCACAATGAAATATACGTGAGTATATAATTCCACTAAATGTATTTTTTTTTTTTTTTTTTATGTTTTGTGAGTCAGTAGCTGGATTCTTCTGTTCTGTTCTGAAATATTTCTAGGGGGTTGTTTATCTCCAACATATGACTTGTTGGCCATTTCTTTTGGGTTCAGTTATATATAGCAAAATCCAGATTGGACGTAAACAGAAATATAATAAAAGTTGCACTAAAGACTCGGTTGAATCTTCTCTTAGATTCCTACTAATGCTGACCTGCTCGTAAATTCAGAGTTGCCATGTTTATGTAGGCTGTTCTTACTTCTGTTTGGCCTGTTGTGAGACATGTACATCACATACTAACTGAAGTTGGGACTGGCATTGATTGTCATACAGGGCCTTTTATTTGTACTTCAACTGAGTAATTACTGGTCATTATGTACAAAGCCAGTCCAAGGTCTTGTTTACATTTCCCGTGCAAGTGGTTATATAATCTCGTTGTAACTTGTTATTTTAGCTTGCATGTTTTGTTTGAAAATCTAGTTTAGTTGTTTGCAGGGTACATTTGAGTAGCCTTTGGTTCTATGTTTTCCACCTTAAATACTTTTAAACTGCAGTATTGAGTACTATGATTTCAAAAGTCATAGGCTTTTACTTATTCAAGGTTTGGACATGTGAAAGTGTAAGTATTACTGCGTGAGTCATATTGTCCCTGTGTGCTGGAATTGTTTTATCTTTCTTTGCCTGAAGTGCACTCATTTATAAACTGCACAGAAAGGAAATTGAAATCTGGCACACCTAGACAATATGCCCTGGTAACCAGGTTCACCAGGGCAGATAGGAATTTTTACAGGTTGTTACGAAACTTTTTTGTTGTTCTTATAAATGCCACACATACTAGTTACTAGCCTGTGTCATCTGAAATTGGGGCCCATAGGTAGTCTCTGGTGGGAGAAACATTTGATTATGGTGCTTTGTTACAATTGTTTAAAAATCACTCTTGGTGTATTGTCAAATTCAAAAAACGTTTTTATTGGCTGCTGAGCGTATTCATTAGCTGCATGTATGGGGGTAGTGTACATTAATTTCAACAATTACAGGAGTTAAAATAACTATTCCAACTTACAAGCAGAATGTAATTTCACCCTGTTTAAACATATTACTACATTGCCTGGCCCCCCAAAAAGTTGCCACAACAAAAACTCTAATTTTTAGTTGGACCACATTTGGCTTTGATTACGGCACACATTCGTTATGGAATTGTCAAAAGATTTATTTCTATCCAGTGTTGAATTCATTTTTCACCAAGATCTTGCATTAATGATGGTAGAGTCTGACCGCTGTGCAAAAGCCTTCTCCAGCACATCCCAAAGATGAATCCTGACAAACTGCAGCAACCCAAGATCATTCTGTAGCATTGCCCCCACAGGCTTGTACAGTAGGCACTAGGCATGATAGGGGCATCCCTTTTTTTGCTTCTCTTCCTACCCTGATGGGCCCATCACTATAGAACAGGACTTTTTTGGCCAGGCAATGTGTTCCTTCTTTTTGTCTTCCTGTTCCAATGCTACTGGAACTTCCAGGGTAGTGCACCCTCCTGTCTACACAAGATCACCTTCCCTAAAACTCCATCTCCCCAAAGTATTTGTGCCCTTGTTGCATATACAAACCCAAAGCAGTGATGTGGCAATGCTTACACAGCGGTGGTTACATACAGGGCAGGCTCCAAAAATTTTCAATAGCTAAAGTTTCTGGTACAAATATTAAACAAACAAAAAAAAATACAGTAAGTCCAAACACAAAAAAGCACTGGCATATGTACAGGATTTCATATTTTACTTGGGGTTTTAGTTAGGGCAAAGTTTCCAGTACATAAGAATACAGTATTGCTTGCCCAGGATAAGTGGTGCTCATATGAAGTGTCATTCACATGTCTGTGTTAGCAAAGGAATTCAACCTCTTTAGAAATTTAAAGCTGAATTTTATCTTGTGGTCCTCGGGCTTAGCACAGGAAAGCATAATGCACTATTTATCTTTGGGTTACAAATTCTAACTGTCCATTCCTTGTTATTTCAGCTCTTGGAGCTCTTTCACACATTGCTCTTCACTTTCAGACAGTGCATGTGTTGTGCAACACACAAGTTACTTGTGTTTCCAAAAGGAAACTCATGTAACAATGCACACTAGATTGTGCTGGGTTGTGTGGTGCTTTTTCTTTGATGCAGTATGTGTTTTGGGTGTGCTTGCATTTGTGGTTTGAATTACTTTAAGTGCAAATGCAAGTTGAGCCAAAAATACATGCAATACATTTTTTTAAAAAATGCAGCGGACCTTAAAATTCATATCAAATTGTGAAAGACCCTTAAGCTAGAGATAACTGCAAACTAAAGCTCTTTGTGTTAAGCCTACAATAGGAAATGCATTCCATTTTTACAAAAATCTGTTTTGTGACCAAAACCAAACATAAAATCCAAAATGCTGTGATTTTTGCATTACACAGCTTATAGTGGGTTCGATCATTGTTATACTGACGGTTCATAATTAAACTGTACAAGACAATGAATTGGAAATTGATTGTGCAGTGGGTTCTACCACTAGATTTAAGGTCACCATCCATGTTAGAACCTGACTGTAAATTATAATTTTTTTTAATTTTTAGATTTGGCTTTTACCAAAACTTTGTAATAATGAGGGTCATTCTACTCTGTATACATGCAAGTAGGTCCTTTATACCAGTGTTTTTCAATCACTGTTCCTAGTGTGCCGCGGGATGTTGCCTGCTGTGCCGTGGGTTTTTGACCCCACCCTCGGCCCTCCTATCTAGCTGCCTCTTATAGTATAAGTCTTATACTATGAGAGGCAGCTAGATAGGAGGGCTAAGCAACCGCATCCTCACAGAGCCTTATAAGACTTTTATACAGCCGATCTGTGTTATACACGGACCGGCTCTGTGAGGATGCGGTTGCTTAGCAACACACATCCCCACAGACCAGGGGCGGTGTTTTTGCTCTGCTGGTACGCATCTGCATTCCAGCGGGGCACCTGCTCATGACGTACTTCCGGTGGGGACCGGAAGTGCGCCGCGATTATGCGTATCGTCGGTGCCCTCCGATTTTTTTTTTCATGAAACAAGTGTGCCTTTGCCCAAAAAAGGTTGAAAAACACTGCTTTATACTACGTAGTTGTAGATTTAACCTCCCTAGCGCATTGCTGAGGTCCAGATTTCTGTACCAAAAGTGCACCATAGACTTCAATGGTACATTTTTCTTTATGTTGTAGGCCTGTAACTTCCCAAAATATGCCCGTACAAGGGTCTAGTAGACATCCTGAATATAATAATGTTTGAAACAACCAATTATGTAAAATAAAATAAATTCTTTTTTTTAAATAAAATTTATGAAAAAACACAATCAGGGATCAAAGCTATGCTGCTATGTACTAAACATCACCCAAATAAAGTCTCTGGTGCCCCAGATGTGCCCATTTGCAGTTAACCCTCTCTAACCTGGGGGGGAGGAAGACACGAGCAGCCGAAGAGGCATGTCGCATGGGGACACAGGGACAGCATAAGTATGCTCTCCCAGAGCCCTGATTTGTACTGGACGGCAGCACCTCCTCCAGTGTGATAGAAGCAGTTGGAGCGCTGGACGAGGTGCTGCCGTCCCGACCGCTAGGGCGGTTAAAGGAAATTGTGCAATGAGATTAAAGCTTTCCATACACCTTTTAGTCTTCACATTTTTAGATTGACATCTACCAATCCATGAGCTCCCAAATTGCCTGTTCCAAACTTACAGTCTTTATAAAATCCCAGCTCCTCTGCTATTGCAACTTACATTCAACAAGTTCTCCTACCACTTTATTTTGCCTGCTGCAGCCTACAGTAGACAACCAGAGCGAGATCTGGCATATAGTGGTCTTCCTCACTGTCCTCCACTTCCTTCATGGTAGATTCTGCTGCAGATGGACCTGTCTGTGCTTGATTGATCCTCCAATTAGCTGTCTCCATGTTCAGGTCACCACTGACTTTGGGTCAAATGTAACTCTTGCAGTCTATAACCGTTTAACCCCCTGGATCTCATACCTTAGTAGTGCCATCCCAAGATTTTCTGGGTTAGTAACCTACCCCCGAGACTATACGCAGTCAACCTTTCATAAGCATATTCCAGCTGTCAACATTCCCACAGTGCTTTTCTGGTGTCAGATTTTACCCATATATATGCCTCGGCCGCTGATCGGGGGTACCCACATGGGGTGACAGATCCCTGTCGCCCCACAGCTCGACCGGCCAGAGCACGGACATGTCCGATATTCTCTAGCTGATGCCGGCCGATGCCGTTACTTTCAATGGAGACCGGCATCTTCATTGAAGCTAACAGCCGGCACACACAGTGGGCCCACCGATGCTTTCAGCTTGTCATCACGCTGTGCTCTAGAGCTGATCTGACCTGCTCTGTCGGCCCCCACTCCGTACGTGTGTGGGGGGCCTTTAGAAGACCACTCTTTTATTTTGGATTATTACGTTATATTCCCAATTTAAAAAAACAACTTTTACAGTAGTGTATACATGATAAAGTGAAGTTGTTTGTAAAACTATTTTATGTGGGAGGGATGCAGATTGCGCTGCCGATCTCTCCCTTCTATGGCTGACAGCCAGACTCTTCAACCTGATAGCTGCGTCCGCCCAGACACAGAGTGCCTCCAAGTTGTTATTACAATAATGTAGGTACGCATCGCTAGCTTTTGGCCCTTTTTGAGTACCAGAGTACCACTTATGTGTAGAAGAAAGTGGAAAATGCCACATGCTCCTCTATGCCCCTAAATATTTCGCCAGTAGTAGGGAATATAAGTTTTCATAGCAGGCTACAAGGAACCAGTTACTTTTCTCTGGATTGGTGACGTTGATGAGTAAATATATCTGCTGTTGATAACTTTATCAGTTATGTTTTATGCTTACAATACACTTCTATTTGTTGAAGAATAAGGGTAATGTTTGTCATAGTTTGTATAACTTCATTTACAATGCAAACTCTTTTGATTACGGTCTTTTTGCATGTCCAAGCATCGGGAAGATAAATATGTATTTTGTTCTGTTATACACCAGCTTTCAATAACATATGTTTTCTGAAGTATACAAAATGTAATAATGTACAGAAGACCATAGTAACAATATACTGGAAAATAACTGGATCTACATTTTGATACTGTACTCCTGTCATAAAGTCTTATTAAGAATGATTTAAATGATAACCCTAGTACAATATGTGCACCTAAAAAATAAAGCTGCAAGTAATTTAGTTAGACGAAAGCTGCCAGCTAAAAGAGGACATCTGGCAATGACTAGTAACTATTTGCCATGTGTCGGTGTAATGATCTAATGTGCACTTTTAAGACTATTTCTATTTTGTAGTTTTAATTTCACATTTCTTTTGTTGAGACTATGTTGCATCCTAGACACCTAGAACTTTTGATCAATATTCATGTTATATTTGGCATGGTGTTTGTTACTGACAGAGGAGGGCAAAAAAACAAACAAACAAAAGATTGTACAATGTGGTCCAGCTGGCTTTAAAAGGAAGAAACCTTGCTGAACCCCAAAGGCAGTAGTACAATGTTTTACTATTCTTGTTCATTGTTGTGTAATAAATAAGTTGTCGCTGATGATCTAGACCCGGGGTACTCAATAAGCGGACCCCAGTCCGGATCCGGACCCAAATAGGGTCACATGTGGACCGGCGGCCACCGCTTGCCCCTGGCTCATTCCTCCCCTGCTGCCGATGCTTTCAAGCAAAGGGGAGGAGCTAGATTCTGTGTTATGTGCTTCCTGTAGCTCCTCCTGCAGATACATCCTCCCCAGCCAATCAAAACGTAGCCTCTCCTCTCTCCAGTGCTGAAGAAACTAAGCTGAATAAACCTGTGTGACAGTGTAACTTTGAAAATGCATAGCACGAAAATCATTCATAGTATAATCGTGAAACTTTCAGGATCAGTAATGCTTACCTACTGCTACTTACACCCCAAGTTTCACCCCTCTAGCTACAACACTTATAAGTTAAATTTCAGCTAAAATACAGCTATCAGATATTACTTCCCTATGAGCATAAAGCACTACTCTGCTGCATACACGCTTTCACTTATCCTATTTTGATCTTTGAAAACCCTGCATGGTAGAACCTTGACATTTTGGGGGTTACCAGTTTACCCCTAAGACTACATCCATGCAAATTTTCAGGTCCCTGAGCACAATTCTTCCTACTAAAGATGTCGCTTGGATGTCGTCTCATTTTTCAGATTTGAAATTTGTTTTTTTTTTCACTTTTTATTGTTAAATGCATACAATTTGTCACTGGGATAATCGCAGGGAAACATTAATAAATATGAAAGGTTGCAGATAGTCGTGTCACATTGTAAATGCCTAATTAAAAAAAGGGTGTTGGAGCATCTGGGGGTGAAAGTCAGGAAATAGGCAAGCCCAAGCTCCATGTCCACTAAAATCCCTGTGTTGAACACAGATTTTGTTGAAATGCTCAACGGCGGTGGGGCAATGAGGGAGGGTTTCCACTTCAGGATCCCTCTGCTAAGCATATTGCTGTTTACAGCACTGAGCCGTTCCGCCGATGCAGGGCTGAACATAGTGGAGTTCGTTGAATCTCTGCATCAGCAGGTAAACATCCCATGAGAGCCCTGGTCCAGGGACTGGTGGAGGCTTGACGGAAGCCAGCGCTTCCAATAGCGGATGTGGAGTAAAACGGCCTAAGAGTAAAATCTGACTACTGAAGTATGAGATCTGGGGGTTCAAACATTACTGGGGGTTACATTTGACCCAAAGCCAGCTGGTGACCTGTGGGTGGAGACAGCTTATTGGAGGCTGAATTGGCAACAGGGAGGTTCATCTGCAGCAGAATCTACCATGCAGGAGGACAGTAAGGGAGACCACCCTACATATGGGGTGAGTACCAAACACCATCTCCTGGTACTCATCTGAGGAGCTCACCAAAGTTATGTGCACCCCCAGATAGGCATTCACTGGAGGCCTCAGGCCAGGGGGAGTGGTAGGGGCCCCGAAAAATCACCTAGTATGAGGCCCCGAAATTTCTGATGGCAGCCCTGCACAGGAAGGTTAATAAAAGCTTGAATTTATATCTATATTTCCTAAAGGAAGCTTTGTGAGCAGAGAAAATGGCCATCCCAGGGCTCCTCATGTCCTCCTACCCCTTTCACCCTCCACTGACCCCTCCATATATATTTGTGAGGTGCCCCTTGTTTTGATCTTTGAAAACCCTGCATGGTAGAACCTTTGAATTTTGGGGGTATACTTGTGAGGTGCCCCTTGTCTAGTAATTAAATACATATGTTTGAGACTGTGTCCTGTTAAGACTATAGGGAGAATATTTATATAAATGTACTCGACTACGTCAGGCTTCTGTCCAGCGGACCGAGTCAGCGCCACGATAACTGCCGATCCCCTGGCAGTGCACAGTAAAATTCCAAACTCCGGGCCTCAGACTAAATGGAAATTTGGTAAGTGGACCTCTCAAATTGATATTTGAGTAGCCCTGATCTAGGCCCTTGAATTTTCATGCTAATTACCGACTTTTAATGATGGTTGAAAAAACTAAGAAACTTTTTCACTAAAACTCCTCTACTATATGCCAAATGCAGCAAAATCTTAGTTGCCCTTCTCAACACATCCCATTCACTGTAAATGGCATCATACGCGCATATCATAGCTACACACCCATTCATAGCAATGAGGCATTTCAAAAATGAGACTTTACCAGACCTCCCCTGTTCCTTTCACTATACTCCAGCCTTAACTTATGCAGGTTTCCACCATTTTCTAACTTGTCAGACCTGTTAAATTTCCATTTCAATGATGGACCTATAATAAGAACATTATAACCCCCCCCCCCCCAAATATAAATATATGTTTGACATCTTCTTAATGGCGGGCGTTGTGCTAGGTAAAATGGGAAAACAGTAAAGGAGTCTCTAACAACATTTTTAAAAGTTCTTTATTTTGTTATTTTGTACAGATTCTGGATCTGTTACTATACTTTGAGAATAGCATACATATACAGGTAGATAGATGGTATTAAAAAAACAAAACCTATTTTCTTGATTTATTGATTCCTGAAGAAAACATTTTGGTTGGCTAGTACTAGCCTTTAACTTTTAAATGACACACAAATAGACGTTTTACTAATGTTGAGTGAAAAGATTGTGTTTATAAACCACCAGTGAAATTTGAAACTGTCAACCCAGTCTAAGCCAAACATTACATTATTTTAATTGTGATTCATATTTATAAGGACCTCTCAGAGTTGCTGCCCAGTCTATTAGAAGCTTGTTTTACTACCATCTCCATGTTGGTGTGTGTGTGTGTGTGTGTGTGTTTTTTTTTTTCTCTCCTGTTACTTCTTTGTAATGACCCTTTTTTCTACCTGCTTGCCATCATGCCAAACACTTTTCACACAATGCTTACATGATCTGTATAAGCATGCCATACAATTTTCACTCTGACACTGAAAGGCATTGTCATTTCTCTTTCTCCTAATGCATCTTACCGTAAATGATCTTTGGCCATTGGATAACTGTCACCTTGGTCAATATCTATCTGCCTAATGATTACTAAACAAATTATCTGTTCCTGAAGACTTGTAAAGGAAATTACACATGCATGCATACTTGGCACTGAACCCTCAGGTCAGATGTTTAAAAAAGAAATGATATGGCTGTTGTTGCATTAAAATTTTATATGCCATATGTACATCGCACATATGCCATATGTACAACAGGTATGATGTGCAAAGTCATTTTGTTCTGTTGGAAAAATGTATTGTTGATAGTTTGCATATTAAAGCAGTACCATATGTTAAATATGAGAACACATTTCCTCAGACACAAGCACAAAGAATTTGTATTGTTAAAAATAACTGACATGACCACATTGTCACACTCAATCAAAAAGGTGCTTTATGGCCAACATCCTAAAAACAAAATAAAAAAAAAAGGGAGTGGATAAAAACCTCTCACAAAGATTTTTCCCTTTTTTGACGGGCATGGGGACTTTTAAGGCCAAAAATAAATAAATAAATAAGTCACATCTATTACTATAATATATATTACATATAATACTGTTACAGATATAGACTTTCACAAGAGTCAGCAAAAAAAAATGTTGGTGAATTAAGTTGGCCCCAATGTGGTTCGTTGCTAGTAACTTCTTCAGGTGGTACTTGACTGATATGTGAACCAATTCTAAATTGAAATGACAACAACATTAGTGATATCATTCATCTATATCAGTGGTGGGCAACAGAGTAGATATGGAGTGCCACTCGCATCAAGTGCGGCCCTCTGCATCACTCAAGTGCCGCACATAAGATTTTCAATCTATACTGACTGACTATACTGACAGCAGGCATAGCTAGAAGACATTATTTTTCATTTTTTAATAACAATTTGATTTAATGTGGTAATGCACATTGTGTGTCATATATATATCATCAAAGGTTATGTGCCTCATAGATATCATCAAAGCTATTGATTATATTAATGGGGCACATAACCTTCAATTCGGCAGACAGTCGAGTTCCTATGCCGTAATGCATTAACATTTAGGTTTCCGGGGCTGCAAGGGGAGGAATGAGGGGGGCCGCTGAAGAACTCCCAAAGGGCCACAGGTTGGGCACCTGGGATCTATATAGTAGTGATCCAATAAATTCAAGTATATATGGAATAGTTACTCACATATATTATGCGTAAAGTCACATCAAATGTAACAGGAAAAGCGTAAAACCACCAAGTCAGGGATTCCAGTGGGGAATATAGATAAAAAATTACAATTATAGTTTGGCTATGCCCGTCTAACTTATTTAAAAGATTGAAATATGTATTGGGTGTTAAGGAAGGATTAAAAGTGCAAGTATGTGTGAGAAGCTGGGTAAGAACCAAGGTCTTGCCCTACAATCTGGGAGGGAGAGTGGAAATAAATGATGTGATATATAATAAAGTTAAAATTACCTGACATTCACACAATGGCACTGCTATGGTTTCAGGGCGACTGCTGACTCTCAGCCGACCAGAATCCGTGTGAATTCAGCCTAAAGTTTTATATGCACCCAACCCTTTAAGAGCATGATTGACAGCGGCTTCTTAAAGAAATTGTACAGTTAGTGCAGCAGCTACTTTAAATGTCACACAAATGTCATCCAATGCGTGAAAGGTTGACTTAAGAATTGTCTTACACAAACAAGGAAGGATACAGTTTTTTAAACCAGAGTTGTCAACGGCATACATCTAGGCATTGTGAAATGATTGTACTAAATGTTTAGCATCTTCAAAAATAAATAACATAACCTGTTTTTCTTCTTACAGACCTATATAGGCAGTGTGGTTATATCTGTCAATCCATACAGATCTCTGCCAATATATACCCCTGATAAAGTGGAGGAATATCGAAATCGAAACTTCTATGAACTTAGTCCACACATGTGAGTTTCATTTTATTTTCAGATTAAAAAGTCAATGCTTTTCTCTGGTGCATTAATCTACTGTAAGCTAGTCTGGATAATGCAATTCATAAAGCTCTGTGCTTAAAGTGCGTTGTTAGTGTGTTAAAAAAGCGTCCTAGGAGATAACGTCTCATTGTTTATAATGTAATGCCTTCCTAGATTTCTCAATGAGGCTCTGCTCTTTCATAATCTACATCGATTTGTTCTAATGCTACAGAACAGTTCTCTCCTGGTTTGCTTCAGTTCTGCCATGCTAAAAATACTGACTCCAGCATGTTCATAGAGGGCGCTTATTTTTTATTTGGAGAACATGTGTCTTTTTATCATCTTTAACACACAAGGGTACATGGGAAGGATGGATAATGGCCATGGGTCTCCTGACAACCTGATTTTGGTGCATGTGCCAGACAGATTCTATTCTTCCATTCTTTGTAGCTAGATCTGGAAGATGCAGTGTTCTCTATTTCTTGAACGGTTATGTACAATTCATTGCAGAATGTTTTTTTTATTTATTTATAATGTTTATCATATGGGTGGCATGTGGTTTAGTGATTGGCACTCTAGCCATGAAGTACTGGGGTTGCAGGTTCAAATTTCACCTTGGCTAATATACCGTATGTATGTATGTATGATTATGACAATTTATCAAACAATCCCCTTTTTACTTGTTTATGGAGTTGAGAGGTAATCCTAGTGTTTTAATTTTTTTAAGAGAGTCATACATGCACCATGAGCATTTTATTACTTTTAGTTGTGGTAAAGCTCAGTCACTACCCTTTAGACCAATCTGTATTCTGCTGATTCCAAAAATAGGGTTGGCCAGACCCTGGTACTTTAAGCCAGACTTCCAAAACAAGAATGATAATCTATAGGTAGATAAAAAGATATAAGCCTAAATTTCCATAGCCAAATCACATAAGCAAAATACAGCACTTAAGGCCTTATTAGATCTCAAGTCCATGTGCGTAATCCTTGGCGCGTTTCATCCTCAGATGAAGGCTTCCTCAGGAGGTAGTTATCAGTCATGTGTCAAGAGGAGGCATACAAAAGTGCTACATGCTCAATGTATTGGGTGTTCCTTCATGTTCCATTAGTTTCGGCCAAATCGGAATTTACTGATAAATGTAAGTGCAAAACAAAGTGGGCAGCTAAAGCACACAGAATGAGTCAATTGTGGTTCACAAAAGAACAAATTGCTGTTCTACGCTGGCTTGCACCCCCTGGTCTGGTTTTCTGTGTCAAAAGCAGTACAAAAATTTTTACCACCTTGGCGATCCACTGAGATCCAGATTTCTGCACCAGAAACCTAGTACATAGGTTAATTAACTCAAAATTAAATTCTACCATCTGTAGAAATTACCAGAATGTCCACAAGATGGCGATGTTGACTTAACGCACCCCATGTAGGTAGATTAAGACGGACAAAGTTTTTTGACCCCAGATCAGTCTCTAATGACACTCTTTTGATAAAGGCTGCCTACAATCCAATATTGACACAACTGGTCCTTTTGGATTACTTAAGATGTTATCTTAGAAGTAAGCAATGTTAAGGTAGCCACACACCGCTCAATGAAGTAATAGATTAGAGGCACATCGGGCACCGTGCACGCTCATGTTCCTCTAATCGGTTTCTTCATCTGAGCCATCCACGGTTCCTTTGAGCAGGATCAATGAATCCTGCTTGAGGGAACTCGACCAAACAGGTTTCCCGCATGTTGGAAAACCTTGGTCGAAATCCATTACATTGAATGGGGACTGGAAGTCCCCATCCAATGTAATGGACAGCCTGACAGCTGAGCTGCACACAGGCTGTGATCAGCTACAGGTGTGTGTGTGTAGGGGGCGTGGCCAGCTCTGCCAGAAGAGAGGGGGGGGGCATGCAGGCTGGCTGCTTCTCCGGCTGGGGACGGTAATTAATGCGCCCATGTGGTGCAGATTGATTACGGTACGATTGACCCGCAATCGATAATTGATCGCAGGTCGATTGCATGGGAATCTACCCATGTATGGCCAGCTTTAATTTTGCTTGACTAAACTTAACCACCCTGTGGCGAAATGATTGTTGTCTACAGAAGCAATATTTTGTTTAACATGTGTTTTCTCCATAATATTTAGTATCCTTCTCACTGCCAGGAGACCTTTATGTCAGTGCTTGGTGTCCTTGTGTTAAACATGCGGTGTACATTATTTTTTGCAATGTCTGCCTTTATGTCAAAAATGTATGAGCTGAAAAAAACCATGTTGCCATAACAAGCAAACACATTATTTTCTACACATTTTGAAAATGAAAAACAAACATATTCGAATATTTTCAGAAAATTGGAAATCCCCATTTATTTAAACCTTGATATGTAGTAAACTTATGGAATACCCTCCCACCAACCATTTTGTTTCTGTTTTTTTTTTTTTTTTTAAATGTGAAATCTAAAATTTTATTTTACCCAGCTGTTGGTGAAGTTGTAGCATATACAGTAGTTCTCTGAGAAACACTGTGTTTTAATAGTCTGCTAAGCATCACAAACAGCTGGAACATTGTTTACAGTGGGCCTCTGAGAGACAAACTTGGAATTTTCTGTGTCTTGTCCACAAACCCTCCTTCCCGGAGTACATCCCATGTAGCTCTATATTCTTCATTGAATTTAATGTGGTTCCTGCAGTATTGGAACATTAAACATGAACACATTGCACTAGTAGTAAAACAGGAAACCATTCTACCATTTGTAAGCCATAGGAGACTATGCTACTGTTGCTATATGTTGGCCTGTATCATTTTAGACAGCCATAGTAGAGTGTTGTACCGTGTTAGCCATCGATAAATATAGAGAGTTTGGACTTCAAGTGATACCGTTTATTGGCTAACTGAAATCATTAAATCCCTTCTTCAGGCTAATACAATTCTGGTTTTAGAAGCTCACATTTATACACAAAAAGTTACAAGGACAGAAATATTGTAAAAAACAAATGTTTTCTCAAGACACACTAGACTGATTGAGGTGAGAGTGAAGGATTAGTTAGTGGAGATAGTGATCAGAGTTAGGAAGAGTTATTGGTGGTCATGAAGATAAGGGGTAGAAGCAAAATATTCACCTCTCAACAATTAAAATGTCTATTGACTAAAGATGCCATGAAATACTACTGATGCAGCAAAAACTAAATGCCAATGTCCATAGTTAATTATCAAAGTTGAAAGATAAGCAGTCCTGACATATTAGTTGTGAAGTGTTCTTTCAGTTTTGGGAATGAGAGGAAGGGTTTTATTGCCGGTGGTTAGGAAATCAGCTTAAGTCATAATGACACATAAAGTTGTTGTCCCTGTTCAGACCATACTCCAGAGTTCTAAATTTCTGTATGAATTTGCATTCCCATTCCAGCCTCTCCTTCTGTGATTTTAAACTTCCCCTCAGTACCATAATTTGGAGGTCTTTTATGCTGTGCCCTGTGCTGCAGAAATGGGCCCCTACGGGGACATCTGTTTTCCTGTTCTTGATGGTGAATCTGTGCAGGTTCATTCGCTGGCGCAGGGTTTGGCCCGTCTCCCCAACATAGAGTCCTGTAGGGCATTTTTTGCACAATATCAAATACACTACATTTGAGGATCTACAGGAAAATGTTTTCTGTACTCTGTATTCCAGCTGTGATCCTGGTACTGGTACACTGTCAGTGCTGTGTATAAGGAGTACAGGTCTCACACCTGCTCTGCATACAGGGAGATGTTCCATTGTGCTCTGGGCTGTTTAGGGCACTTCTTACAATTAAGTTTTCTTAGATTGGGTGGTTGTCTGTATGCAAGTAGAGGTGGTTCATCTTTATGACCACCAATAACTCTTCCTTATGCTGGGCATACACATACCGAGCAGGTCAGACAGACCTACTCCGATGTGTGCCGAGATGCTAACATGATGACGTCATCACGTTAGTATCCCGTTGCATTATGGGGCCCCTTCAATCGGCCGGGCACCCTTTGTGTGCCGGCCATAAGCTGCATGTCCGTTCTCTGGCCGGCCGAGCTGTGGGGCGACAGGGATCTGTCGCCCCATGTGGGAACATGCCGATTAACGGACGATTTTTAACCTGACCGACGGCGTGAGCGCGCACGCCCATCAGTCAGATTAAAAATCGGCCGCTTATCGGCATGTGTATGCCTAGCATAACTCTGACCACTATCTCTACTAACTAATCCTTCACTCTCACCTCAATCAGTCTAGTGTGTCTTGAGAAAACATTAGCTTTTTTTCAATATTTATGTCCTTGTAACTTTTGAATTTGTAACCAGAATTGTATTAGCCTGAAGAAGGGATCTGCGATATCCTGAAAGCTTGCTTCTCTAATGACTTCAGTTAGCCAATAAACGGTATCACTTGAACTCCAAACTTTAGACAGCCAAAATTCTATATTGTATGGTGTATTTATCCAAGTAGAAAGCATCTGAGGAATTCTAAAAGTATGTGCTGTCTTGTGCTATCCATTGATTTATGGAATTTCAGCAACTGACATTTAGTTGTTGCAGCAGTTGAGGAGGGCATTGACTTTTTGGACAGAGGCCTGGAGAGGCGCACACTTGGTTATGTAACTGTTGACCGAATGTGATATCGTTTTGAGAGAATGTATTTTGGCATATTCACTTCATGCTGTGCTTCAGTACAATGCGTTGTACACTATATTTCTGTGTTAGGAATTTTAGAACAAGGAAGCCTTGTATCATGAAAACCCAAATCATTGTAGACACAATATCGAACAGATCTGCAGCACTGCTAGATGTTACAGAAATGTTTATGAACAAGAACAGTCTGAATGTCTTGATTTAAGACTAAATCTTTTAGCACTTATTTCTTGTTCATAATAATAGTCTGGTCCTGGTAATGTGAAAAGTTTTAACACCATGTGCATAGCCATTGCAATTGGCAATGCAGACGGTGTTCTGTCCACTTGGTGAAAAGGTTTCCATTGGCAATGCAGGTGGTGTTCTGTCCACTTTGTGAAAAGGTTTCCATTGAAAACCTGTGTAACAGGTATACTTGATGTGGTCTAAGCTTGATTCTTCAGGGTCCTCTTGACTCAGATTCTGTTGCCTATCAACCCTTAACAAATTATGCGGCGCTGTAGATTAAATAACGCTTTATAAATAATAAATAACAATGTAAATAGAACTGGGCGCACTTCCAAACCACATCACATTTTTGCAGTTTGATTAGCTTTTTTGTTATTAACTGGAGTATCAGAAATTTAAGTGAAACCCCACTTATGTATTCTTTAAAGCTGGGTACAGACAGCTTAATGAAGAAATGGAGAAGAGCAACATCTGGCGCCGTGCATGCTCACAGCATCTAATGTTGCTCTAATCTATTACAAGATGTGAACCATCCATGGTACGGTTGATACTGCTCGAAGGAACTCGACCAAACAGGTTTCCAACATGTTGGAAAACCTTGGTCAAAATCCATTTCTTTGAATGGGGACCACCGGACTCCATCAAATGTAATGGATGGGCTGCCAGCCGCTGAAGTGCTGCGGCTCGATATGGGGGTAGCTCCAGCCTTGGGCAATGACGTCATCACGCTTGGCTGGAGCCGCGTGTACCCAGCTTTAGTCTTAAATAGTGGGTAGAAGATTTAGATCTTCTGTTGAGGTGCTGTCTGTGCACTCTTTGGGAATTCTCTTGGCAATAAAAAATATTGGGAGTGACCTCCTCTCCCTCTGACCACTGTAAATGTAAAGACCAGCAAGATGACATCTGCTAGGTTGGAACGGTGGCAGCTGTATTGTAACAAAACTGACTACTTTGAATATAATGGCCTTTTTTGTACATAATATATTATTTCACATCTTTTACCACAAAGCTAAATAAACTGTTTTCAGAGGATCGCTTGGGTAATTTACATAAATATTCAGTGTCACTATATGCCTGCCAAAAATGCTGCACACTTTATTTGGGAGGACCACATAGTGCTCCTGCAACATTGAGCTATCAAGCAGCATTGTCTGCCCCTCATACTGCACTATGGACTTGATGTGCACATTGTTTTATTTCTTTCTCAAAACTTTCTCAAAAAGCAAAACTGTTTCTCTGCCTTAAACTCCTACTCTCTTGCCTACAAGATGTGTGAAGAAAATGGCTCTTGAGATATGTAGTTCTGGGGGCAAATCTTATTCTAATTTTCCGAACTATGTGATGACAGGGTGATCAGTGTGGCAAAAAGTACATTAAAACATATTTCTTGGGACATGTTCATTAAGGGTGGAGGTGATAGATACATTTACGGTCTGTCCCTTGCTAATGAATTCTTCTAATCAAAAAATAAGTAATAAACCGTGTCATGTATTCATACTGTATAATTACATGTAAAAAAATGTTATACCAATTTTGACAAAGTTTGTATAGCTTAATGGAAAAAAAAATGTTTCCGCTATATGAAAATTAACTTGTATAACTTAAGCTCTCTTCAGCCCAAACACAAGGCTCACTACATAAGTAGTGCATTACACATGAAGTAATAACATTTCCAAGTGCCTGAACATCTTACATAGTACTGCCTTATAATGGATAAATGTGGAAGGTCATTAACCCCTTCCTGTGCTGGAAGTCGGCACATGCACAGTGTAAATCACATACCAGAAAACCAGCATTACTGCATTCTTCCATGCTTTTAAGTTTGTGGGAAAGAGAGCAAGGGTCTATTTCAGTTTCAGATTCTCAAGGGCTTTATTAAAACTAAAGCCAGATGTTCAGGCTCCAAGGAAAACTAAACAGTGAAATCCATGAAACTGGATCTATCAGAAGGAGGGAAAACATAGATTCACTAATACCAGTGAAGTCATTAGACCTTTAAAATGGAATGACTTCCCAAATATAATCCTGGAATCTCACATTGTTGCTCCAAATTTTTAAAAAAATTCAATTCTCAAAATAAAACTATAGTTCTGTACAATAAACTGGCAGAATTTGCCTCTATGAGGCTGTTCAATTCTCTATAGTTTAGTGTTGCATGGGGACGTACTGGACCATAAGATGCATCCCATAGTTCTGAAGGGAAAGTTAGAAAAAAAAGTCAGACACAGCCATTCTCAATAATTATTATGCAGCATGTCCCAGCGAAGTGGGTAGGGCTGAGCCATGCAGTATACACTCAATATTCCTCTAGCCAAGCGAAAAGGGCACTACCAGGAGGCAAAGCTAAGTTCCAGCAGGGTGCAGAGCTAAAGCATGAGCATGTGTCTTTACATCAGCAGTACCCATTCTCTGAACACACTGATAAACTTATGGAGAGACACATTTTACAATCTGGCACTAACAACTTGCCCACCAGCAGCTATTTAAAATGTTTTTATATCAATGCAGAATGTAAATGTTAATACACAACTCCATGCTATGTAAACTCTGAATTCACTCTGAAACTCACCCAACTATTTCACAACTATTTATGGGTGCAGTTATAGATTTACAATAACGGAGAGCTTGCAACAGTAATAGCTGAGCGATTTGATGTTCTTTTGATAGCACAAGTTGTGTATTTACATTCTTTATTGCAGTAAAAACATTGTGACACATCTCAGAGCATGGCTAATACAGCTATAATCTCCATCTTAGCAGTGGCCTTTTGGCTTGGCTAGAGGGAATGCAACAAATTCCAGTTTCTTGGGATGCAGAACTATTGCTCCTAGGATGTTTAGATCTTACATAAAAAATTTTAGACCAGAAGAAGCAGACATTGTCCTATTGATTTTTAGGGGGAAAAGTGTAATCCCCAAAAATATGGTAAATTGGGGTGTGTCTATATAGTTTTGTCCTTTTTGCAGTAGAAGGAAGGCAAAACTAAGGCTGATGAAAGCAGACTTGGTGCTTCAGGTAAACTTCAGCAGTGTTCTCCCCAGATTTTTTTTTTCAGCCGGGTGGCGCGATGACGTCATGACGCGATGACGTCATCGCGCCGCCTGCACCGCTCCGGCGGCACACAAGTCCTCTGACAGGCGGCGCCTCCCCATTCTTCAGGAGCGCGCCGCAGCCGCTGAAAGACTCCGGCCCGCGGCCCCGGGCCTATATTTAAGTTTAAAGTAAGGGCTTGTTTCCACTAGTGCGGCCAAGCGGATGCCTGCGGTTGGCCACGGCCGCGTCCAACCGTGAGGCACTCGGTTTTGTGCGTTTTTTGCGAAGCGGTTTTTTTTTCTAATCTTCCTGTTGAATTGCATCATTAGAATTTTCACTTCATGCTGCATTCTCCTCATGGAAAATATCAAGATGGATGCCCATGACTCTTCTTCAGATGATGAAGTCTTGATGATGTGTGGATTGGGGGTACATGGGGGTCCTAAATGTACAAATAAATGAGTACTTACAATTGCTACAAGTCTGTGTCTCCTCACGGCTTCTCCAACAACTTTTATTTTACTTTTTCTCAGGAAGTAGGGGGGAGTGGTTCTCAGGGTTTTCCTGTCTTCTGGTCTTCCTGTCCTCCTGACCGCGCCCATGGGGAAACAATGGATGCGGACGAAATCCGTGCCCTATTCTCTCCACAACCGCGCCAATCCGTGCCCATTCATGTCAATGTGCGCGGATCAGCGGTTAAAAACTCAACATGCTGCGTTCACAACCGTGAGCGGACCAAACCGCACGGAACCGCATGGTTAGAACCACACCTAACCGCCCAGTTCCGCGCTAGTGGAAACCAGCCCTTTTTTGTTGGTCCTTGAAATATATTCTTGCTCTTAGGTTTATTAGTTTTTTTAAAATTAGAATATGACCCAAGGTGGGAGTGTATTTATTTTTTTACTTTTTTTTTTTTTTTTACACTGCACACAGTACAGGGATGGGGAAGCCCAGTGTTCCTACCCACTGTACAGTTGTGGCAGAATATAGGATTCCTTAACTATTTCAATGAATATGAATTATAACACAAAAACTTTTCTTTCTCATTGGCAGTGTTTAAGAAGTGAAAAATTAGGGGTTGTGTTGTGACCAAGCAATGGTCAGGTAAACCAACTAAAATATTAGCCACAGCTGCCATAAAATTTGTTTTGGTGTAAAAAAAAATTGTAATGCTGTTTTAGGATGCATAATGGGGAAGCAATTGAGAGATGGGCAGCATGGCATTGAGTTTCCAGAAGAAAGCTATTACTACACAAATGCCACAGAGTATCCTACTTATAATATGCCAAACCGCTCAGAAAGCAGCCTCAAACCTTCTGAAACAAAGTCATTTGAAATGATGCATCTAAAATTTTATGCATTATTTGGAGAGGAGTCAACCAGGCCTATGATGAAAGGTACACCATTCCCACTGTGAAACATGGAGGTGGATTACTGATGTTTTGAGGAAGCTACAAAGGCACAGGAAATTTGGTCTGAATGGTCAGCTCGGAAACTGTACATGGGGAAGTACTTGGACATTCCAACATAATCATGATTCAAAACTTGTTTAAAAAGTCCAGGTTAAACTGTCATTGGCTACAGCAAAATAAAGTGAAGGTTTTGGAGTGGTCGTCTTTGTCTCCAGACCTCAATATCATTGAGACACTCTCGGGAGACCTCAAAATGTGTAGTTCATGTGTGTAGTTCAACTTGAAAATGTTCAAGTTCATCAAGGGGTACCCCAGGCTTTTTGCCTGGGAGAATGGGCATCTTAACCATTTAAGATAAAGAGCCACAAAAGACTTGAAGCTGTCATTGATGTTAAAGCAGGCAAATGTATAGAAAGGATGGGTGGGTATATGGTTCAAAGGTATCAAAATAAAAGGTCTTTAATTCAAATAGGACCACATTCCCAAATTTTTCTAACTCATATCAAAACATAAAGTAAAAAAAACAGATACAAATTTTATATAAAAGTACTTTATCCTGAAAACCTATTCACAGATTAGGTAGTGCAGTGTCTTTGTTGTATCCCCCACCTGAATTGAATTTAGATAAACACAATTGTTTGACAATGAATGGCTGTCTGTCCAAGCTGCTTCAACATGCGTTATTATCCCTGCTGGCAGATTCAGCATTAAAGTGAGCGGTGCTGGGTAATTCCTACCGCTCCATATGCCATAGTTAGGGAAACGGTCAGGACTTAGGCGGTTAGGTAAAATGTGTCTGGAAAGATGGGAGGACTACAAGTCCCAGCATGCCTAGGGGCAGCCTCATCAGTGTTGAGGAAGTGAATTGTTAAAGCTTTATTATCAGAGGTGGACATAAGCAGTACGCTGGTGTGCAAAATGGTCTAAAACCTAGCTCTGCGTACCTTTTTTATTAGGCTTCCAAAGCGCATCCGTGTATTGCACAGAGGGAGGTAGAGATGCATGGAGCTTCCCCCCCCTCTCGTCTCTGATGAAAAGGAGCCTTGCTCTGTTGTGTTGTGTTCTGACGGCAAGTGCTCTCTAGTGACATCCGGTGGCTGAAGCTGATATTGTAGATTGAGTTGAAATTACAGCTCATCACAACTACAGTTAAACACTGCTGTTAAAGGTTTATTATTGCCAAAATTCTTTGGCAATTTTTTATATTTTTTTCATTGCTAAACTTATACAATTCATGTTACTTGGATAACCGCAGGGAAACTTTAATAACTAGAAAAGGCTGCATTTAGATGTGTCAAATTGGGAATGTAAATGACTAATTAAAAGAAAAAGATTGGACTTCTAAGGGTGTTGGAGATCTGGGGAAACGAAAATCAGAGTAGGCATATGCAGGGTAAAATCTGACAAGAGAAAAGTTGCACTTCTGAGATATGATACAGAGATATATACTGAGATCTGGGGGTTCAAACGGTACTGTGAGCGTAACATTTGACCCAAAACCAGTGGTAACCTCTGGATGGAGACAGCTAATCAGAGGCTCAATCAGGAACAGGGAGGTCCATCTGCAGCAGAATCAACCATGCAGGAAGCTGACACAGAGGACAGTGAGTTTGAAAGTGAATTAGACCACCCTACATATGGGTTGAGTACCAAACACCATCTCCTGGTACTCATCCAAGTAGCTTATTAAAAAAGTTATGTGCACCCCTGTTTATAATGATAAATAGTATGTGTGAAGGAAGAGATCTTCCACATGGTGTAATTATTTTGTATTTAAAGTTAATAGTTTAAAGAATGATTGGCATCCACACGTTTTCATCTTTCCAAACCCTGGCCCTCTTTGTAAAACGTTTGGACACCCCTGATCTTAACAAACAATTTTACTTCCTTAACAGAAGATGGACACCTTAAAGTGGACCTACCACCAGAAATCTGTGTTTTTATGAATGGCACTAGAAGTGCCAATAACAGGCAGGAATGCAGTGAAAAAAACCCCAAAACTTACCTGTAATGACCAATTTAAGAAGATAACCACAGCTCTCCTCACTTCATGGTTCGCTGAAGGCAACACCTGAAACTGGGGGTGCAATATCGCTGGTGGCAACTGGGTGGTGTTCAGTGATCTTCTATGGGAATTTTCAAAGCTTCCTGTGACGTGCTGCCTATTTCTGCCTAAAGTGAAACAGGAAGTGAGAAGAGCTGTGGGATTATTTTCTTAAATTGGTCATTACAGGTAAGTTTTTATTTTTTTAAATATTTTTTTTCACTGCATTCCTACCTATTATTGGCACTTCTAGTGCCATTCATGAAAACATAGATTTCTGGTGGAAAGTTCGCTTTAAGAAATGGGTCTTTTGTGAAGTTGGGAAAAAAAAACGGTGTGGGCTTTAAAAGCTCTCTTCAATTTCAGTCTGTTCTCCTTTGAAAATGTTTCTTATCTGTTTTATCCAGCTTATCTCTTGAATCTGAAAAAGCTGACCGACCGTAGTCCTTCCTCACTCTAACTAAAAGTAAATAGAAGAAGTTTTGTATTCATGATGTCAAAGCAAAGTATGTTAGTAGGACTTGGCCAAATAGGACTGTTCTCCAAAAGAAACAATTCACAATTTAGATGGGTGCTATGATTAAAGGTGTTTTGACTGTGTGTAACTTAAAAATAAATGTGTAATTTTTGTTTTCTTATAATCTTATCATATAATTCAGAATTTTTTTTATTTTATTTTGAAGACCATGTGCCTATGATTATGCTCAGCAATTTATTTTTGCCTTGCTAAATGTGAAGCCAGTTTTGTTAAACCTGGAAAATGAAACCTCAGCCATACTTGCAGCATGTGGTTTGAGTGTTTGGAAGCCCTACAGAAATGTGTGCTTTATATAGCTTTTAATTACATAGCATAGTGTGAAGTCATAGCATTGAAAATGCTTTAAAAGCTTCTAGCTATTTTGAAAGTTAAGCTAAACCCTTTGTCTTGGCGTGAAAGAAAGCTTTTTGAAGGAAAATGTCTCCTCTTGGTAACATTATTGACATGATATAGACAGGATGTCTTTTGTGGTAGGCCTCAAATCTAGTTCTACTTTGGGCTGGCCATAGACCGGCAGTTATTGGGGCTATATGACAAAAATACCTCCACCCCTCTAGTTCCATTTGTTGTTTTTCAGGCATATGTCAATCCTTAACATGCAGCAGACCTGAAAAATTGTGTATATTTTATTTGATGTGGAATGAGTGTTTTTTGGAGGTAAGAAAACAGTTAAGCCTACAAAGGGTTGCTTTTTCATTCTATAATGTTCTCACAACCCTTCCCTACATATTTAGCAATTTTAGTGGTGATACCATGTTCAGTGGCTTTTCAATTAAGTCTCCAATAATCTATTCGAATGTTGCGACCATCTCTAGCCAACACATGAGGAGAAAATAATTATCATGTCTAACTGAATGAGGGAGTTTCAGGAACTATGGACAACCCTAAAAATGTCTTGACATTGTGAATGAGATGAAGAAATATTCGTGAGGAACAGGAAAATCTGTTGCTGGGTTTACCAGTTCTCAAGAGGTTTCAAACCGTAGATTTTGACACTCCTAATATTGTAGCAGTTACTTGAATGAGGTTCTTTCTGTTTTTGAAACGTTAGAATGGCTTGATTACCTGCATAGAGAGCATATTTGACTGCATGTTGTCCACTGCAGAATTTCCTTTAGATCTCCTTTTGGAGACTTTCTAAACCATCAAGTCTACCTTTGTTCAATCGCAGAGGACTCTATACTACATAGTTGTTGGTAGATCTAAAGGATATCTGACAAAGATATCTAAAGCTGTATAGACCAGCTTAAAGCAGGGTACAGACTGCTCGATATTCGAGCTGTCCGATGTTCCCTGCAGCAGTGTGATGATGTCATCACGCTGCTGTCAGATATCGGCAGAGCTCTCTTCTCTCCCCGGCTCAGTTAATGGAGACAAGGGCACGGCGCTCGAAACGGCCATCGATCTGGCCCATATCTTCATGTATGTACCCTGCTTTAGACTTCAGGTCCCCATACATGCTGCGGTCCGCGGGGGATTTTGCGGCCAATCGGTCCGTTTTTCTTTGGTCGATCTATTTTTGGAGCGTGATGGATCGGTCCCTCCAGGTGGGCGGCTTTGATCCTCAGCCAAATTTTGGCCGATAGTTTCCTGCACGCGTGCATGTGTTCGATTGGCTGCTGATTGAAGTGTCTATGGCCGGCTTTAGAGAGAGTAATTGATTTTCTGTTCTGCTTTTGAAATGGTTTAGGAAACGTGTTCTAGCATTCGCACCTGTATGTGCTTTAGTCTATAGGAAAGGAAGCGATGGAAAAAACAAAACAAACCTGGTAGTCTTAACTTTTCCAAAAAAGGAACAACCACGAGAAATGACTTGCTATGTACTTCAGAAAGGACACTGACCATTTGCAGAGCTTTCTAGATACTTGGATTAGGGAGTGAACTTTCTGACACTGCAAATTTACAGATGCCCTTTCATTGAAATAAAGCAGAGCTACTTGTGGGTGTTTAAAGCACTTTGAAGTGGTATCATTTACAGTATAGCCCATAAAAATCCTTTCTATGGCTTCCAGGTCCCAAAAAACCCTCAGTGATGTGGCATCTTCTGATTATAATGTATTGCTCTACTAAAATACAGATATGTATGGGATTCTATTTATGTGCTGGGAAATAGTTTCACATCAAAAACATAAACCTCAAACAGACCTTACAAATTTGAATATCCAGACCCCCTTTCTTTTATGTTTTATGCTTAGAACAGTGATTTGAGTATGGTATTGGGTGTATGATTTCTCTGAGGAGTCTCTATTCCCTAGAATGTTTTGCCCATAGGTGGCTTTAAATCCTTTTCTTAGTTTGAAGTGTATAACTTTTTTTATTTGACATTTTCTTTGTGGTCTGTTTTTTTTTGTGGATCATTACATAATAACCAGTGGTTTTGATTTAATTGTTAATTGGTAGATTTTGGCGCTAAACTACAAAAAATACTTTTAAATGGATTTAGGTGATTAAATTATAAGTTCTTGTAATAGGGCAAAGTGTGTGAGCCTATTCCAGCCGTGGGCAAACTGCGGCCCGCGGAACCGAAAGAGCGGTGGGGAGAGCAAGAGACCCCTCTCAGGATCAACCTCTCAGCTCCTCAGGCGTGTCTCCAGACGTTATGACAACACTACTGCTAGCAAAGGAACGGAGGAGAGAGCAAGAGACCCCTCCACTCCTTCGCCAGGAGCAGCACCTGTTACCATGACTACATAAGGAGACATGGCTGTGGCTGAGAGGGGTCTCTTGCTTTCCCCTCTGCTCCATCACCAGCAGCAGTGTTCCTTTCTTTTGTTAGGCAATTGTATTTTGCCTTTGCTATTTCTTCAATATAAAGTATGTAATTATGCTATGATTCCTCAATTTTTTAAAGTTTCAAATTTATAATCATTAGTGTTTACATTCTTCCTGTTTTAAAATGTTTGAAATGAATAAAACTTATTAAAAAAAAAATATTGCAATAAAAAAAAAAAGACCGTACCCATTTTATGTAATGATGTTTACTTTGAATTTATATTATTTCACACAAACACTCCATTCATGCTTTTGTTTCGGCCCTCCGGTCCAGTTTAAGAACTCATTGTGTCCCTTGAGTCAAAAAGTTTGCCCAGCCAAGGTGCATACGGAAGATCTAGAATCTAAACCGTATTCTGTGTTATAAATATTGGTACATCTGAGATTTGTTTTATCTTGGGAAAATATGTGATTATAACCTATTCAAATCTATTTAATATCAGTATAAAGCTAGGCATACACGGTTCGATTTTAGGACGATCGATTTCCGGTTTGATTTTTAGATCTTGATCTTTTAATCAATATATATATTCATCAAATACAAGCGACCCGACGAGCAAACAAAATGCTACGATTTTAGTTTGATTGTTGTACAATCGCCGAAAATTTTCGTCCGATCATTTTCCAATCGATTGTTTTCATCAGTATCTAACATCTTATCTAATTTTCCCTGAACCATGCGTGCAGTACATGTTTTAAATCCAATCAATGTAAACTTTGATAGTTTTAGGTTGATGGAACCCTTAAATCGTACTGTGTATGCCTAGCTTAAGAATCTAGCGGATTACAGAATATGACCCCAAAGAGACGGAAGAGAAACTGCACACCGAGAAAAGTATTTACATTCTGTTTAGGAGGGATTTCCTTACAGTTAGAAATAAAATGTATGGTTTTTTTAAACTGTGTGGCATCACACTCTTGGAATGTAACTAGAAAAGGAAAATAAAACAAAATTTGTGGGCTTAAAGGACAATACAGTGTGAAATGTAAACATTAAAACGTGCCTTTATTTAATTGTACCACGTGCTAGCCAAAACCTTCTTTCAAGTTGAACTATGGCCAAAATTTCTAAAAAAGTAGCATAGAAACACTTAGTCGACGTTTTTGTTCCTATAACCCTTTTCTAGACATCCAGCAATTTTGACGATGTTAATTCTTCATTCTTTTTTTATAGAACTTTTTGGGTGTTAGAATTCAGTTTATACAGTAATCCCAATCTTGCTACTGCCTTCCTCCACTAGATGGCTTGTCCCATCTACAGCAGGAGTAATGATTGTGGATAACATGCTTAGACTTGAAGCAAGGATATTGCTAATTATGTTTGCATTTGTCATCTTTCTTTTTATTTTCTGCTCTTCTGAAGCATAATGTTGAACGAAATCCAATGAGAGTTCTCAAACCATAAGCAGATGTTATTCACAATGACTTTTACTTTACAGCTTAAACTAAAATAACACACACCTTTTTAGTTTCTGTACAATTTTGTGTTGTATAGCGGTCTTAATGATTGGATGCAGATTGACATATTGCATGGTTTTGTTAAAACTAAACTTGATACCGAGTTCTACAAAGATTGTAAAGTTGGATTTTAATCTTCAGTGAAGACAATCAATTATACCTGACCTCAATTTGTAAAAAATAAAAATAAATAAATAGTGTAGTTAAATTATTATTTTATCTTTTAAAGAGGGTGAAAAAGACATTTAAACAGATTGAACAATTGCTGGAACTCGCTTGTAAATGTAGTCTTCTATCTGGTCATTCACCCAATCCTAGATTCAGTGACAATTTTGACCTCCGGACACCTCTCTTATTGCCTTTGTATCGAACTACAGAAGTATTTATTAGCCTAAAGCTATTAGGCCACAGATCCTATTGGATCATTTGCAAACACTCAAATTTTAAAAGCAGTTTAAAGCTAGCCATACACGGGTAAATTTTCGTGCAATCGACCCCCGATCAATCACAGCGTGGTGACGCCACCACGCTGTGATTGATCGGGGATCAATTGAACGGAAATCAATGTGCACCACATGGACACATCGATTAACGTTCAATAAAGACCTCCGGCTAGCTTGAGTTCTGTCCGGCTTTCAGCATGTGAATCAGAACATGCTGAAAGCTGAACAGAAATCCAGCCTGCTTCTTCCCGTAGAGCAGTGCTGGAGTGAAGAATGCTGCCCCCTTCACACAGACTCCCCTCCTGACAGCCCGGCTGTCAGTTCTGTGTGAAGAGTCGTCTTTCCCTATACTCCTACATAAAAATTCTTCTTCATGTAAAGTATTGGTGATTGAATGTGGTTTTCCAACATGTTGGAAACCCGTTCAATGGAGGTACTTCGAGGGGGCTCTATTGAACCCCCTCGAAGGACAGCACACACAGGAAGGATTGTAAGCAAATTAGAGTACAATCAATCACCGTGACCGCGCACGTTGATTGTACTCAAATCTTTTTACAAATCTACCTGTGTGTGCCTAGCTTAAATGAGGTTTTTTTTTCTGCTTACTGTTTAGATATCTATATACAGTGGAGGAAATAATTATTTGACCCCTCACTGATTTTGTAAGTTTGTC
>CM070039.1:53364198-53382384 GCA_036250615.1 Ptychadena robeensis
GACTTTTCATTTCTTTGTCATTGGTCAAACTTACAAAATCAGTGAGGGGTCAAATAATTAATTCCTCCACTGTAATTGTTTGTAATAGTAAAACTATGCTGGAATGTGCATTACCACATTTTTCCCACTAAAAGACCAGCTGAACTATAAGATGCACCCAAAAAATTTAATCTGTGACCGCATGTTCCAGCAGAGTAGGCATGTCTGGACACTCTATTCACTCCAACCAAGCCAAAAGTTCAGTGCCAGGGGGCAGCGCTTAGCTCCAGAAGAGTGTGCATAGCTGAAACTTTAGGATGTGCCTATACACTAGCAGTACCTGTTCTCTGAGCCCATTTACCAGCTTATGGACAGAAGCATTTTACAATCCTGGGCTGACAACTCAGCCATGATCATCCCTTTTTTTTTTATTTATTTTTTTTATGGGAGGAGAGATGAGTCTGTGTCACATTTTTTTTTGTTGAATGTTAATGTATACACACTCCTTCTATTACACAGCTATTTATGTATGGGAGATGTCACATTATATATTCACAACAGACTGCATTCTTAACAGTAATAGCTGAGTAAGTTGATGTTATTTGGATATGTTGTATATTTACATTCCGCATTTCAGTAAAAATTTGTGACCCATCCCTCCACCCATATGTAAATAGCTGCTCATGGGCAAGTTGTTTGTGCCAAATTGTATGTATGTATGTGTTCCTCCATAGGTTGGTCAGTGTGTTTAGAAAATGGGGTGATGCTAGTGCTAAATCAGCCAAGATCTCTCTTGGCATTGGCATTTTGGCTTGGCCAGAATGGAACAAATTCCAGCCTACTGGGATGTTTTCATACATATTTGTATCCTAAGACACACATACATTTTCACATTGATGTTAAGGGGGAAAGTTGCATTTTTTTGTCTAGATAGAAAAATATGGCAATTCTCTCAATTGTTGTGTGTTTGTTATTCATCTGTTTTTATAATACCTTTAGGAGTCATCAGGACTATATTTTCTGTTCTTGCTTTAAAGATGAGTTCCTGCACTCCAGATCTCTTGCACAATCTTTAATGAGCAGATTCAAACATCTTTTCATTTTGAGATCCATTGTTGCCTCATCTTGTGGGCAGCATAGTGGCTTAGCACTTTGGTGATGCATTGCTAGGGTTTGACTTTTGGTCAGAAAAATCTGCACGGAGTTTGCATGTTCTCCATGTGTTTTTTTCCCCTCTGGTCCCCACACTTAAAATTATTCATGCATGAGCGGATCTCCCCTCTGACAGCTACTTCGCCTCCCCAGTTTATCTTCTTGCCAGGAAAGCGAAGGTGCTGGTGTGGAGCCAAGGCGCGTCCACCCACACATTTTTTTGGGGGGGCGGTGTCATATGGTCCTAAAATATAGTAAAGCAAAGCAGTGCCAGCAGCCCAGTTTATCACCCACAGTTCTGTTCAATGTACTAGAGAACACCTTTCCTTATGCAGTGGGGATTGATGGGTGGCGGTTTCCTGTACTCCCCAAAAAATATTGGAAAATAACCCTGCTTCTTCATAGATAAAGCAAAGTGAGTGAGCATTGTGAACCTAGAACAGGAATTACGTTACTGGCACAAAAAAACCCCAAATGAATGCAGCTTATATATGGACTGAGAAGTCACAAATACTCAATTTGTTCTTAAGTACAATTTTTTTTAATAGTGTTTAATATCCTTTTCTATTCCAGCTATGCGCTCTCTGATGAAGCCTACCGTTCTCTGAGGGACCAGGATAAGGATCAGTGCATATTGATCACCGGTGAAAGTGGAGCAGGAAAAACAGGTACACACATTTAATAAAAACTGCTCACACGTTAGCAATATTTGTGTGTTTATTATGTACCCTAAAAAGTTCTTGGTCTACAGGAAGGATGATGTTTGACAAGTAATCCATTTGTAGCAATATTTGGGTTTTGTATAAAGAACTCTTATAGCAACCTTGGTATTGGAGTGCCAGGACCTCTGTGTCCTATTGAAGTGCCATGATTGGCTTTGTGGAACATGGGGGTAGAGGTGATGTTTTCAGAGTGCACGCAACTAAGGCAGCATAAATCTTTATCAGCCAAATATTTATCTGGGATATATTTAGTAAACCTTGCCTTAAAAACAGTTTGTTACAATCTGGAGGAGTGTGTTCAAAATTGTAGAACAACCTGGAGGAGTCTAAAAGTCCTGACGTCAATGCTGTGAGCATGAAGCTAGGTGTGTTATTTCTGTCTGAGGTATTCAGTACAGATAAAATCCAGCTCTGCCCTACATTCCTTTACAGCAAGAAATCATTGTAATAGAGACATCTTGCTTGTTAACAACCAAGTCAATGCTGGAGTATCATAAATTAACTGTTTATAATGATGCCCCCATCCCCATGAAATGCGCTGTAGGGCTTAATTGTTCATTTGCATTAGGGGCATCCAAACTTTTTTGCTAAAAGGGCCAGGCTTGGTGAGGTGAAAATGTGTCAGCAGACCATTTACTGAACCATGAACAAAGTATCTATACCTATGACTGGGGTGTTTTTACTGATAAAGGCGGTTCCTAGGCAGGCAGACTTGTAGTCTTCCCAGCTGTATAGACCTCTGTTCACCAACACGCTTCAAAAGGGCCACACACTAAAGGAAAAGGCATGTACTGTATACCCAACTTCCTGGTTATCTGAGTCCTCAACCTTTGCCTCCCCTTTCTGTTGTAGGTTCATACACTTACACCACTAGGTACATGATCACCTGCTGATACTGTCATAAGCTGAGAGTTGTGTCATATTCTCTTACATCAGTACAGTATACGAGAGCTGGGGGGAGGAACCAGTATTTCACACCAATACTGATGTCTAATATCTGGAGTGGCATGGGAGCAGCCAAATTTGACATTTTTGACATTTTGAGGACACAGGTTATAAAAGGAGAAAGGAAGCTGTTAACTATTCAGAAATGTGTTCATATGATATCATTCAATGGGTGTAAATCTCTATGGAAATACAATATTCTACCACTCCTTTTAAGTCATTTAACCCTAGAGGTGTTGATATCCTATCTGAAAATGGTTATAGTGACAATTTTACAATTCTGGGATTTGCTGGCAGGAGTGAAGTTGAGGTTCATAGAAGTGCCATAGAAACTGTCTTGTGCGTCACTTTTGTTTGTGGTGTGACCAGCGTGCATGCTGTCTCGGGCAGTTTTGGTGGGAGGGAAGGGGATTTGCAAGATCTACAGGAACAAATATATATTAAAACAAATCAAGACGGGCAAAACATTGGTGGTATTGACAGGTAGAGGAGGGGAAGTCACCCGTTCCCTCCAGCCAATTAGAGGCAGAAACTGCATGCAAATGGTGAGTGGTCACAAAGACAGACCTGACCAATTGAGAATTGCAACTGCAGGGCACATCCGACACTCTACAACTGCTGTGCAGCTGTCAATGGGGATAACATGGGGAAGGTTGGTGGGTGGTTTACAGCTGCACTATGTTGGACACTGTTGTTAATAATGTCATTGTTGTAATAAGTTAACGTTAGAAAAGATTTACTTCACATTGGATTGATATAATCACTTCCTGTTCAGTTTACAGGGTAGCAAATTAGGAGGAAATTCCCCAAAGTAACACAGATGGAAACAGAAGAAACACTTTCACTTTAAATGCTTTTAACTCTTGTCTATTCAAAATGTGTAAAGTTTTGGCTTTATAAATTTAGAAATCCTTGTCAATAATTCATATTAGGGAAGGGAAGTTCTAGGGATAACTGCTTTCCTTTTTGTTAAGTATTCTTCTGGTTTTGTAGATCAGTCCTAGTACTTAGATGTCTGCATACTGCTGCCATTAAAGCATTAGAGTAAAATTAGACATAATGAAAGACCTTTAAAGCAAAAAAATAAACCGGTCTTGAAAAATGGAATAGATTAACGAGTTAGTAATCCAGGGAAGGCGTGTTAATTGCTATGAAATAATGATCAGTCATTCCCTAATAAGTGTCTCCGCAATATTATTAGCTGTACATCTTCATCTCATTAGGAAAAACTGAAACCATACTGTGAGTAGGAGACAGTCATTTCCTGTGGCTGTGGGAAAGGGCTTCCTACAGTTACATATTATAGGATTAGATTTTTTTTATAACATATGCAAATTATTTTAGAGGTTCTTTGGTGCATGTTGAGGAAAAAACTATTAAATATATTAGTTAAAACAATGGGCAATTAGACAAACCAGTGTCATAGACTGTGAGCAACTTGATACTGAAAACCGAATTTATTTGGCATGATTAGCTGTGCAAGTTTTTTGGCACCAGTTATGTCTTTTATTGCATTTTAGTGCCAACCTTTTTAAACCTCTATGTAGTAATATACAGTGACATAACTGTTTTAGTTAATTATTTCTTTATTGTGTTTTATGAAGTATTAGGGGCATTTAATCTGCAGATGGTAGCAGCCAGTGAGTGTGGACAACTTGCTACATTATGGTTAAGCGGTCTAGTTCCCCCTTGGCTGACGAAATCTATAAGTTTGAATAGAAGCCTAGTGGAAGTGGGAAACTCAGCAGCTCTTTGGGAGTTAATTGCAAATCCCCTGAATGTGATTTTGTCACCAAAATTGCCGGAGATGTTGTGAACGATTGTAGGAAATTTTTTAATTTAGTAAAGTATTGCTTGCTTTGCGAAGTCTGCCCGCAAAACTTTGTGTTTTTCATCTCTTGACTAATACTTGACAGTAAACATGAGTATATATTGTACAGTGGGGCCACCAATTGTGCAACTTTACCACTTTAAAGATGAGAGAGGCCTGTTCATCATAGATATACCTCAACTATGAGTGACAGAATGGGGGTAAGAATCTAGGAAATCACACTGTCTGATTTTTTTTTAAAGAATTAATTAGCAAATTATGGTGGAAAATGTGTTTGTCAATATGAAAAGTTCATCTCAATACTTCATTATATACCAAAATATTCTATTGTGGGAGGATACTCCCAGATTTAGACCCTATTGGGACTTTATAGGCGCCAGTGCAGTCAAAAGTAGTCATTTCAGAGCGTAAAATTAAAAGGTCTTTATTGTGCGCATAAATGGGACCATAATCATACAAAACTACATTCAAATAAAAGTGTAATTTTCAGAACACACATGTGATAATTAAAGATAGATGTACATTTGGTTCGTGGGGACCATACCTTTTTTTGAAATTCCAAGTTTTATTGAAGATTTTTTTGTTTTTGTTGACAGTATTACATAAGAACAGGGACAAAAAGAGAAAAACGAAGAAACGCCGTGTACAAATGTACAGGCAGCAAAAAAGAGTTTACACATATGTATACGTATGGTACGTTGAGTAGTAAGTGTATCGGGGTAGTGGGTAGGAGAAGGACAGGAGTAAGGGGCGGGGGGTGCAAGGAGAGAGAGTGTAGAAGATAGTGTAGGGAAGTGAAGAAAGGAAGAAAGGAGGATATGGTAGGAGAGATGTGCGAGCTGCGAGACGCTTGTGTATGCCTTCATTCTGCACGTAGGATTACCTTGAAATCGTCTGAGTTGAAGAAGGTTGTCCAGTCATGCTACGTCTTTCGGAATTGTTCCTCAGTGCCCCTAAGGGAGCTGGTCAGATCCTCCATCACATGAATGTCCGCCACTCTAAGGAGCCACTTCTGAATGGATGGGGTAGCGTCTGACCACCACAAAACAGGAATACATGCCCTAGCTGCATTAATGAGATGGGGGAGGACTTCCTGAAGACGAGATGTCGGTGTGGTGCAGAAGGTAAAGGGCCGGGGAAAACGGTAGCGGCTGACCGTGAAGGTGGCAGCAGATGTTGTGAACTTGTGACCAGAAGGGGATCAATTTAGGGCAGGACCAGAAGACATGGAGCATATCGGCAGAGGCCGAGTTACATCTCCAACACGTGTCCGGTACGGAGGGGAAAATATTGTGCAGAATTGCGGGTGTACGGTACCATCTGGTCATGATCTTGTAGCCGGACTCCTGATATTTATTAGAGATAGAAGATTTCATAGAGAGCGTGTGGAGTTTCCGGGTGTCAGAGGCCGAGAAGGTCAAGCCCAGGTCGCCCTCCCATCTGGTGATATAGAGAGGTTTGTCCTGAGACAAAGAGTCTAGTATGAGAGTATAGAGATGGGACAATGAGTGTGGCAGTTGCCTGGGTTCGGAGCACTCTTTCTCCAAAGCCGTGAGGGGTCTGTTGAAGGAGGATGGGGGGGGAGGGACGCCAGGAAGTGGGACAACTGGTGGGCCTTCCAGAACCCCAGCACCCGCAAGGCGGGGTCAGAGAAAATGTCAGACGTACGTTTCCAGCCGGAGGGGGAGGAGAAGTGAGTGGTGTGTCTGTCCCGCTCTTTCCAGAGCCACAAAGGCTGGATCGACCAGCGAAGGAGCAAATGATGGTCGAACAAGACAGGAGATAGAGGGGACACTGTAGAGGAGAGACTGGTAAGCGAGAAAATCCGATGGCAAACCTTGAAGGTGGCCCAGAGCAGAGGATGGTGAGTGATGCGAGAAGGTAATGGAGACAGGACCCACGGTAGGCATTTGAGTACGTGCGGGGCATAGAATTCATCCATTTGTACCCATAGTTTAGAGGTTGCATTCTTATTGCATTCTTATTTCAATCTAGTCTGGCGAGATGGACTGCCCAGTAGTATAGTTGGAGATCAGGGAGGCCTAATCCCCTTTTGGTGGGGTGTCTACGGTGTATGGTATGTTTGATTCTGGGGGGTTTGCGGGCCCACACAAAGGTCTTAATTAAGGACCGGAGGGATTTGAAATAGGATTCTGGGATGTGGGTAGGAATTGTCTGAAGGATGGGATTGTAGGTTGGAGACCGCCGCAGAGGGAAGGGTGAGGTTAAGGGCCATGGACTTTTGGCAGTTAACATGAAAGTTAGAAAGATTTCCGTAAGTAGTAAACTCCTTCACCAGATTGGGAAGTGAGATTAAAGGGGATGAGAGGAGGAAGAGGACGTCCGTGTAGGCCGAGATCTTGTGTACGTGCTCGCCCATGCGGATGCCAGAAATGTCATTGTGAGACCGAACAGTGCGGAGAAACGGCCTGTCTGGTCCCATTCGAGATCGGGAAAGGGTCGGAAAAAATGCCGTTCGCCATCACCCTAGCTGTGGGGGAGGAGTAAAGAGCCATTATCCCGGACATCATGTGGGGCCCAGTCCAATTTTCCGCAGGGTGAGGGCAAGGAAGTCCCAATCCACCTGATCAAAAGCCTTTTCGGCGTCCGCTGAGAGAAGGATTGTGGGGGTGGAGGTGGCGTGTATGTGGTGAATGGCGTTAAGAACCCTAGTGGTTCCGTCATTGGCTTCCCTGTTGGGCATAAAGCCTACCTGATCTAGATGAATGATGGATTGTAGATGGGAGTGTAATCTATGGGCTAAAATTTTGGCAAAGAGCTTGAGGTCCACGTTTAAGAGACTAATGGGGCGATAACTTGCGCACAAAAGCGGGTCTTTGCCCTCTTTAGGGAGGACCACTATGTTGGCTGCAAGGGCTTGCGGCGCTTTCATGGCATCCGAGGACAGAGCGTTATAGGCATTTAAAAAGTGAGCAGAAAGTTCGTCTTGGAAGGTTTTGTAATATTTAACAGTGAAGCCATCCGGGCCTGGTGCATTCCCAGCCTTGGAGGGGGAAATGGCACAGGAGATTTCTTCCAGAGTTGAGGGGGATTCCAATTTGGCGATGGTGGTCTGGTCAAGGGAGGGGAGGCCGGACGCCTCTAGGTATTGGGATATAGCACTCTGTCTTTCTTGGGCGGGGAGGGGTGATTTCGGAAGGTTATATAGTGCAGAGTAATAGTCCTTAAATGCTTGCACAATTGCTTTGGGAGAGGTGTGTTTAGTACCTGTAGAGTTTTTGATTGAGGGGATGTAGGATCGTGCCCTAGCGGCCTTCAGAGCGTGTGCCATGGACCTGCTACAGTGGTTGTTGAATTCTTAGAAAAAATCGAATCTGAGGGATCTCCTCCCATTGCTTCCTGTTGTTGTTTTTTTTATTTTTATTTTTTTTTCTTGTACGGAGAACAAAACTAGAAAAAAGATGTCTAACAAGTAAAATTATGGATAACAAATCCATTGTAAATGTTCACACCTTCTAAACCTCTGACTTCTAGCCAACAAGATACCATTTATAGGGTGAGTATTCCTGAGGTACCCCACATGAGGTTTGTATAGTTTAATCTAGGACATCTATTTTTGGCAGACTGTTATTGCTTTTAAAGTATTTTTTCTGTGGTTCTCTGGAGGAAGAACATGTATCCTTACACATTATTACAGATTAATAAGGAAATTCTAATTGGTCAACTGTGATCAGTATATGACTATATACCCAAAACCTGTAATTAGATAATATGCAGGCTGCAGTTGCTGCCTTTTTTTTCTTTTTAAAATGCTAAGCCTGACCTATTTTTATTCATATTTATGAAATTCACCTGTAAAGTAATAAAGGCAAGACCAAGGTCTAAATATTGACTCTGCAACCACAGAAGGCTGTGGACCTGAGGCAGGAGGGGTCCTAATTATGCTAGTAAGCAATCGATCACCATGTAGCATAAGAGAAGGGGGACAAAGGCACCATGATATACAACCATGTCCATGGACAATGGAAAACAATATAAGTGATGGCTGTGCTAACTCGTTGCAGTTAACTCATTCCAAGTAGAGATGGTCGAATTTTAAATGTTTTTGATTCAACTAGCTTGAATTTGTGAGTAATTGCAAAGCCCCTGAACATGGTATCACCACCAAACTTGCTGGAGATGTAGAGAAGGGTCCAGGTTATACTACAAAAAATATAGCTTGAACACACATAGTTCAAAGTACAGTTAAAATGTTGACTTCTAAAGTAAATTATGCAAAAACTACATGAAGTAGAGCAAAGCTTTTTTTCTACATCTCCAACAATTTTAGTAATGATACCATGTTCAGATGCTTAGCAATCTATTCAAGTTAGCTAGTCGAAAAATGTGACCATCTCGAATTCCAAGCAAGCTACATTCTTATTCTGGAATTCAGAGGCATGAAAGAGAAACAAACCCCCAGTCTCCTCCAATAGCTGGAGGACTTAATATGTGGGGTGGTGGTGCCATCCAAACTTCTAGAAGGGGTTAACTTCTATGGGTTTGTTTCCACCACATGATTGGCTCCGTTGACACACCCTGCGTTGATCTGCCGGCTGTTTCCACAGGGTGAAGCCCGCTGGAAGGTTAACGTAGTGCAGTACGTCAACCTCCGGCTGATGGAACGGCTCTATTCCGTGGAAACAGCCAGTGCAGACCAGTGAAAATCTAGCCTTTTAATTATTTCCCTAAATTTGTCACCTCTGATATTTGGATAGTGTTTACTTGCTCAGAAAAGACAATTGCAGAACATAACTGATCATACACCTCGAAACATGAAAATTATGATCATAGAGGACAACATAGTCCAGTAAAGCTTTGACTGCAGTTTTCAGACATTTGCTGCACCCAAACTGAGAGCTTATATGGAAATAAAATGTAAAGAAAAGCATGTTAAAGCAATTAAACCTGAATCTGTGCTACAGTCCATGCTTCTGTTTATACAGAACAGTATGGCTTTACACAAAGATCTTTAGCAAAGTCAATATGTACAAAGGTATACATTTTTTCAAGAATATATGAATAGGGATGGACCAAACTGTTCGCGGCGAACTTCGCATGTTCGCGTTCGCCCCATGTTCGCAAACATATGGTAAGTTCGACCCGCCCCATATCTTTTTATATTGGTGAAACTTTGACCCTGTGAGTCACAGTCAGCAGACATAATCCAGCCAATCAGCACCCCCCACCTCGCGGACCATCCCACCCCCTATAACATAGCAAGGAGAGACGCCATTTCACATGCTGCTGGAGAGAGTGGAGAGAGTTAGAACAGAGCTGCTGCTGCATAGGGAACCATTAGCTAGGCAGTGTTCAGTGTCATCTGCAGTCTTCACTGAATATCCCATCCATCCATGGGGAATATCCATCTCCCCCAGTGTCCTCCACACTGACCATCACCACCAGTGTCCTCCACACTGACCATCACCACCAGTGTCCTCCACACTGACCATCACCCCCAGTGTCCTCCACACTGACCATCACCCCCAGTGTCCTCCACACTGCCCATCACCACCAGTCCAAAGTAATGTGTGGCGATCCCCATCCAAAGTAATGTGGCAGTCCCCATCCAAAAAACTGCCACACATTGCTTTGGATGGGGACTGCCACACATTACTTTGGATGCAAAGGTGACACGGGCAAAGGTGACACGGGCACGGGCTGCTCTCCAGCTCAAATCCCATTGACGATCATTGTAGAAATACTTTGTGCGGATTTATTGCGTGAAAAAAAAATTTTCTTGGGAGTTTTGCCATGGATCCCCCTCTGTCATTGTCCAGGTGTTTGACCCCTTGAAACAACTTTCCCAACACTATTGTGGCCAGAAAGGGTCCCTTTGTTTTTTAAAATTCGCCTCCCATTGAAGTCAACGGCAAAGTCCGGGTTCGCGCCATCACTATATATGAATACTGTCATTTAATGATGTGACAATTCGGGCTCGTGCACACTATACACGTTGTGGTTGAGTTTTACCTTTTTAGAACATACTGCTATTAGCATTTTTGGCTGCGCTTAGTTTGCAGTTGCAATTAACGTTTGGGAATCACTGCATTACACCATGAAAGTTATAATTGTGGAGATACAAGGAAAAGAGAGGCAGAGAGATGACTATGGGGGAAATCCATAGCAAAAATTTGGCCAACATCACCAACACGACCACCCTGGGATCACCTCCCCTCTAACGCTTTTCACTCAATATCCAAAGCCTATTTAAAGAAATTCATTCCCAAGATCTTGCATTGATGATGGTAGAGTCTGACAGCTGCACAAAGCCTTCTCCAGCACATCCCAAAGATTCTTAATGGGGTAAGGTCTGGTCTCTGGTGACCAATCCATGTGTGACAATGATGTCTCATACTCCCTGAACCACTCTTTCACAATTTGAGCCAGATGAATCCTGCCATTGTCATCTTGGAATATGCACATCAGGGAAGAAAAAATCCATTGATGGAATAACCTGGTCATTCAGTATACAGCTGACCTCATTCTTGAACAATTGCAGCAACCCCAGATTTATCAAATAGGAGGCTCGTACCTATTTGCATAGCTAAATACAGGTGGTGACTTGTTTTTTGGCCAGGCAGTGGAATTGCAGCCAAGAGGGAGTCTGTGTTTGGTCAAAGATCTTGAGTGCATGCTCATATGTGTTTTGATCTAAAGTGGACTGTCAGTAGAAGTAAATAAAAGCCTCTGCATCAGGGGATGGAGAGGTGACCAATTTGTATAGCAGAACAGTCCTGAAGTGAACAATTTCTTGTGCTCACTAGTCTAACTGGATGGGCAGAAGTACAAATGTTTTGTTGGGTAAAATAGATTGCATATATATTTTATGAATCTGTATTCAGAGTTTTGTTCTTTGTCTTTTAATATATTGTTACAATTACTAAACCTCTAGAACAGAATTAGTAATCAACTGACTCAGTTTTTTGCTTTCTCTTACAAGTTTGTTTTACAACAAAGCAGCATTATCTTGATGCCCACTCATACGCTAGCAGAAAATAGTTTTCTTTTTTTGCCATGGGAACATGACCAGCACAGAAAAATATGTATTCAAGATACATTTCAAGGTCAAGGTTTTATTTAGTCTGCTGTAGACTGTTAAGAAAACACTGACGTATCCCCTCTAGCCTAATAGTCCGACTACATCCATTGCAGCAAATGTATTCTTTTGCCAGCTTAAAAATTACTGCAATTGTTTTATTGCAGAATATTGGTACCTCTTGTATTATTTTTTAAAGCAGCAGCTCAAATTGATTATCACAGCAGATTATACAATTAAGAACACACCTCTTTAAGCACTGGCATGCAAGGCTCGATTTTGTTCAGTTTGATTATTCTTAAAAAAAAAACAAAAAACAATAGTTTTGGAACACATAATGTGATTGATTCACAACCGATCAATTTCCTTAGGGCTGGTTTCCATTATAAGTCGGGACCCCCTCGTGTTGGTGTGTAAAGGTCGCCAAAGACGAGTCGATTCCTTAAGCGATCGATGGACGATTCGATCGATTTCAGAGCCGTCTATCCATCGACCAGAAAACGTTGTGCCTACCACCTTAGGTCACAGATTCCTGGACAATGTGTGCCCAATCGACCGAGAATAACCGACAGGTTGGTTCCCTGGCTGATCCGATTTGTTGTCAATATCGATTGATGGGGGTCGATATGTCAAGGTGTTTCCTGCTCAAATATCTTGAAAGTTAAAACTTGACTTGTATATTTACCCTTCCAAACCATTGTTTTACATGGCTCAGCCTCGCAGCACAGGTCTGCCTGGAAGGGAGGAGACTTGATTTTTCTTTTGCACTTTTGTTTTTAAGGCTCACTCTTGATCTCAACATGTTACTCCACAGTGAAAAGAGAATCGGCAATCTAATGAGTTCATCTGTCACCTAAAGGGCTTGTCCTCTGTCAAATAGGGCCGAGTGGCGGCGCCCCACAGCCGCGATTTGCATATAGTTAACATGTATGTTAAGGAAAAAAAAAGTAGTTAACATAGTTTGCCGCTATGGGCGGCCGCAACCAGTTGTGATCCAACTTTTTGAACTGCAGCACCTCTGCATAACATGTGCTGCTTTTCCTTTCCATCTGTAAACTCTGCTGTACAATAGTCTGCAAAAGACTGATGCTGCACATAAATGTACCGTAATTAGGCTGATTGTATTTGATAAGGATGTTTTAGTGACTGCATAACTTTTTTTTTTTTTTTCATCTTTAATTTGACGAGGCTTAACCCAGAATTAATGTATGTTAATGCAATGACCTTCAAGTTGTCTTGTTTCCATAGAAGACTGTCTTTCCATTTATTAATGTGATTGCTCTCCTTTGAGAGCTCTCCAGACCCCCAAGAGCCCCCTTGCTGTATGTGCCTAAAAGTGTAATCCATATTCATTAGGCAGCCTTACAAGGTTTAAACGAAGGCATTATGCAAGGGATATTCTATACTTGTGTCATATGTTTTTATTTCCTTTTTTATACATTCCAAGGTTTTATTTGCTTTTGCAGCTGCCATTTGAAATTTAGTGATTTTGCTTCGCTTACTGTTAACATTCATTCTTAGGTACTTATCTAGGTTTTTTATTCCTGCAGAGAAGTTGATTAATTTGGCACAGGCTGGGGTTTTTAGCTTTAATAGGCATTCCTACATTTAACTGGCCATTAAAAAAAATCAATTGATAGTTTTGTTGTGGTCCTTCAATATGGTATTGTTTGGCTAAGAGTACAACAGTCCAATATAATTGTGTCCTCATCAAATGTCAACATGGCAGTTTAGCTTTTATACTATATACAAATCTAGCAGATGAAATGTAAAGTTCGTCATAGCACAATTTTCTTAATCATTTACTGTCAACATCTGTACCAAGGTGTTATGTAAATATGGGTACTGAATGTTTGACTATACCTTTACTGAAAAGATTATATGTATCGGGTGTTATTCATCACAATATATTTCGAAATGTTGTTCAATAGTATTTCCTTCTATGCTGTGTGGTGTTTCCTCTCTTGCTTTTTTGATACCATTGTGTTTACTTTGTGATTACATACATATGCGGCAGAGATATTTGGATGCAGTAGGAGTTGTTTTTGTTTATAATCATTCACTTCCCTTTTTTTTTTGGTTATCTATTCAATTAAACAAAAACATTTGCATGTTCACCTCGTTGAGGGTTGTACATTTATACTTGTATTTTCTTGGGGGATGTTTACGTTCTCCACATTTTGGTCTTTTCCTGATACATCCAAGTTTTTAGCAATAAGTTAATCATTCACTACACAAAGTGTTTGCTTGTGTGATTCCAGTGGAGCTTGTGAACCTCTGTTCTGTTGTGAAGTATTCTACTGTGTAACACAGTCAGTGACCACAATCAGGGTACGAACAAGAGGCTTTATCTTTCTGAAGCTTCTAAAGTAGTAGAGGTGCTGTCTACTACTTTAGAATTATGCATCCTCAAGTACTATTATCTGTGTGAAACTGTATTTGTGTTAAGGTATATAGTGTACCTAAATGTAACCTTAAGTTATCTGTTGTACTGGTTATCTCTACCTGAAGTGATAACCTCTGAAGGATATTTACTCAGGTAGAGGTAAAAGGTCACCATACACCTAGTGAGCCACCGACCGGTGTGCATGCCCGATGTGGGTGCCCACATGGGGCCACAGATACCCGTCAGGGATCAAAGCTCAGTCAGACAGAGAACAGACACACTGGTCCCCATCCAAAGTAATGGAATCTGCCAGGACATGTCCTCTGGCGGACTGAGCCCTGTTGCCCTATGTGGGCACCTACGATCCGCAGCCGATTTTTGGCGCTGAAAAAAACGTCTGCAGCTCGCTAGGAGTATGGGGGCCTTTACAATCTTACTATACAATTTCTACACAATCAACTTTTGTTCTACCACAACCATGTAATATGAGGACCTTTCTAAACCTTCCAATCACTATGTATTCCATCAGGGTGGACCTGGCACTACATAGTTGTTGGTAGAGAGTGATTTTAAGGGTGTATGGTGGGTTTAAAAGTTATGGTTATTGGATCCATAGGCCTAGCAAGTTCTGTAATCTTTAAAATACTAATCTGTTGGATGAAGTTAGACATCTAATGACTAGGACTAGAAAAAGACATTGCAATGGTGAAGTGTTCCACATTTCTAAAACAAATACTTGCCTGTTGTGCACTCGAGCTTTGGTAGTGGCCATGGTTTGTTGTAGATTCCAGTCTTTGGGGTATTATTAACACAGCCACACAGAAATGTACTAATGCAGCCATAGTCTTCATCCTGCCGATATAGTACCTAAAAAAATAATTGCAATATTGTGATTTCTTTTTTTTTTGTGCCGGTTTTAATTCAGTTTCGTGTTACTATATTACAGAGGCTAGCAAGCTGGTCATGTCCTATGTTGCAGCAGTTTGTGGTAAAGGAGCAGAAGTTAATCAAGTGAAGGAACAACTTTTGCAGTCCAATCCTGTCCTAGAAGGTACAGTACTTTTTTATGTATAGTATAGCAATGTTCTTAAACATTTATACAATGTGCTACTATTATTTAGGTCAAGAGTTATCCTTGCCCATGAAGAATGTTATATGTGGAATATGTGCTGTGATTGGAAATATTATTGTTTGTACTGAATATTTTGGGAGCCCTGAAGAACTCTTCAAGTTTTATTGAATCTGCGTGCTCCCACTCACACATTCACTAGGCATAAAGGCAACTATCGTAATCCAACCTTTATGGTGTTGGATTTTTGGTGACCAGGTTCATGATCATGAATATTAACATTTTCATACCAGATTTTGCTGGGATTAAGGCAGGGCTGTGGAGTCAGTCAATAAATTCCCAGACTCCGACGACTCAGTTTCTGATTCTTCCAACTCTGACTCCGACTCCTCTATATTTAATATGCTAATGTATTTTATCCATCCATTGAAGGAAAGGAAGGCAACATACATTAACCTCAGAGCTACTGGCTAGGAAACCAACACTGTACTGTAATGGCCAATTAAAGCAGAGAAAGGGAGTTAGGCAGAAGATGCTGCTGCTTTTTCCTTAAGCTAGGCACCACACTATCATTGATCTGGGATCAATTAAACGGGAATCAATGTGCACCACATGGGCACAACGATTCCCATTCAATGGGGACCCCTTCTCCCCAGCTTGCAGCATGTGAATCACAATACGCCACAAGCTGGGGAGAAGCAGCCTGTCTCATACAGCTGCCTCACTCACACAGCTTCCGAGTAATGAGTGCTGGCTCCACCCCTCCACACTGACAGCCAACAGCTGTGGAGGAGGCAGGAGCCGCAGCTGTTTTAATACTTTCCATGAAGACTTGTGTCTCCATGCAAAGTATTGGAGATTGAACAGGGTTTTTCCAACATTTTGGAACCCCGTTCAATCAAGTTCCTTCGAGACCGCTCCATTTATCCTGCCCGAAGAAATGCACACACAGGTAGGTTTGTAAACAGATTAGCGTACAATCAATCACCGTGAGCATGCAAGTTGATTGTCCTCAAATCTTTCTACAGATCTACCCGTGTGTGCCAAGTTTTAGTGTTCTGATCATCTGCTGAAGATAGGGCAGTGGAAGGCTCCAAGAAGAGGCAGGGTGAAGGAGCACTTTAAACATGATTCATGATTTCCTTTGAATCCTATATTCATGTGTAAAGTTAAAGCTAACAATCTATTAGTATTTGTCGCCACAGCTGAATGACGGTTTTTCAAATGTTTTACAGCTTCAGGCTTGAACTAGTCTTTCCATTCCCTTCCCTTATACAAGCGTCTCTAGTCCGGCAACAAACATTGACTTCATTATCAGCGAGAGTTAAAGCTGCCATACACGCACAGAGCGGCGTCCAATTTTGCTGCAGACCGAGGGGCATGCACGCTCGCCGTTCGGGTGTGCCCAGAGCTCAGCCGGCCAGAGAACAGACATGTCCAATATTCTCTGGCCGATGCTGTTAGTTTCCATGAAGACCGGCGATGCTGTCAGCCCTGGAGAGCAGACGTCATCACGCTGCCCTCTAGAGCTCATCTGAGCTGGTCTGTCGGCCCCCACTCGGTACGTGTGTGGGGGCCTGTGACTGAAGCGCCCCCACGCTGTAATGTTACGCACTGTGTACGGATATTGAGTTCGATTTTAAGGGGGATCCCCTTGGTGGAGTTATAAGCAACTCCGACTCCAGGTACCCAAAAATTTCTCCGACTTTTCAAGAAAACATTCTCAAAGTGAATATATATAATTTGTCGCAGGGCTTTGATTGGGATTCTGGTAATTTTTCTTTTCATTGAATATTTTATGCCACATCACAGCAGACATTAGGTTTCTGGGCTGTGTATGTATCTTTTATTCTTTCCAGATGTTCTTAAATATTTTCTCTTTCACATCTCCATAATGATGACAAGAAAACACTTGAGTTATTCCATGTGTCTTATGAACTTGGTTTTATAAAAACTTTGATGTGGGATTTCTTTATATCAGCTTGACAATTTAATCTTCTATTTGTGTGCTTTACTCAGGACAACTGAAAAACTTCTATTTAGCCCATTGTGACTTGTAACTTTTACACTGATGATGATGCCAGTGTTGGACATGCCTCTATGTGGCTGCATAGTCTATATTTATCGGATAGTGCCATACCTCTGGCTGTTACTTTCACATCTATAACTGACCAGTCACTTTTGTAGTGTTGTATAAGAGCAGTAATGCTGTGGTTAAAATGGTGAATCGGAAGTGTGGAGATATGATCCAGGAGTGCGGTGTTCCTCATCACTGCCCATCATCTGATCGAGACTGAAAACCCATTATTTCTCTAGGAACAGAAAGGCTCTTGATTTTTAAGGTAGAACACAGACTTCTACTAGTAACCTAAAGTAGGGAAACTGATGATATCCGTTTGTAACAACGTCTTAGCGTCTTAAAAAGGGCTTTATACTGTCTATTGAAAATGAAAACACATAGTGTTGTTTTTTACTTACTATTGAAAAACTTAATATATTATAATGGTAATCTAATAACATGTAGGATATTATTGAGTTTTTGTTTTCCAACATAGGGATTTAGGGACACAGCAGCAAAGGCAATTTTTGTTTTTACAAAATTTAATTTAATTTAACTAATGATGTAATGGTTCTTGCAGAAGACCTGAGAAGCAAGAGATTATTTTATGTAACTTATTCTGGCTTTTTACAGCATAGTTGTAAAATGTTGCTGACAAATAGTGTCTTACAAGCCTTTCTGGATTAAACATTTAAACGTAAAGCTCTGTTGTACACCTAAAGCTAGTCGAATCTAAACCTCTATATTGTATTCTTTTGATTGTGACTTTCATATCATGCAATACAAGTATATTGCATTACATGCTATAAAGTTTTTGTATTTTATATGATGGTTTGACCCATTAATATTTTATTATTATTATTATTAACAGCTTTTGGAAATGCAAAAACTGTCAGAAACGACAATTCATCTAGATTTGTAAGTACTTGATAATGATAAACTATGTCCTAGATCAGCGGTTCCCAACCTTTTTTCTTAAGGCTCCCTTTAACTGTGTCCAAGAC
>CM070039.1:53388305-53415484 GCA_036250615.1 Ptychadena robeensis
TGGCAGCATGTCACATCGGGGACACCGGGACAGCGCAAAATAGTAAGTATGCGCTGTCGGTGCCCCGATCTTCACTCGATGCCACCATCTCGTGCAGTGCTGGATGAGATGGTGCCGTTGCTAATGGTAGGGTGGTTAATATGTTTAATTTTTCTCTTTGTGTTTAGCAGTCCCACACATCAAACCTGCACCTTGTCTCTTTTAAAGGGCTAGCACAGTGATCTAGTATTGCTATATTTGAATTTGCATTGTATTCAGAAATGGTTCTTTTCCATAATCAAATTCTATACTATTCATTAAAATATATGCACATTTCTAGTTAAAAAGAATTCACTAATTTCCAGGTCATTATACTTGTTCTATAGCTGTGCCGAACTGTCCAGAAACTGGTATGTGTCAAATAGTCAGAATTCTGACCTCCCTAATGCCAAACGATTGCCCCTGTAAATGAAGCTTAACAAGCAGGAAGCTTCTACAACACCATAACATTTTCTTCCCCAAAAGAGAATTTAGTATTTAGTAATAGTAGTAAAAGTTAGAAATGCTGAAGGCGGCTTAGCAGAATTAAATGGCTGTAGCTCATATGGAATCACAGGTTCTAGGCATAGATTGCGGCAAAAATTGTGGATTTACTGTAAATTAATATCAGATTAACACATTAAGGTTTCCAAGGTGACCAACACTGTAATCTGTTACATCTGAAAGATCTTTTGCCAGATCTTTAGTCAAATGTTTTTGGTGGGAGTTATGCCTGCCATACACACGCCGATGTGTGCAGGCAGACTACCCCCGATGTCGCTCCGGGAGGCTAACGTGATGACGTCATCACGTTAGCCTCCCATTGCATTCTGGGGCCCCACAATCGGCCAGGCACCCTTTGTGTGCCGGCCATAAGCAGCGATGGAGACGCCGTCTTCATTGCTGCTTATGGCAATCGGCTCCCATCGGCTCAGATTTTCCGACATGTCGGATCTCTGGCCGGCCGAGAAGTGGGGCGACAGGCATCTGTCGCCCCATGTGGGGACATGCCGATAAACGGCCGGATTTTAACCTGACCGACGGCGAGAGCGCGCACGCCCGTCGGTCAGATTAAAATCCGGCCGTTTATCGGTATGTGTATGGCCGCATTAGAATTGGTGACTTTTTTCCAAATAGTTAACCTTGGAGAGATTTTTCTTTACTATCTGTATGTGAGTCAAAGGAAGACATGTCTTTGGGTATTTCCCCCTCTTTCCCTGCTTTGTTGTTAGCAACTCAAAATGTTAGATTAATCTTCACTTTCTACTTCTAATCCCTTACTACTCTATCCTCCGAGGTAAGAATTGGGTTTAGGGACGCTTAGAATGCCTAGTAAGTGACTTTCTACTTCCTTTTTATATAATTACTTTTTTATTTATATTTGTGCCAATGCAAAATTTACTTTTTACTGATATAAATGTTATTTTCCCTTCAAGTTAATATCCATTTTTATGTTGCTTTCTTTAGAATGCTATGCAGATTGTCGGTTTTATGGAGCATGAAACACAGTCCGTCTTGGCGGTTGTGGCTGCAGTATTGAAACTGGGAAACATTGAATTTAAGCCAGAATCTCGTGTCAATGGCCTGGATGAAAGCAAAATTAAGGACAAAAATGGTAAGGACACAGAACAAGCTTTGTTATCATTTTATAATTTAAGTATAACTATATGACCTTCAAACAAAGCAGACATTACTTTTTAAATTTATAAATTATAAGCATTACTTCCTGGAGAAAAACTAATGGCAAAATATCTTTGAACAAGCTCATTAATTGACTTGCTTGATTTTGCAAGCATGCTGTATTTGCCTTTTATTTAGTAGCTTAAATGACATAGGATGTGGTTGCCAGCTATTCGTTTTCCAGATGATCGCAACAGAACCACAGAACAGGGCTCACCACAGGAAAGAATGTTCAGTAATGTCAAGACTTCAGTTTGTGCAAAAGCAACAGGCCTTAGCTAGACTGGGAATAGCCACAATACAAGGTGAATATAGTCCGAGAATAGGGATTAGACTGGAATTTAAAGAATTAAGTATGGTTAAGCTGAGCTCCTGGCAGATGTAAAAGACATAAGCATATCTACAGTATTTAACAAAAGATAATAATTTTTTTTTTTTTTATATAACTAATCAGCAAAATGTTATTTGATTACCCACTGCATACCCCTGTAGGGCAAGTGTTGATGGGATTTGTAATTTCATAAATAAACTCATGTAGTCCATTCATGAAACTACATATTCCATGTACACTTGGGGTACTTTAGGCTCCGGGCATTTCCCTTATATCTTGTATACCAGGGGAAGGATGCTGTGGTGGAAACCTTGGAAGCTCCCTATATGCTGCACCAAGCTGACACATCGGGAACAAACCTGGACTTTGATTTCATTGGGCTATTTGGAAGGTTATTTAATGCTTAATATAAAAAATCTTTTTAACTACAAACTTATTAATGTCTGTAATTGGCTATGTAAATAGTTTTTTAGTCATTTTGTTAGTATAACAGTGTAATTTTTTAATTCTCAAAAGAAAAAAAATTGATTAGATGGATTTGTGTCCGGTCATACTATTAAGCATGTTCACAGGGCTTAGCAAAAGAATTGATTGGCTTTGAATCGACCACATTATGTGGTGGTACACACAATCGCAATTTTAAACCATAAACTAAATACAATCATAGTTTACATCAATTGAATTAAACAAGCAAACCATGTATACCCACCTTTAGTTACCAGCACAAGTAGGCAATAGATTACCATACAGAATAATTAGACCGCAGCTCTATTAGAAGGTTGCAACAAAGTGATGCAGAATATAAATTTAAAGCAAACCAGTGTAAGGGTAGCTTTCAAAACTTTCGCAACAGGCTTATCTACTACCAGACAGAGTTTATAAATCTTCCCTTGTGTTCACCATGTCCCTATATCTATTTAAACTCAAACACCATCAGTACTATAAGGTCCTCTATTAGAGGAAATTGGAGACTGTCCTTTCTAACATTATGTTCTGAAAATGCTATTTGCTTCGCCATCATGCTGGCCATTGGGCTTTAATATTTTTTATCACGGATATGGATGAAGTATATAGACTTTAATCAACAAATAGGAAATGTATACAGTGACCGTTGCATCTAACCTTAGAATGTCTTTGTTTTGTGGCTCTAAAGTTCTCTAACAAAGAAATGGTAAAGATCCAGAAATGTTAATACGATTACTAAATTCAAGCCTCTTCGCTTCGGTCATATAAGCATTTCTGTTAAGACCATAGAGGAGAAAAAAAAAAGTTCTGGTCTGTGAACTAAGGGTCCCCACAAACGTAACGAGCAGCGCCAGCGTGTGCCCTCGCGAACGTCAGCAAAATCAGCCGCGGATCGTGGGGGCCCACATGGGGCGACAGATCCCTATTGCCCCAAAGCTCGGTCTGCCAGAAAACGGACATGTCTGTAAATCTCTGGCGGATGCCATTAGCTTGAATGGGCACCGGCGTCCCCATCTAAACTGACTGGCACACAAAGGGTGCCCGCTGATACTCTGAGCGATGGAGATTGTCATCACGTTGGTCTCCACAGCTCATCTGTCGGTCCTCACTCGCTACATGTGTGGGGACTTTAAGTCATTTCCCTAAGATTTATTGATGTGAATGAGCTCTTGAGATATTTCTTCAGTTTTATATAGTAGAATTAACAATAAGTATAGACCTTTATACTCCCATAACCTAGAAGTACCAGATCCTCACAAGTGCAGATTCCACCACCGTTTGAACAACTTTTTTTTTCATTTCCAGCATCTTTCTCGTTTCCTTTTCTTGTAGGACTCATTCTCACTAGCTTCACTAGTACATAAGGGGTAATAACACAGTAATAAAGTAGTGAAACCATTTTAAATTTATAGATTCGCTAATAATTTCTATATTGAACAGAGTTTGTCATACCTTTTTTAATTATGTTTAACTTCTAGAGTTGAAGGAAATTTGTGAGCTGATTGGCATTGATCAGAGTGTGTTGGAACGAGCCTTTAGTTTCCGAACAGTGGAAGCTAAACAAGAAAAAGTCTCCACAACTTTAAATGTTTCTCAGGTTAGTAAAAATAAAAAACATTTGATGTTAATAAAACACTTGAAACAAGCCCCTCTTTGGGGCTCCACCATGGGTCACCTTTTAACCTAAATGAGCTGCAAATTGGTGCAGGTGCAGTGGAGTGGGGGGTGTACCTGAAATAATTTTTGCCTTGGGCTGTTTTGTGGGTATTCGAATATGGGGCACAAGGTGTGATTGTCTTTTGGGTACAATATAGGTTTAGTTTTGGTATAATCATTTGTATCGGTGTCCGGCTGCTTGTATAATTATTTATTGGGTATTTGTCCTGAAGATGCAGATGTTGGTGAAACGTGCACTATTGGTTTTATACTACAATCTTTGGGATAAAAGTGGACTGTAAGACATAGGGTAACCATAGAGCTCTAGAATCTGGTTCCCATACTGTTACTCTTATTTCATTGAGTAGGACTCGCTGTGGCATTCCATTCATTCGAAGCATAGTATTTCCTGCAGAATGAATGAACTAATGAATCAAACTGAGTGCAGTGAGTAGAGAACAAGAGTTCATCATGATATCCAGTGCTACTATTTAAAGAAATGCAATCAGTGATGGTTTACCATTTGACCATTTCAAATAACTGTTTCTGTATATGATATTAGCATTTTCTGCACTCGTGTGAGCTGTTAAATGAAGCTTTGTGTATGCTTATCTACACATACACCCGTGTGGGTGTAGTGTTCATAACAACAACCTGTTTTAGGTGCCCAAATATTTAAGCTTGCGTTTCTGGGAGAAGCAGTTAAACATTGCATAGAACCTTTTTACTGCAACAAAAATAAGAATATTTCAGAGATGAGAACTTAATTTGGAAAGTTAAAGATTAATACATTTAACTAATGAACTATCTCTAAACAATATGTTTTTTACTCTGAAGACAAGGTTGTTATGTACCAAGGAACACACAAACAAAATCCTTCCAAAACCCTATAAGATCAAGCTATCCAGTTCTACTTATACCTCTATTAAACATTTTTTGAAAATACAACTACTAAAGCTATCTCTGAAGACACTGATCCATCACTCCTAAAGCAGATTGTGAGATTCTCCAGGGGAGAAAGAATTGCATCTTGTATGAAAGGATGTGCTTTTTAGGCAGGACACGATTGGTGTATTCAGAAGGCATTTATTTTCTGAGAGCTGAAAAAATTGATGATTTTTAAAGATGTTGTAGGAATGGCTTAAGCCCCCCATACACCTTACAATCTTTCCATACAATTTCTGTACAATCAAATTTTGTTCTACCAAAACCATGTAATATGAGGAGCTTTCTAATCCTTCCAATCACTATGTTTTCTATCAGGGAGGCCACTATACTACACAGTTGTTGGTAGATCTAATGGAGATTGTATGGATCGATCTTAAGGTGTATTGGGGGCTTTATTCGCACTATGTGTTGCCATCAGCTCAATGCAGCGCGCATGTGGTGCCCATGGTTTACGTGTTTCCATAGATTAAATGTTCTTCCCTTCACAATGTTTTTCTGTTTAGGTGGCTTTATGAATTACAACCACATTCCAATACTTCTAGGATTGTTCCTCATAATGAAATAAATATGATATACAAATATATGGAATATTGTAAACTCCTTGGTTTTATATATACTTTCTTTAATTTAGGCCTACTATGCCCGTGATGCATTGGCTAAAAACATGTATAGCAGACTGTTTTCATGGCTTGTCAACAGAATAAATGAAAGCATTAAGGTAAGGAATTATTTTTTGATGGTTACATAGTCTTTTAATACTTACAAGAGAGTAATTATAGTGAGGCATTTACACTTCATTAGTTTGTGTTTTGGATTCTCTTCTATTTTACAAACAGATTTTCTTTACTATTATCTGGTGCAGTTTTTTTCATAATTGAAAACTATTAATGTTTTAGCTGCTCGCTGCTATTTATACATATATCTATGAACATTGTAGAGACTAGCTTTCCTAACTCTCTATAATTTGAGGTGTTAATTGTAAAGCTGTGAGCTAAGCTATGTTCCCACCATGCCCACCCCTACCAACGTAGGGGTCAAGTGAGCACAGTATAGGGATGCATTTCTGATCTAGTGCCATGGGGATTTTTTCCCTGGTGAAATGCAGAAAGAATGCATCAGAAATGCAATCCCTTGCATTTTGGATGAGACAATGCAATGCACATCCCTGCTCTTACCAGTTTTAATCGGGACACTGCTGGAATACGCCGCTGACTTGTCTGGATTAGGTAAGCAAGCAATCACAAGTGTGGCTTTTGGTTGTAAAGATCTATCATTCAGGAAAACTCTGAGGTTAAATCCCTACAGCCCTGTTTTCTCTGTTGAGAAAAAAAAATCCTCGCAAATGAGAGTATTTAGTACATTTCAAAAATAGTGGATTTTATTTGTTTCTCTCCCTAATTGCCCTTTAATCTGAATCTGAATTATTTTTTTCTAACATTGAATCCCTTTGTTTTGTAGGCACAAAGTAAAGTTAGAAAGAAGGTTATGGGAGTTCTGGACATTTATGGCTTTGAAATATTTGAGGTGAGGTATATATTTGTATACATAGAAATTATCGATGGTGGTATGTAGTGATTTTTCTTTATTTTGAATGGCATACATAATGGAGTTGAAATCAAGATTTAACAGACTTCACTCCAAAAGCCTTGCACAAGGATCTTAATGCTTGGCTAAAAAATTATCACTTTACAGTCTCAATGGGTTTAACTGAACGTTCTAGGGCAGGGTTGGGCAATTGTTTCTGACTCATGAGCTACATTGGCTTTCTAAATTTGATAGAGGGGCTGGACCAAAAGCCTATAATGGCCAACCCCCCATATGATTGCCAATTCCATGCCTCCCTGGCATCACATATGATGGTGGTGATGTGAAATATGTGACAGGGTCGTTGTTATCTTTTTTAATTTCCTGCACTTACAATGAAATGATCATTCCTAGAAACTATCTGTTGTCCCCATTAGGATGCGCCCACAGTGTCATCACATGATCACATCACTAAGGCAATATTTGGACACCTCTAGCCATTATGTGCACTCATTGCAGAGAACAAGCAGAGGGGAGCATCTTTTTAACAATGTGACAAAGGGCTGTAAAAGAAAGCTACACGGGATATATCTGGCCCCTGGGCCTTAGTTTGCCCACCCTTGTTCTAGGGTGTTCAGTTTTGTGAGTCAAGCCTATAGACAAAGAATTACAGCATGTATAATTAGTCCTGATAAATACTGGGAGATATTTATTAATTCTGTTTGCAAAGCAAGTACATGCTAAACAGAAACAGATTATGAGGCTTTAAATTTGCAGCTTGTTTCATGAATTCCTTTTTTTAAGAATGCAAAGTAACCCTGACCACTTCCTAATTTTGGTACTTTGAGTAAAAGTTTTCTCTGGCTGCTGTGCTTCCAATTTCCAATGAATTAGCTATTTATTAATAAAAAAAGGCATTTTTACTTGATATTTGATTAAGTTATCGGTGCTTTGCTAGAAATGGAAGAGAAAATATTGGCTCTAATAATTTGAAGTACGTAGTTGTTTGTAGTTGCCTGATTTACCAGGATACCCCCATATTGTTGTATTGACAATGTAAGGACACTGTAGTTTTCTTTGTTTTTCTATTGTGTACTATATGCACTCTACCTTCATAATAACTTTAATAATCTATGCTCAAGGAGAATATTGATATCTTGGGTTTAAAGCATTAGCAAATTTAGAAATGATTTGTTTTACAGACGGACATTGTCAGTATCTATAGGCAGTGTTTTTAAAGCAAGACCTTTCTTTTCATACCAAAACACAGACAAACATACAATTAACAGCTGTTGAGATCTGAGCATGCTCAGACTGGTGGCCAACATCAACAAAAAAAATTGTAGCAGACCGTAATCACTGGAAATGGGGAAAACATAGCAATTGGTCACCTGGCATCTACAGAAAAAAAAGGCTTTGCATGAAAAACACTGCCCATAGTTACCGACAATGTTTGTCTGTAAAACAAATACATTCTAAGTTTGCTAATGCTTTAAACCCAAGATATCAATATTCTTCTTAAGCATACATTATTAAAGTAATTATGAAGGTAGAGAGACTAAATGTTTTGCACAGGTCTACCTTTTTAGTAGATAATTTCCTATTTTCCTATTATAAAATGCAATATGTTCAGGTTTCATAGAACTGACTCTAATGTAGGTGCAGTGAACTAAACATATTGCATGTAGGTTATAAAAATATTTTCTGTGCTTGACTATTTGCAATATTTTACCTTACTAAACTTTGTAAAGATTTCAACAGTGATTTCAATTCTAGGCAAGGCATTTTTCTAGAGGAAGCTTATGACCCTTACTGTGTAAACTTAGCCAACATAAAGCAGAGCCATGAATTTGAGTAATAAAGGACGTCTGTCATTGCAAAACAGTGCTGTGGGTTCTTTAATTAGGTCCTGGCTTCTGGCTGGCATTCTGTTTGATCTAGCTGTGTGTGCATACTTGGTGAAATGAATGTGTGTAGGGTGCAGTGGGGGCAGCAAGCTTATGTCAGCAGAAAACATTCTTTTAGTTGTGCTGAGCAAGTTAGATGAGAGCAGATTATTTTATCTAATACCAGGGTCTCATCTAGATTCACATATCATCCACTGGAATTGAACTTGGCACAGGCCTAAAGTGTTTGTTGCTTCTTAAAAAATTGAACACTTGATGGAGCCTTATCATAGCTACTGTATGATTTCTGTTCAAATAACGGTTGTGTAATGGAGATTTCCTAGAAAATGCCTTTGTATTTTCTGTCTGGAATTTTCATTTTTGTAATTTTAACTGTCTGCCTAGAGCAGACCATAGCAAGATTTGGGGTCCCCCACTAATGGAATTTTTTACATTCTTCTGCACTGGTTCCTCACTCTTCTGCTGATACATACATGCTAAATATTCATAGGCTTATATATGGACGTCTGTAATATAGCAATGGAGAGGACAGACTACTATATAAGTTATGGAGATTTTCTGTGCATGTGCCAGAAGACCATAGCTGTCACCATCACTGGCCAGTAATATGGGGTGTGATGTCACTTCCGGGTGCGGGCAGAATCTTCTGCATTCCAGATGCTGGAAGTGACAGCGTTAAAGTACCCTCCCTTCTAATTAGTTCCTGTCTGAGAAAGGAGGGAGAGGGTGTTGCTCTCCTTAGTAATGTCCTACCCCGCACATCATCTGCACAAGCACGGTGGGAACTTAGGAGGGAGAGTGATGTCTCCCCCCTTCTCCTGATTTCAAAATCATGGGAAAAATATGGGATTTTGTGCAATCGTGATTTGGCTGGGAAAGTCACAGAAAAAAGTGACTTTCCCAGCCAAAACGGGAGGCTTGACAGGTATGCGCAGACCCGCTGGGACCCAGATAATGTAAACAGTACTCGTAACAGGCCCTGGACCTCAGTAATTAATAATGTGTGTTTAAATATTAACAATTTTTACATGTGGTAGGGTGCTATTGAGCGCTGTTTAAAGAGGCCAAAGCTATCAGGAGATACCATTGTCCTAAAGGGGTGTGCAGAAATATTTAGGTAGGTTTGTGCCAATCGAACATCAACATGGACCCTAAGAGCATGGTCTAGAGCAGGTTTCTGCAACCCATGGCTTCGTAGCCGCATGCAGCTCTTCAGCCTCCTTGTTTTAGCTCCTAGATTGGCAGAAAGCCTCTTCCCTACCTACCTCCCTCCCATCCACCAGAGCATACATGCTGGAAGGAAGAGAATAGGAGAAAAGGAAGAGAGTGTTTGCCAGAAGCAAAGATGGTGGGCTGCAGAAGCAGCTTTTTGTTTTGTTAAGATGGTATGTGTGTGTGTGTTTTCCACCTGATGTTAGCTGCTGCTATAAGACTGAGTGACATGTTAAATTACTTTTACATTTTTGCAGGAAAACAGTTTTGAGCAGTTTATCATAAACTACTGCAATGAGAAGTTGCAACAGATCTTCATTGAATTAACTCTGAAGGAAGAACAGGAAGAATACGTACGAGAGGTAACCTAGCACAGTGGTGTACCTTTTTTAAAAATTTTTTTGGCTGTAGGTAAAATACATTTTTGAAAATTCTTTTGCATTTATATTTCATGAATGGGAACTAAACCCTAGAAGTTGTACCCAACAAAGGCAGAGGTAAAGAGCTTAAATCTCCAGCTAGTATTTTCCGTTTTCTGCACCTTGTCTGTTTGGAGGTGGCCATCTTGGTATTGGTGGGAATTTGCTTCCTGATATCAGAACTACGAAAAAAGGAGGAACTGTTTTTAGCAAACAACATAGGCACCCTTAGCATTTTACACTACCTAGAAAGTGTTTTATTTTTATATGCCATAGTCGGCACTCAATAAAACCATAAAACCCATCATGATTGTTTTTTGGAAAACAATGATTCGGACTCATTCTGGGCTCTCGGCAGTGCCCTCTGCCTTCTGCTGAGAACACTGAATGAACCTCTCTGTGAGATACATTTTTTTCCTTGATTTCCCTCAGAAAAACAATGGGCTCTCCAGGCTCTCTGTTCGAACATGCTGTATACTCCAAGGAGGGGCAGTGCTGAGAGGCAGAGCTACTCCTAAGTGTCGGAGACTAAGAGCAAATGCCCTTTAACTGTGTTTCCTCATTGCTGAAACATGCTGTATACCACTCTATTAATTCTGTAATTAAATAGGGGTCACAATTGTCCTGGCCAGCTCTTAGGGCATGTCCGTCGGGTCTGGCTGCCACCAAGGATAGGATCTAGGGAACTTGGCCATAAGCAGAGGCTGCCAGATCACTGAGCTAGCAGCCTCTGCTCACTGTAACAGCACAAAGGTAGAGGGAGGAGCTGCTAGCACCCCCCTCCACTGCTCAACAGCTACGGAGGGAGAGAGCAGCTGCAGACAGGTTGTGTCCTCAACCCCATTGGATCCCCAACGGAGCTGAGGAGACATACTCATACCCCTTCTAAAGTATAAGATCGTTCTAAGAATTACGGACATGTGAGCACACACGGTGGTCGATCAGCTGAAAAACTGTGGAAATCTAATGGTGTATGGGGAGCTTAACTAACAATATTAACACAAAAATGTTTGTCCTGAATTTTTTGGGGTGTGTCAATATCAAAAACATGGTAGGTCAGATCCCCAGTGAATAGGGTTGTCCTGTCTTGGGAAAATTATATCCTGATAATGAGCTGGGATGACATACTGACAGAAGCATTTGGTTATTTGTTAAAATGCAAAAAAGCTATTTGTTTGGGAATCGTTTGAGCCAAATGTTATACAGCACTTACATATTGCACACATCAATTCACATCAATCCCTGTTCCTTAAAGGAATTTTGTTTAATAATGTCTTTTTCAAATCCATGGGAAAAGTTTGGAACAGTCCCAGCATGTTTTTGGGGAGTTGTGGGAGGAAACCCCAACAAAAAGAAATAAAAAATATAAACTCTTTACCGTTTCTCTGACAATTTAATCCTTGGACCAAGACATAAGGCAAGAGTGCCAACCACTATATCAGGAATTAAATGACACCAGTGTAAATGAATTATATATGGCTCATGTTTTAATTCTATTATATGTTAATGCTAAGAATTTAATTTCTTCTTTTCCCTCCTAAATACACATTTAAATGAAAGGGAAAAGAAGGGGGTACAAGATGCTCTACATCTACACGCAATGTGTTTAGGTGAAGTGTCAGTCAGCCTTAATTACTGCATTTTCCGGCGTATAAGGCGACTGGGCGTATAAGACGACCTCCCAACTTGCCTCTGAGTGGCAGAGTTCTGTACAGCACATCCGGCGGGGACTGTATGAAGCAAAGGCGGTGCTGTATGGAACTCGGCCACTTAGAGGCAGAGCCTGCTTGGAGAAAGGGAGAGCTGACCAAATCCGAGCAGGCTCTGCCTCTGAGTGGCAGAGTTCCGTAGAGCACTGCCCTTGCTTTCATACAGTCCCCACATATGATGGGGATGTGTTGTACAGAACTCAGAGCCAGAGCCTGCTTGGATCGTTCAGCACTCCCTGTCTCCAAGACTCAGCTCTCTGTGTCTCTAGGAGAGAGGGGAGTCTTGGAGACATGGAGCACTGAGTCTTGGAGACAGGGAGAGCTGACCAATCCAAAAGTTGTCTTATACATGGGAATATATGGCATTACATCCAACAAGTCAAGAGAAGACACAATAAATACACATTTGAAAGTGTTTTGCTATCTATTTGCTAGTTGATCTAGCAGGAAATTCTGGCAGCAGCTTTCTGTCTGCGAGTGCTGCAATATTATCAGTTGCGATTATGGTTATGGAGAAGTATAGGACAGATTCCACTAGTCCAGTACAGCGGGGGAGCACCTCAGAGCCCTGAAGTTGTACTGATCGCATAGATACAAAGCCCTTGTCTATGATAATGTTATACACAATTGGGACAGCCATAACTGGAAGTGCTGTAAAATTAGTTATTTATTGTTCCGAACACCAGTTAATATCTTAATAAAATGTGCAGCTTTTATAAGATTGAAACCAACATCCAACAAAATGCAAAATGCATGAGATTTTAGTAATTGGGTTGATCATCTGCATATACATTTAGATTCTTGAAAACATCCAGTTATGAATAGTTCCTTTTTAGAAGAACTGAAACATCTGTTTGCGCGGGCCATCTACATATTAAATGATACTGTCAAGTAAATTAACAGCGTATGCCTTTTTGCAGTTGTTGAGTTTAGATAGTAAAATCAGCATGGCCACAAACGTAATGAATGTCTAGTAGAAGTCTTCTTTACCCCATTACCCCTCTAGTTAGTGTACAATGTTACCACCACCATCATCTTCAGTACATCCTCACACTCACTGTTCAAGGAAATGTTATTCTTCATATGCAATCTCACTTTTGCCTTTTATGATAAAAGGGAAAAAAACTCTCTCCACAAACTGCTTACTTAATTATGCTTAATTAAGCTAGAAACTATAACCAGATGCCTAAATACCTCAGTGTACCAATTGGGAACTGTGGTGGCTTATTTTGAAAGGGGCCTACGCCTAGCTCCTCTACCATAGAAGTGAATCTTAAAAAATTAAGTTGGTCTTTATGACTGTAGTTTTAGACCTCTACATTTATTTATTTGTTATTAATGGTATCAGCATTAACCAAGTATCTTAGGCCCAAATAGTGCAATATGAATATAAAAACAGTTTGAAAGTGGGTGACGCAATAAAGCAGAAATAAAACTGCAGTTGTCCAGGGTAACGGTGTGTGCTTTTGTCTTAGCACGTGGTGGCAGTCTTTCTGTGATGGTGTGTGGCAAAGGTGGACAGAGTGGTTCTCCTTGCCCACATGACAGCGCCCCTCTCGGTCTGCTGGTGCGCAGACTTGGCTGAGCATGCAGGAAAGTCTATGAGCAGGTGTACGGTCTGACCACACACCACCACACACAGACCATGTTAACATTATGGGGGAAAAAATTACACGACTTACAAAATCATTGATTTATTTATGTTTTACCACTTGTATATACTATATTACGTTTCCTTGCTAAATAATTAGCTATATATTTAATTTGAGGATGTAGCTTCAATTAAAGCACTTCAAAATACATAAATAAACATGGACAAAAATAAACATGTACTAGTATATAATCCACAGCAAGACCATTGGCTGCTTAGGATTTTGATGTTTCTAGGGGTGCATGGATTCATTTCCTGTTTTTGTTCACCATTTCCTGAGTTGCAGAATTGTACTTAATAATAAAGTTAAAATGTATGTTTTTTTTTTTTTTTTCTCTAATTTTCCATGAAAACAAACTGAACATATGGAATCCATAGTTTCAAAATTTTTAAGCAACAGTTGTTGTTCTAGCAAACGTTACATACAATTGTTTACTTATTTTAAATATTCCAGTTAGACTTGCATCTGCGCCTAGAACATGGACATACCTAACATAACTATGAGAAATATTTACTGCCTTTGCCTCTGGCTTGCTTCCACTCAAGTGCATGGGAATTTGACACAGTTCAGGGAATGGGAAGGAGAGCAAGTCTGGAAGCAGTTCAAGTGCACCCAATATGGTCAAACCATTAATAAAAAGGATGCTGCATTTCTGAAGAAATTAACTATTTAAATGTCTGTAATTACAAAATCTGTATTGGACAATATCACAATGTTTATAACAATATGATTATCACAATAATGATTAAGTAATAACAAAGCCAACAAATTCTACTGTTTTTTTTTTTGCACTGTTTAACAATCAAATTTTTTTACGGTTTATTTCAGGGTATTGAGTGGACTCACATTGAATACTTTAACAATGCCATTATATGTGATCTAATTGAAAATGTGAGTATACACCCATCAGAATGCATGTCACAAGATAGATAGAAATTTGGTAATCTTGAAATATTAACCTTCCTAACGCACCGCCCGTATCGATACGGGCGATCAAGGCAGTGTACAGAGTACACTGCCTGTCGTCTCCGGCATCTCGCAACAACAGCTGCGTAACAGAGAAAGCCGGCGCTCCTCCATTAACATGGAGGTCTATGGCCGGCCCCCGCCCCCTTCCGTGTCACCGTGACACCGTGACACGATCGGGGCGGTGCCGCCAACCCGGAAATGCTGCAGCGATGTAGACAATCGCTGCAGCTTTCCAGGGAGGCATAGGGTCTCCCCGCCGCCGGCTTCCCGTGCGGTTCAGAGGACCCTGTTCACCGAACGAACAGGGTTAGTCTCTACCGCTAGGGAGGTTAATTGGTTTTAACTATTTTAATAAATGCATATAGTTTTTTTTAAGTTCTATACAGTGGACCCCTGACTTACAAAGTTAATTGGGTCACAAGAGTTGGTTGAAAGTCAAAACTTTTTTTACCATAAGAAATAATGAAAATGCCGATGATGTTTTCTGAACCTCCATCGGAACTGCTGGTGTACAGTGCACATATTATGCTACAAAGCGATTTGTTCCAAACTGGGTTCAACTGTTTCGGGCTCATTGGTCATCATGCCGTGCATGTTAACTTTATGCACTAGGGCTTGAGAGCTGAAAACAGAGGTACAACAATTTTATTTTTTGATGAGAAGCCCTCCACTCAAGCAGTCTATAGCACAGTAAAGACTTCTTCAAACAGAAGGTATTTACATGGCCCAGTCGATGGACAAATCCCAAAAGTAATGGGAAAAATCCTCACTCCAGGACAGTGGGTGGGGCTATGTAAAACATTCCTGTACGCCCCATCAGCCAAATGCACATTCAGATCTGCTGGTGTACAGTGCAAATATAGATTTGTAGTACAGAACCATTTTTTCCAAACTGTATACAGCTGTTTCAGGCTTCTTCCTCCTTATCAGTGCAGTGCTTCATGCTAAATTGTAAGAAGAAAAATCTTCTTACAAGTTGCTGATTACGGCTTTGCATTAAAATACCTATATTTTAATTTCCGCATAGAAAACTTTATATTGCAATATTGCACTGAATTAACCTCTGGAAGTCTCCTCCCCCTCCATGTTAATTGGCTACAATCTGACTGGAATCTTCTGTGTTAGTGGAGCACACAGGATTCCCATCAGTTCTATAGCCGACTCGTCACAGCGTGGTGACGTCGCCATGCTGTAATGAGTCTGCTACAAGCCGGCCATGGATCGAGGGTTTAATTAAATGTAACAATTTAAGAGTTAGATAATGATTTACAGCTTATCTACAATTGAGGAGCTTGTGGAGGACAAATAGCAATTTAACTCCCCCTTAACCTAAAACAAGTATTAAGGTTTGCAGTGAAGCCACTGCCACTTAGCATGCTACATAAGTGGAATCATTTTTATTCATTGGGACACAGCTACTTGATCATCATAATGTTGATTTTTCAGTTTCGCTATCAATACAGGCATTTTATAATTTTGATATGTATTTTTTTTCCCCCATAAGTCACAAACCGTAAGATAAGCAATGTCTATTTCCAGTGATTGTAGGCATTTAACTAAAGAACACATTCCAAACTTTCTAGTACTCCAGAGACCTACAGGTTGCACACTTCAGATTTTTTTTCATTGTCGCAAATGTGTAAACATTGCATATGTGCTATATGAATTACAGAACCAAAATGGAATTCTAGCTATGCTGGATGAAGAATGTCTGCGACCAGGCACAGTTACAGATGACACATTTCTGGAGAAACTGAATCAAATTTGTGCTACTCACCAACATTTTGAGAGTCGAATGAGCAAGTCTTCACGTTTCCTGAATGATACATCTTTGCCACACAGCTGTTTCAGAATTCAGCATTATGCTGGCAAGGTATTCTTATTTTGTTAACCTATTATCAAGTGTTTAGGAACAGAGGGTTTTATCACGAATACATACATAATTTTTTTTTCCTTCAGTTATAAATTTAAATCTTATTAAAGGCAGTCAATCATTCAAGTATCTGCCAGGCTTTTTTGGTATTTTGATCATTGGTATTGATTTGATCAATTTGTCTCCAATGGTACTATGGGGTATGCACACAGTGCTTTAAGTCAATCAAATGGAAAAATTGAGCCATGTATGCACAGTTTTAGGGTGACCACATTCTCTCATTTCACCCTTCCTATTGAAGAGCAATCTTGTGGCCCTAGGCTGAAAAATGTAGGTTCTAATGCTTGGTGATATTGCCATAAAGTGCACATACTAGAAACATTTGTATTCCTTGTGCATTGTACATTAAAACTTAACATAAAAAAACCATACAAATAAAAAAAAACTGAGAAATGAATGTATTCACAACCTTTGCTCAATACTTGTTGATACTTTGATATACAGTGCATCCAAAAAGTTTTCACAATCTTGTAGCTGTGTTGCAATAATTATGGATATATCATTATAAATTTATTTTACTTGTCTCAAAACCCTCACCAATCAGTCTTTAAAATCTCAATGGTAGAGGTGGCCCTAGACTATTTGATTTGTGGCCAACTTCAGAGATCAGATAAGTAAACGGGGGTTACAATTTAAGGATGTTTGGTTTATTTAATGAGTGTATAGAAGTCATTCTTTTCTTTAAAATTAAGTACAGAACATTTTACTATATAGATGTTTCGGTTTGGTGCTATCCAGGGGTTTAGGAACACAGTCTGACACCTGTCAAGATAATAGTCATGGTGATGCCACTTTCAAACTCCACACAGTAGTTGTAGGTTGAAAGATCAGATTCTGAGAAGATCAGAAAAGTACAATAAAAAAAGAATACAAAGATCAATTTTTTTTTTTTTTTTTTTGTGAATTTCATGTTGATATTTTTTTTCAGGTTATGTATCAGGTAGAAGGCTTTGTTGACAAGAACAATGACCTGTTATATCGTGACCTCTCACAAGCTATGTGGAAATCAAATCATGGCCTTATCAAAGATATGTTTCCAGAGGGAAACCCAGTCAAGATTAACCTGAAAAGGCCACCAACTGCTGGCTCACAGTTCAAGGCTTCAGTATCCTTTCTGATGAAAAACTTGCAAACAAAGAATCCTAACTATATCCGGTAAGCAACTTATACGTTGTTTCTCCGAAAATAAGACAGTCTTATTTAGTTTTTGGTCAAAAAGATGGGTTAAGGCTTATTTAAAAAATGTTATTTTCCCATTAACCATATTTACATTTATTCTTGAAACACAAATAAAAAATTACAACATTCTGTGATATCGTCATAGCTCCAAACCCTTGATTGCTTTGGGCTCCATTGGCGTTCAAGCTTGGTTTGAGTTGCAGGTGGTCTTTTGATGGCAGTTCTTTTGGGATGTCTGCTTTCCTTGGTAAAAATCTATTGACAATCTTATTAGGGCTAATTTAGTTTTTTTAAGAGTACAGCTTATATTTTCAGTATCCTCAAAAAATCCTAGAAAAAATACTGTTAGGGCTTATTGTTGGGAAAGCTACTAGTAAGTAATATCATCAAGATATGTGCTCATAATATGCCAAATCTGTTATCTTTTCAGGTGTATTAAGCCAAACGACAAGAAAGCAGCTCATATCTTTAATGATGCTCTTGTGCGACATCAAGTTAGTTACCTTGGTCTGCTGGAAAACGTCCGGGTCAGAAGAGCAGGTTATGCCTTTAGACAACCATATGATCCTTGTCTTGAGAGATACAAGATGCTGTGTAAGCAAACATGGCCACACTGGAAAGGACCAGCAAGGTATACTTATTGAAGAATGAATGTTATGGATATAAATGAAAAATATGATATAAATTATATTTGATGTATGTAAACGTAAAGTATGTTCCCCAACCTTTCCCTTTAGCTTCCCCATGTTACTGAAAGTAAAAAAAAAAATATTTTAAAGTGGGATTTTTATATTGTGTCACCACTTGTTTTTGAATTGTCCTTTTTAAATGGTCTGGAATGAGTTAACACTTTACTGTTACACTTAATCCTGCATTAGAAGCATCAACTGTACACAAGACCTAAAGCAGAATATGTGTAGAGCCCCACATGAATAAAATGTGTTTTCCCTATAGGAAATGTTCTATTTGCACATTTTCACATGTGCCCTTTCACATGTCAACTATTTTGAGTTTGAGACTATTAAGGCGTATTGCGCGTCACCTTTGAGGTCTTGAGTTGGTCTGTTTTGACTCCTACACTCAGATCTCCCTGTTGTTAGTCTAATTGACACATTTTCTAGTAAGGAGAATTTACACAGCTTTGGTGGTCCATGTTTTTAGACATAGTAATCCAGTTTGGTAATTAAAACATAAAAAAAACACAAAATAAAGATCACAATAGTAATAACTAAATAACTGAGTGATATAAATAATAAGTATGCATACAGACAAATATAGCAGAAAAAGCTAGCCCACTGTTTTTTACAAAGAGCAAATGTTGTATTATATTCAAAAGATCAGTCTACTATTAGCACCTATACATGCCTCCATAACCTAACACCGTGGTTATGGTGTAATACAACACAGCTTGAGCCAAAATGAGCACTGATTATGATCTCCACATGAATAGTTAGCTTTTTGATGTTTTTAAACGAGTAAAGTTTTTTTTGTTTTTTTTTCTGGTTGCAGAGTTGGTGTAGAAGTACTTCTTAATGACTTGGAAATTCCTAAAGAAGAATTTTCTTTTGGGAGATCAAAAATCTTCATCCGCAACCCACGGACGGTATTTCTGCTATTTAATGAACTACAATATCTAAATCTTAAATGTTTTATATGTAGCTGCGCCATACCTGATCATGCATAATGCAAGCACAGACTGATTTTTCATATTATAGAACTATGGACTCCACATTTTTCTATTCTCCAGAAATAAGTTTATACTTTTATACCCAGATCAAATGCAGTGCTGATTTTTTTAAATTTACAATTATCTGATTATTTTAAAATTGAAGGTACTTTGAATGCCTTGGTTAACTGGACTACCACTACTAGACTTCACATTTTGCCCTGGATTTGAACAATGTAACTACCCTATCTGTACTAATGAATGAATAAGATAAAACGGAAAAGGTATCTAACTTTCAAAGATTTAGAGGTTTGCGCTGGTGTTATACCTTCACCCCATAATCTTAGGAAATTGTCCTGAGGTTTTTATGCAAACCTGAGCTTTTGTAATTATATTAAAGTCCTATCCGCATTGTAACATTTAACTTGCACTTTGGTCCTCCCCATGTGCTGCGCATCACTGCACTCTATACTCTATAACTTCCGGCTGAACTCTTTTGAGATTGGAGTCTGACCAAGATAAAAGTGGATCGGAAGAGTTAGATGGTAGAAAATATATATGGCTGGACCACTACAGGGGTCCTGGGGAATTAATCAGTCGAAATCCATAATATTACACCTAAAAGTTGCAAACCTTTAAAAGTAACCTTGTGTATAAATAGTTTAATAATGTTAAAAGTTAATAAAACTCAGACTTCTCATTAACGTATTAATCTTACATTTTAGCATGCAGTGGATACGGGTTAATTCTATGCAAGCTGCTGATAAATCCTCTAAGACTATAGTCCGTTAACTTTTGTCCAAAAAGTTAAAATCTATTTTTAAAATTGTGTATCTTTTTGCTTGGCTGCATGTTTTTTTATTTAAGTTTCACAGAAGCTTGCATCCCTGTTCAAAAATGTTTTTTGCCTTTTTGTAATAATCTTAACCAAGGTATGCAAAACTTTGTCTAGGTCTAGATGTTATTTCAAGTAACATCACATTTTGTTTTTACAGTTATTCAAGTTAGAGGAGCTGCGAAAAGAAAGACTGGAGGACTTGGCAACACTTATCCAGAAAATCTATAGAGGATGGAAATGTCGCACGAGGTTTCTTCTGATGAAGAAGAGTCAGATAGTGGTGGCAGCATGGGTTAGGCGTTATCTTGTAAGTTAATTTTTTTTTTTTTTTTTACTCTGATTTTATTTGGTTCAACAAGAAATGACCACAAACAAGAGAATAACAATAAGCAAAGCATGTTCAAGGGAGATACAAAATGGTGTCTAAATTGGTAAAGGAGTACATTATAGAATGTAAACCAAAGGTAGCCGCAAAGCATATGTTGTGAGGACAATGCATAGGTATCTGTGACATGTTCAAAAGAAACAGGTTGCCGAGAATAGCTTTAGAGAAAGAGTCAAATAGTGAAAATGTGCCGATTAGAAGTAATCCGTAGGGTGCCATGAGTCCCTCTAGAGGTGATGGGATATACCACATTGCTTACATGTAGGAGAAGAAGGAAAAGCAGAAGCCAGAAAAAGGGGGCAAGTGTCTCTAATGCTGGCTCTACATGGGCCGATTTTAGCGTTCGATTCCCAAGCGGTTGCCTAACGATCATCTGGAATCAAACATAGGAGCGATCGATCCCACTCCATAGAAAAAAAGATTGAATAGGGATCCAACATGTCGGTTTACTCCTGTTCAATCCTTATTACTTTGGATGGGGACTAAGGGCCCCATACAAAGTATCGGGCCAAAATCGATTGCCCAAGGTGGTACTCATCAAGATAGATCATTATGACCCGTGGGACATAATCCTACTGAAGTCAGATACCCATTCATCAGCAGAAGGTGACTTAGTATTCCAGTGCTTTGGAATGATGGCTCTTGCCACTGACCAGATGAATTTATTTAGAGTTTATGGTTTGCTGTTTTCAGAAATCATTGACCAGTCTTATTGTTGATGGAGTTTGGTCAACTGTGTTAAGGACTTAAGGACGCATGTCACAGCAAACATAATTGCATCTTAGGGATTTACAGGTAGAAAGATATCATTTACACTAAGAAAGTGTCAGATGCAGGACTTACAGGAGTGCTGGGGGTTCTTAAATAACCAGGAGTTTCTGAAAGTGTTAAAGGTTAAAAAAAAATATCCTGCAGCTAAGATTGTAATTGAGGGAATTAATTGGCTGACAGGACATCTGAGAATCTGCTTATTGCATACCTTGGTTATGTATTACATAACATTATGTACGGAATAAAAAAAAAAAAAAAATTCTACTAATTACAATTTTATGCTTTTCTTTTTTACACCTGCCTACATACATAAAAAGACTATTTCTAAAAAAAAATCTGTTGTATCTAACATATCTGCCTTTTTATGTACGTTTTTCTGTAGTATTGTCTTTAAACCCGATAAGCTCCTCCGGGAATCCTTACGGAGTTGTTTCATTTGTTCTGCAAATGGTTTACTGATAGAAATGTTTTTTTTAACACAGCAACAGAACAAGTACAAGAGAATTAAAAGTGCTACCGTTGTGATGCAGTCCTATACCAGAGGATGGAAGGTTAGTAATTAATTTTCAGGTCAGTTAGATATTATTGGCAAGGATGGCCATTTATGGTTCAATATTTCCGTTTAATTGACTTAAAATGATCATAGTATGATCGACCAGAATTAGTCAAAATTGCTCGTAAAAAATGATTGAAAAGTGATTGGACATGCTGGTTAATTTTAGTAGATTATACAAGTATCTGACTATTTTTGATTAGTATGCGATCATACTATGGAGCATACTTGTCATAGTATAATCATGAATCAGTTTAGATCGATCACACTGTATGTTCGATCAATGTTAGTTTTTTCAATGTTACAATCAATCGCAAGTCTAAGATCGATCGCAAAGAAATGAATCTGTGTATGGTCCGTTGTCGTGGTATATCATGAGCGGTTCTGCCCTTGGCCTCTTTGTCTCTTGTAACTGAAGCTCTGACAGTAGCCACCAGCGAGAAGCTGCCAGAGGGAAGATCTGCGTTCAGGTGGCCCTTCCCCCTGCCAGTCTCTTGTAACTAAAGCTACAGCAAAGGCTGGATTCTAAAAGTGCAGAGAGGGGATGCCAAATATACTTTTATAGGAGCTGTACACTGACCATTTTACATTGTATCAGTGTCATATATTTAGTGCTGTTCCATGAAAATATATTATAAACTATTTAGCACAATGTGAGGGATGTACTTACTTTTGTGAGATACTGTACATAAACATAACAGATATAAAATGTTTTATTGCAAATGATCCTGCCACCAGGACTACATCTTGGATATAACTCATTCGAAAGTGCAGCTGCCTACTGAATCATAACGTACCGGTCAATGGCGCCGCCTACCCCCGTCCTTCTGGCGTCATATCAGACGTCATAGGAGCGGACTTGGAAGCATCAGGTGTCTGTCGATGAGCAGGATTGGCGAGGGATTTCGGCAGACATGTATTTTGCCCGCAGTTAACTTTGGGTGAGTTTTATCAGCCAGGAAACTCATCCCAAGTTAACTTGGGCTAAATGCCCAGGAGGTTAATGGAACCCTGAAATGCTTGCCTACTTTATTCAAAGCTAGAAACAGTTTATTTTTACTATCCTTTTGTGATGGGGAACCAGGCGTATATGTTCTTTTCTGTGTGTAAATGTTAATGTATAATAAGGGGTACTAAATTTGATATGTTAGGGACTATTCAGACAAGTTTCTTTTTCATTAAAGGCAAGAAAGATCCTACGGGAACTGAAATATCAGAAGCGCTGCAATGAAGCAGCTACTACGATTGCAGCATTTTGGCATGGAACACAAGTAAGGCTCTTCCCAACATTGCATTGCTGATGTGGAAACATCTAGACCACACTGTGTTTATAAAAGATTGTACCTGCATAATTTTTGATATAGCCAAGTAATTGCTTTCACAGAACACCAGCTGTAACAAGTTCTACTCCCCCACCGGTCACTTCACTACCTGTTTACCTGGGTCACATTCAGCTGGCTCCCACCTTCCAACAGTTTTACACTTTTTAAACCTTAATTTCAAATGCACCACAGGCACGAAGGGAACTGAGACGACTGAAGGAAGAGGCTAGGAATAAACAGGCTGTTGATGTTATAAGAGCTTACTGGCTTGGACTTAAGGTATTCACGCATGTGTCCAGAACTGCCTTCACTAGCACCACCTAATGCTCATAATCGCTAACCATGTCCGTAATGTAGGGTAGTGCATGCTAGCTCCTTTAACAAAACAAAAACTTGGTTTGTTTCCTGTATTAGTCGCCAGTGCCGCATGCTTATTCTGTTATGTAATCAACAAATATAACTGACCTATTTAACTTTAACATTCACAAAACCAATTATATGACATTTCATAATTCTAGTTGCATAGAAATAAAATTTAAATGCATGTATGAAGACCATTTTGAAGTATCGAGTTGATGATTGCAATCAGTGGCAAGCCAGTAATTTGCATTGTTGAGATTCAATGCTTTTGGATTGGAAAAAAAAGTTAAATCCTCTGTCAGGCATTTTTTGCCCTAAGTTTTCGGTGGGGTGCTTTCATGGAACTCCCTGTTCTAGTGGCTATTTGTATTCAAACCTTTCCAACTCGGACAGAAAAATACTTTAGGTAGAGTGTTGAGTCAAAACCAAAATGTTTTTGTTGAAAACATGGTCTGTCCTTTTTAAATCTCATGTGCCAGAGACCATACCTCCACCAGTGGAGCAATTGAGGGATGAAATTCTCATTGAGGCCCTAGATAGAAATGCAGACAGAGGTTCTAACAGTATCCCATTCCAAAAATATATATAAATATGTTTTGTGCTGGATTTAATTGTTTTAATTATCATCAATTTGATCTGTGTGGGGATTCACCTTTTTGTTAAACTGTACAAGAAAGGTTTTATTGCGTGATGACAGACCTTTTCTTGCACTTTGTTACCAGGAATGGTAATATTTTTCAGAAGGTAAGTTTATTTTATGTAGTGGTGTCTTCTGCATGGTTAGTGCACCTGGAACTGTTCAAAGTTTTTTCTTTTACTGGTGACTGCATGCTCACTTAGTATGCATAGTACAGAGTGTGGAAACGCAAAACGCATCATGAATGCGTCTTGGCTTATGCTCAAGATCATATGACCGTGCACCATGCAGGAAGTACAAAGAAATGAGATGAAGTCAATTACAGTGAACCCATCAGACTATAGCGTATTTCGAAATAAAATCTGATTAGTGGTTGTTATTGGGTTGAGGCAGCAGGCATTGCACATGCCTCCCTGCCTTATATGTTTACAAAAGCACAAGTACTTAAAATAACAGAACTAGAAGCTTTGTCTAAGGCAAAAACTCAATTACATTTTAAGATGTTATCAACTGTTAAGAATATCAATGTTTTCAAGTATATAGTGTTTATTATCCAAATATAATGTGTTGCAGCTTTATATATGCAAGTGTCCTCCTGGCTGCTTACATCTACCACTCAATTTTCACAACTAAATGGGTGGGACTGGGGTGATGGTATTTAAGAGTTAATTTAATAGGTGGCTCAGCATTTGGTGCTAGTTAAAATGACTTTTGGTTTTGGAGGAAACCAGCTACGTTTTCTGGGAGCTAAAGACTGTGTAGGAAGATCTGCTTCCAATGAGGAGCACAGCTGTGCTGGGCAGGACAGAAGGTTGGTGGAGATATAAAAAGATTTGGAGGAAGGAATAGATTAAAAACTAAGTTAGCAAAATAGAATAGCAAAGGAAAGTAAAACCGTTTTACAGTAGATTAAATTTACATGCACTAAAACAAAAACACATATTGCATTTCAACAAATTGCACCTTAAAAAATGCAGCATTATTGTGGCCAATGTACGTTTGGAAAAACATTGGAATGCAGGACTAAAAGTATAAATTTAACAGGGAATTCTAACTCAACTGAAATCTGTTTAGTTTGGCACTAGGCACTAGGATTAAATTATTTTTAATTTTAACTTTTAATTCAGCCACTATTAACCATTATCTTCCTTTAAATAACGGTATTAACATTTACATCTGGGTTTGTATCCTAAATCAAAGATCATAGACACACAAAGCAGGCTGAAGGTTAAAACCAACAATTCAACTTATTCACTCTAGTACAGTGGTTCTCAAACTTTTGTGGCAGTCTCATACATTTATTTTTTAGAATGCTTGCTGACCCTATTAAATTTAAAAGGTTTATACTACTGTTTATACCCGCTTAGGCTGCCCAAACATGGGTTGATAGCCGCTTGATTTTTTATTATGGAGAATTGGTGAGCATCACTTTGCGCAATCAATCCCATTTGATACTGTAATGGCAATTGAACAGGGATTTACGAACATGTTGGTTCCCTATACGATCAACAGTCCTGCGCAATCACCACAAACGCACATGATGATGGATCATTTAAAAATCAAATAAAAAATCGACCCGTGTATGGCCACCTTTCATTTCTAAGATTTGACATGCCTGTTATAGATCTCAGCACCTTAAATTGTTGACTCTTCACAGTGGGCCTAAACCCTTAAAGCATATGCTGCTGGATTCCAAGAAAGTATTGTGTCTAACTATTCCCAAGTCTCCGAGGAAGTCGAGTGGATTTCTCTATGGATGTGACAGCATCCACAAATAGCCTTCAATTTAATTTAGTGATTTGGAAGTGTACTCCTAAAAGCGGTTTGCGGTCCCCTACCCTAGTTTGAGGACTGCTGCTCCTAGTACATATAGAACCTTTTTTAATGTGTAAGCCAAATTTCTGCAATAATAGGTGGATTGTTGGAGTATGGGCCTAAATTATAACTCAGCTGAGATGTGGCAACAAATAGGGTTCTACAGTACCAAAAGTCGAAATACAAGAATATATTGTTGGCTGCTGGAAGCATGATGTGTGGGAAGCTGGGTGATGCTGTAGGCCACAGACAATGTGGTTTATGCATAAATTAGGCCTAGATCTTAAATTACATATAAAGAGCATTACTTTTTCCCCTTTGAGGCCAGTTAAAGATTTGATTGTGGCAAAAAAACTAAACAAAAAACATAATGTGATGAAAGACCGGAAACAACAAATGCACATTGGGCACAACAAAGTATTTTTGGAAAACGAGAATAAATATGATTAACATTCCTTGAATTGTATTTCATAAAACATTTACATAAAATAGATAGCAAAGTGTGGTTCTATAAGAAGTCTTCATTTCTTTTGCTTCTTGGTACTTTGTGGAATTGGTGCACTAGATTTTTGATGCATGTTAGGCCCAAACTGACATGCAAGGATTTCTGTTCTCCTCCAGCATCTGTATTAAACTTTATTTGGAGACGTTCTCTGGTGATTTTGCTTCTTGCCTCCTTGCCTTTGGCTATGTTTCCATTCAATATCTAAACATTTTAGGCTCGAAGGGAATTAAAACGCTTGAAGGAGGAGGCTAGGCGTAAGCATGCAGTGGCAGTCATTTGGGCTTTCTGGCTTGGACTTAAGGTACTGTTTCTATCACATTGAAATCAGTTTATTGCTAACCATGGTCTTAGCTGATTGATTCCTTTCTGTCTTCTAGCTGGTTGACGCTTCTAGTCATTAAGACGTTTGAACCATTTATGTTGAAATTGCCCATATTTTGAAATCTATAAAGCACAGAACAGACATCAATTCATGTTACTCACATGTTGTACATATTTGTTAGTTTTTATAGAAAAACATCTCAAGGTTTATTCTAAACTGAAATTTGGGGGAAGTGGAAGAACTTTATCTACCTGGTTACTTGGTCCACCTGTGGTGTTGGTTGAACATTCTTCTCCAGAGCTTTCCTTTTAAATATGACCTTAATGATAATCTGTAAAATCTGCCATTAACCTCCCTAGCGATATGCCCGAACCCAGTTCGGGCACAGGCACACTGCAATAAT
>CM070039.1:53415584-53427267 GCA_036250615.1 Ptychadena robeensis
TATCACTTTTGGTACAGAAATCTGCACCTCAGTGAACCGCCAGGGAGGTTAATACTTTATTGATCTGTTTTTAATTAGCTCATATAACCCATTGCAAGAAAGGGTCTATAAATAAATACATTTCAACCAATTATCAAGTTTTAATGAACATTTCCAGGCCTAAGCAGTGTCCTATGGGATAAGGGGGAAGATTATTAGACACAGGGCTCTTGCAATGGAAGGTGCAATAGAACATTAAATATTTAGAGAAAATTGTCATTTGGCACTAGTGGTGGGCTATCTTTGTGGTATATTAAGAAAATGAATCTGCTATTATTATATAGCAACATTTGCAATAGATCAGCTCAGTTATCTTTTGTTCTATTGATTGTATATACCATGAGCTTCTGTACAATGGTTCATTAATGCTGTGGTACCAGGCCCAATTATTAGGTGCATGTTTGACATCTTTGTCTAACAATTGGGTTTTTGTTGTTTCTAGAGATAAGCATGAAATTGGAACTAGATGAACACATGAGTTATCTCTACTAACTAGCTGATTACTCTTGCTCTGTGTGTGAGAGCTGGCGATGCGAGTCCAGCTTTCACACACAGGCAGACCTGGATGGGAGGGCTGCCGACTGGCTGCTCTTTAATCTGGCTCTGCTGATATAAACAATGCAGTACAGATGGGAGCTCCAACGCCTCCTCGGCCTATTAATTTATGTTCTATGTATGTAATCTTTTTTTCTTTGGGGGGGGGGGGGGGGGGGGTGCAGGCAATCAAAGCAGTTAGCGGAAGCAGTACACGGCCCTTTAAAATGAATTCATACTACCATAGAAATACATGGCAGATTGTGAAATCACTGTATAATTCAGTAGGACAGTTCTTGTACAGTGTCCATTTCTATGATCTTGTTTCACACATGGCAGATAAACAGGAGCAAATTTAGCAAAAATAAATATTGGAGCTGTGAGAACATCTTCATGTAAATGTGTGCTTGCCACTAAAGAGTCTACATAACCTGACAGTTTGACTTTACAAAGCCAAATATTTCTAATTAATAGGCTTATCAATGTTAACATGCCTATTATATTATACCTAAAATGCTTCTGTTAACCTAATTGCTGGATAAACTGGACCAAAACAAATGCTGGAAAGAATTTTATGAACACATATGAAATTGGTTGTGACATTTAAACATTTATAACATTATGTAAGCAAGTCTACTGATTCCAGAATCAACCCCAGTATACCATAACTTTAGGACACTTTTATAGTTTATTCATATTATTATTTCCTCAATGTAATGTTTTGAAGAATGAAGGTCTTTGACTTTCTGACCCTTTATTTTAGATCTAGTAGTTAAAGTAATCTTATATCCTAGATGTGGTGCAATTTATTTTCAATCACTTTTGCAATTGTACAATATTATTTAGTGTTTGATTTCAATGACAATCGTTTCAATATGGGCTTTGTCATTGGAGGCTCACTGATTTGCCAGTTTCTGTATTTGAATGTTTGCACACATTTTTTTTCTTTATCTTTAAAGAACTGTTACATTACTATAGATTATGTAGATGTAACAAATCTGTATGCAGATATTCAGTCATAAAATGGGCAGATGACCACTTTCACCAGGTATGTAAACCAATTTACTCTTTGCTACAATTTCATTGTATATTACATCCAGCCAACTTGGCATATGATTGTCAAGATCTACATATGTTACCTTATTATCAAATAGTTTAGTTAATTTACTTTTATCCGTTTCTTTTCAGGTGCGTAGAGAGTACAGGAAGTTCTTCCGTGCTAATGCTGGAAAGAAGATCTATGAATTCACAATACAGAGAATAGTAAGTAGTGTATATCTGGATTATTGCTGTGCACCCAAGAGCAAATGGATGGAGTTGACCATTCCTAGAGTTAATGATGGATACAAACTGCAGGGGCAGTTTTGGGACAGTTGCCCATTAGGATTATATGGGGGTAATGTCAATATTTTAAAACTGCCACCCATGCGCTTGCACACTGTATGTAACCGCATGCAGTTGTGGGGTTTCTTTTCAGTATACCTGATGCTTTTTTAATTTCTGAGCTATCGAAAAGGTGTAATTTAGTTGACTTATTTGTCCATACGCTAATACAAAGGCTCTTAGAATTTGTAAAATGTCTGACCGAGCACTTCGAGAACAGGGTCACTGTGTCAATAAGAGTGTTTTGACAGCTGTTAACTGTGAATTAAATGTGTTGCCAGAGGTGTAGATGTTGTTTTTTCATTATAATTTTCCACCTTTGCCATCAGATCTTATGCCTGTAAATTGTACGTCTTTGGGCCCCCATACACCTTTAGATTTCTTTTAGGTTTCCTTTTTGTTTTACCAAAACCATGTATTATGAGGGACTTTCTAAACAATTTTAAGCTCACCGCACACATATCAGTGGGGACCGACAGATGAGCTGTGGAGAGCAGCGTGATGATGACATCGTGCTGCTCTCCATCGCTCACCGCATCGGTGGGCACCCTTTCTGTGCCGGCTGTTAGTTTGAATGGGGACGCACATCGGTCGGCGGCAAAATCATCCGCCGCTTGTTGCGTGTTCAATAACAGAGGACCCTATACTTCATAGTTGTTGGTAGATCAAAAAGATACGTATCTGATAAAACTGCCCTTTACTTTCACATTTTGTTATCAAGATTTGGATATGCAGATAGATGATCTAATGTGGGCTGGCATCCATACTAGGAAATAGATGGCTAAATGGTTGTAGAGAGCACAAAGGCTAAGGCTGGGCATACACAAGTCGATTTCTAAATAGATTTGAGTACAAACAAGCGCATGCCTTGGTCAATGTCCATGGGGGACAGTGGGTCCCCATTCAAAATAGCGGAGGCAGAAAGAGGATGCATGGCCTACTGGCTGTGATCAGCTCAGCTCCTGGCAATGGAAAGGGGGCGGGGCCTGTCACTGCTCTGTTTGCTGTGTGAGGGGAGGGGGGGGGGGGGTCATATGGGCTGCCTCTCTCCTGCATGCAGTTCTCAGCCTGTGTTGTGAGATTTTCCCACAACAGGTGTACCGGGTCCCCATCCAACGGCAATTGATGTGCACTTTGGTGCACACAGATTCCCTTTTGATTGACCTGTGATCAAGCACAGCTTGGTGAAGTCACCATGCTGTGATTGATTGCAGGGAAATCTACATGTGTAGGCCCAGCTTAAGGGTCCCCATACATCTTTAAATTTCTCTGTCAGATTTCCTTTAGATCTCCCTTTGTTTTACCAAAACCATGTAATATGAGGGACTTTCTAAACAATCAAGTCTACCTGTGTTGAATCGCTGGGGTAGATTGAAAATCTATCTGACAGAGAGATCGAAGGGTGTATGGTCAGTTTTAGTCACATACTGCCTGGGAAATTTAGTGCAATCAAGTGTATTTAGGAAATAAACATGGGAATAAATCCTTCCTAGTTTACAGATTACATGAAAATCTGTTATCACATGGACTCATTTTTATACAGATGCAAAAGTACTTTCTGGAGATGAAGACAAAAGTTCCTTCGGTGTCACCCATAGACAACAACTGGCCAGCAAGACCTTACCTCTTTTTGGATAGCACACATAAGGAAATGAAGAGGATTTTCTATCTGTGGAGGGTAAGATTTTGATTTAGCTGCAAAGCCATAATCATCAAAAACTAATGTTTCCAGGCTGTTCATGTTAAGAAGATATTAGTAAAACATTTCTTTCCAGCGTTGGACAGTGATATTGCCAAAACGCTGACTGGTAAAGCCAGTAATGATACACAAGGGAGAAATGATGCTGCTGACAATTTAATTTCTTCTACACATACTGCCAGTACATGAAGTTTGTGTAGTTTTGCTTATTTGGGCTTTTTTTTTTTTTATGTTACTATGATGGACAAAAACAGATGCCTTTGTTTAAGGATAATTAAAAAGTGTTTAATTCATGTTAGTATGAAAAAGGCTGAAGATTTAAAACAAATCAGTTTAATTTAAACAAGTACAGAACCGTTATGTGTTAAAAAAAATTCTCTGCACATAAAGGTATTGTTGATTTTGAAACACAAGCTAAGATTATTTGCTTTCAAAAGGGCATTGTAAGTGTAATCTCTGCTAATCTATTTGTTTTAGTTGATCACATCTGGGTAATTTGTGGATTCTGTACCATGACTATTCTGCTTAATAATCTGTATTTTGCAGAAAGGCATTGTTCTGTCTTTTGTTACAAGGCACTTTCCGTAATGTGCCTATTTCTATTTTGAAATTATCTTTTGCATTATAGGTTTTGGATTATTTGGTAATGTGCCATTATTCTTTTGTTAAAAAAAAACCCAATACATAATAATGTAATTCTTTATTTTGTAATAACCTGACAATAACATGAAAAAGAGTCTGAGAATCTGCATTTCCCACACTTAATAAATACTGGGTGGTTTACAATTGGCATGATTAGAAGACAAACGATAATTTACCCTCCTAAGTTATATTATCTATTTTAGCACACTTACATTTTTCTGCTTCAGTTGTATTTGCTTGGTGCCACACATCATCTGTGAACACATGTAATGGCTTCTACTTAGGGTGGGGCATACAGTGTAGACATGTGGTTACAGCCATAATTTTGGGTGCTATACTATTCTGTATATGAAAGAAGAGAAAAACATACTTGGATGTGAATGCCCTTGGGGCATCATAAGGATAGCTGTAATTTTGTGTGAATTGTGGGTGCACCCAAACAGTGGGAGGGGCTTAAAGCAGCCTAATCCCAAAAACATCTTTATTGAATGTGGCGAAACAGACAATAGGTCAAACAGACAATTAAGGTAATCTACAGCCCAGTTAAGAATGCAGTATACACCTCTTGGTTCTTGTGTTGGCATGATTTGCTGTTCCTTCCATTCCTTTTCTTTATGGTCAGCGAGTATATTCAGCCTTTTAAATCTGTTCCATTCAGACCTTTGTCAAAACAGACCTGCACCCTCAACAGCACATCTCGCTAATATAACTTGTACACTGTGCCAGTACAAACAAAATGTAAGACTACATTAAACTATATAGTCTGCCAGGGCCTAGCTGAGGAAGCAAGTAGTGGAAGAAAACTGTCTATGAACATTTTTAAGGTGTTTTACACAATAATACACCTCGCTGGTTGTGCAGTGCGATGGCAAGTATACTTTTGTTCTAAAAGTACCCAGGGAGAGCCTATACAGCCTTGTTTACCTGGGCCTTACCATAAAGACCAGTGTATGCATTAAACGTTTGAAAGTTTGTTTATCCAAGCAAGCTGAAAGCATTAAAAATGATCTATTTCAAAGTTTTTGTATTCAATTTGAATACATTAGGAAACACAAATCTTTATTAGAGTGTCAACTGATACTTTTAAAAACATGATAGTGGCCTTGAAACACATTTTAAGTAGTACTAAAATCTGCTTACCAGCTTGTGTGTATGTATGTATATGTATGTGTGTGTGTGTGTGTGTATATATATATATATATATATATATATATATATATATATATATACACAAACATATAAATAGCTGTTCTATGCAAGTGGAATTTAGACAAACTGGAGAAATTACTTCTAGGTAGATTTTTTGTGTGTGTTTTTGCTTCTGTGCTGTGCGTTTGTGTATTTTGATATAGTGTCAGATATATTTTCATATGATTTACAGTAGTGTAAAATAAATGTAACAATAAATCATCCTTGCCTCTCTGCATATTAAACCCTTCGGTGTTCATTTATAATAATTGGCTCTCTGTTGAGCAGACTTTGGGGGATGGGAAAGAAATTCTTTTATAGAGGAAATGGGAAAATTCCAAGAGTCTGGTAATTATAAACTTCCTGTCTTGTTTTACAGCTAATGTAAACGTGTGTAATTAATGTCTCAAAAAAAGCAGTTATTTGAAACATGGTAGTATTTAGAAGACTAGGCACTATCAACATGTGCAGGCAGGCTTTTATTATACTATCCACTGTGATCATTTTATATATTATAGAAGAAATTCTGTTTAAATATGTTGAAGGTCATCATCCTCTTCCCCTTGTGTCATACAAGTAGTGTAGTGTAAAGCAGGGTACAGACTTCGCTTCGAGCGCCGTGCACGCCCATGGCCGTCAATCTGGCCCATATAATATGCTCCCATCGCTATTTTCAAGCAATAGCCATATCGAACATGACCGTAAATACAGCCGATGTCTGATGCTTTGCATAGAGATCGTTGGTCTCCAGGCAAAGATTCAGCTGAGCTGGGGAGAGGGCAGAGCTGTCTCTCCCCGGCTCTGCTGATATCTGACAGCAGCGTGATGACGTCATCATGCTGCTGCAGGGTACATCGGACTGTTCCCTGCTTAAGAATGTTTATATTCTCGTAGGCAATCTGATACCCATGTATAACCATTGCTTTGATTATGACTGGCCATTGTGCTTTCCTGTAGGAAGCCAGGGGCAAACACACACTTTAATACTTATGTATTAAAGTGTGTGCCGCACCTTTTTACATCACTATCTAAGCCACTTGGGGAGTTTTGATTACCACAACAGTAGTATAAAGGTGGCTATAAACAGCTCGATATTTTCATTCCATTGAACGAAAACCCATAGATTTATTTTTTTTTGTTAGTTTTTCTTTTTGTTCGATGTTGATCAAAAAATGTATCTAAAGTTATTGGACATGTTGGTAAATTTTGATTGAATTGGTAACCATTGAATGTACATTGAACATGTCAAATAATTTTATTCAATCGTTTTTGTTCAATCCAATAAACTCGAATGAAGCTATTTCTTGTTTAAAAAAACAAATAGAAATAGAGTATAATACATCCGATATAGGCACAATTGATATTCAATCAGATTTGATCAGGATGTTTGAGATTTTATCATTGATTGTGCAAAAATCTTTACATGTATGGCCAGCTTTAGATTTGCCTACTTTAAATGCCACCTATCATTGTTGATTCCAAAGCTGTTGTGTTTTTGTTGACGGCAGGCCCCTTTCTAGGTTTCTTCAGCAGGTTAGGTACCTAATGAGTACTTATAAGTGATATATTCAGTTAGGTAGCCACTTAGGAAGTCATCTGTTAGGGCCCATTGCTAGTCTTATGGTTGTTTATGCTTATTTTTTTGGTCAGGGAAGGCTTCCCATCATGGTGGTGGGCCAAATTAACATGAAATGGGCAGCTTGACCTTTTTGTGAATGTCTAAGTTGGCATAGTAAAGCCTCACAGATTTAGATGTTCTCCGAGATAGCCGACTCTACTATGGTGTTATAGCGGCCTGATTATTAGCTATGAAGCCATATTTTACATTTTAACCTTGTCGTTTATGCCTAATTGGAAAAATAAAAGTGTATAAAATGCCTTTTTTGCAGTGTTTATTAATTTTTATTATGAACATTTATGAGCTTTGTAATAAGTAAAATACATAGATTTAGTTCTATTGAAAATGTAAAAAAAATTAGAATTTGCAAAGTAAAATGTAGTATTTTTACAATTCTAAACAAAATGAAGCAATTTAGTATAATTTGAAAAATAGTCCTTTAAAGATACAGTAAAGGTTTCTTGTGGACTTTTAAGTGTTTAAGTATTGGTATAGGAGAAGCTTGCTTGCAGTACTAGGGCAGTACTTGCTTGCAGTACGAGGGGACTCCCGTCCCGAGTAGTTTGGGGAGCCCGGCTGGCTGCCCGATCAGTACGCAGCCTCTCCTCACTGTTTTTTCCTGACCAATAAACCCCTGAGACTACATTCATTCTGCAAATGGGGCTCCCAATGACGGGACTCCACACATTGGGGCTCCTGCCTGTGTTTATTGGAGCATCAAATGGCTCGGGCAACAAAAAGATACCCTTGCAGAAGTTGTCAGTGGCAACATAAAGTGTCCGTAAAGTAAATCAACAGCTCCTGGCTTCTTCACAAACGAACGCTGTCTCAGAGAGTTCAGAGAGACTGTCTTCCACACACCAGCAATACAGTTTTATTAATATTATTGCCATCATCATCACATGTTGCCCCGGGTAACCACCAGCTCAGGCACAGTGAAGCCCTTCTGTGGTTTTTACAGACATCTCTGTTATACCTGGTGCTAGGGAGACTCTCCAGTATTTTTATACTTATTAACATTTTCTCAGTTGGGTTATCCCACTGCCAGTGTCAAAAATAACTATGTCTCCTCTCCTTACCCAATCTGCAGGGGCACACGACACAGATGCCTGCTCTCCAAGGACATGATATTTTGCATGGTCTCAGGTGTTAACTAATAACCCCCCACATTTCAAGCTTGTACTACAAAGGGTTTTTAAGATCTGATTGTCAGTATGGGGCCCCATGATTTCTGATGGCGGCCCTGTGCTAGGGCAAAATGATTTTTCTACTTTTAACTCTGTTTTGGAAAGAATCCAGATATCAAGAAGTGGTCTGGTTCAGCAAGCTTTTATGTCTTGTCAATAACCATTGTTGTATGAAAGCATTTTCAAAATGGAATCTAATGTGTCACAAAAAATGTATAAATATAAATGAGTCAAAGTAGGTCATTGTTTACTATATTGCCAGCGCTATCTTGTAGGGTAAATATCTTTTGAATCCCAACTAAATGAACAATTAAGTATTCTTTCAGAGATGTTTCTGTTGACAAATATCTTTTTTATTTTAGTGTAAAAAGTACAGGGACCAGTTTACAGAACAGAAAAAATTCATTTATGATGAAAAACTGGATGCCAGCGAACTCTTTAAGGATAAGAAGTCATTGTACCCTGCCAGGTAAAGGCTTTTGTCTCTCTGATGCACATTGCTCTCTAATTAACTCCCCCCCCCCCCCCCCCCCCCCCCCCAAGCGTTCTGGCTGTACCCTATCGTTAAGAACACGATAGTGATGCTCGCTGCAGTGAACACTGCTTAAAAAATTTCCACCCACTCCTGTCCAGGTTATTAGTGATGTGGGCTGAGGAGCCAACATTTACATGGAGGTATATGACGCTCCCCCCCCCCCCGTCCATTCTGCGATCGGGGAGGTACCGCAAGAACTCTAGCAAGGTTAATATAACAAATATCTTAATGGATCACTGAGGGAAAAAAAAGGTTTACTACAATTGATGGTAGGTGACCATGAAACTTTTTCAAAAAATAACTTAATAATTTACAATAAAATGTCGGGTTAAAACTGTTTGGTTAACAAAAATGTTTTTCAATATTAATAAAAATGTAATCTAAAAATGTTTCATGTATTAAGTCAAGAGGGTTCAATTTACAGTGCTAAAAACAAATCGGCAAAAAAGTTATTTGTTTTATTTATAGTTAAGTCACATGGCCACAATTGGTGATTGTATAATGTAAAATAGGCCAGAAGGGGCATCTCAAACACAATTTAACCTTCCTTTTTTCGTGTCCTAGCTATGAGGAGTTAGCACCCCTATGCTGGACGGCACTCGCAAGCTCTTGGTCTGGGCCCCTATGTCACTTTAAAAATCCCATTGTGGCTCTAAAGTCAAAAAGTTTGCCCACCCCTGCTCTAGATTATAACTTTGGCTGAGAAGATTGTGCACTCCAGATGTATAGCTCCAGCCATAATAAAGAATGAGGATATCATTGTATTTGCCTGATAAGTGCAAAGTCCAATTAGGACTTCATCCCATGACATTGCTGGTCTACATATAGATCTCTAGAATAGAGCTGGTAAATATTTAATAATATGGATTACAATGAAAGGTGCAGTTTTCTTCAATTAGAGGTTTTTTTTTTACTAAAACCATGCTGTGGAAAGTTTTAGATGGCAAAAGTGAAGGCCATGACTTTAAATAAAATGAATAACACAAATAAGTGACTAATAGTGACTAGTGGGGATTGGTATCATTTCAATTGTAAAATAAACAATGATGGTATGTTATTTTAGTGTTGGGCAGCCATTCCAAGGTGACTATTTGGAAATTAGCAAGAACCCAAAATATAAGAAGCTAAGCGATGCCATTGAAGACAAAATAATTATTGCCGACACTGTGAGTAAAATCAACAGAGCAAATGGAAAGGTAAGACTGACTAAAATATTAGCATTAGGCATTGTGTGCTGTAAAATTTAAAAATGTGTTTCTTTTTTTTTTAAACTTGTGGCTATATGAAATAGATGTTCAGTACAATGTCATTTTTGAGCAAATGTACAGCTCAATATGCCTCCATATTTTCAGGGAGCAGCCAGAATTTTCTTGTTAACCAAGAATAATGTTGTTATTGCTGACCACAAGTCTGGACAGATCAAGTTGGAAGTGTCTCTGAGCGATATCACAAAACTGAGCATGAGCTCACAAAATGACGGGTTCTTCGCAGTCCATCTTAAGGAGGTATGTTTACAGCTTAATGAAGCCATATCCACAATATAGGATTGATTGTAAAAGCCCACACTCATGTTTCGAATCCCTGTCAATATGCTGGCAGATCGACTGCGTGTGATGACATTATCAGGCATGCCCGCTCCTGCCAAGAAGCGGCCAGACACCCTTCGTGTGCCTGCACTTTGGATGGGGACACTGGTCCCCATCCAAAGTAATTAAATCAATCTAAGAATAACAGACATGTCCGTAATGGTTTAGATCCATTTGGCAGCCAGTTTCTGGCCAAATTACAAGTTTAAGCATTAGATTTGTGGCCGATTTCGTGGCAAATATAAGCATGTATAGGGGGCTTTAGGCATGCTTTAGATTTTCTTTCTCTTAAGATTTTGTGTTTTTTGGGGTTTTTTTTTGTAATACAAAGAAAATTTTTAAAGGTAAAGTATAGAAATTATGAAGGGAACATAGTTGGTGATTCACAGTCATTTACAATTTCTACAAAAAAAAAACCAAGACCATTTTACTTTATACGTTTTCCTCTAATGGAAACTTTTAGCGGAATGTTGTATACTTCTGTATAAGTAAAACCATACAGGGTTTGGCTTTTCTGTTTGATGGATCATATAAATTAATTGTTAGAATATTGATTACTTTTTAATTTAATTGATCATCTGGAGATGGGTTTCTTGGTGTTTTGTATTGGATTTTGGACATATTTAAGGAATCTGCTTTTCATTGAAATCGTTCCAGCAAAATGTGATGCATGTATGGCAGCCTTTTTACAGTACTAGTACTTTTTCTGATCAGTTGCTAGTTAAGTTGCTGTCTCCTGCTTAATTTTCCTTTTTTGTATGTTTCCTTTTTAAACCATTTTCTTGTTGTTCTGTTATAACTTAAGATCTTTAGGCCCCACACTCAACTCCATCTTAAAGGTAGTTACTCCAGTGACACAGAACACAGATTGTACAGGGAGTGCAGAATTATTAGGCAAATGAGTATTTTGACCACATCATCCTCTTTATGCAAGTTGTCTTACTCCAAGCTGTATAGGCTGGAAAGCCTACTACCAATTAAGCATATTAGGTGATGTGCATCTCTGTAATGAGAAGGGGTGTGGTCTAATGACATCAACACCCTATATTAGGTGTGCATAATTATTAGGCAACTTCCTTTCCTTTTGCAAAATGGGTCAAAAGAAGGACTTGGCAGGCTTAGAAAAGTCAAAAATAGTGAGATATCTTGTAGAGGGATGCAGCACTCTTAAAATTGCAAAGCTTCTGAAGCGTGATCATCGAACAAGGAAGCTTTCATTCAAAATAGTCAAAAGGGTCGCAAGAAGCGTGTGGAACAACAAAGGCGCAAAAT
>CM070039.1:53434950-53454129 GCA_036250615.1 Ptychadena robeensis
CGTCGCCATAGACCTCCATGTTATTGGAGGGGCGTCACTTTTCTCCCCACACACCTCCAGCGTCTATTTGACACCAGTGGGTGTGTACAGGGCTGGGGGGAGAGCCGGCAATCGCAGCGGAGTACAGTTTACTCCATCGCGATTGCCGGGGAAACGCCTTTTCATGCCATAAATAATGGTGTGAAAAGCTTGTAACGCCCAGGGGTTAATGCTTAAATAGAACAAATACCAGGCAAAACAATATTATCTTAGAACAAGATCAGCAAGTGCACTGCATATAATTTTTCAGTGGTCCCCAGTGACAGGGTGTGGCTAAAGCTTTGTACAGTATCTGCTGTGTGGGAACTTTAGGCACTGCTTCTGTCTCTGGAGATTTGGTGAGGTCCGTACTCACTCTTCTCAAGGAGGTCCTGTGTTTTCTTTCATTATACAATCCCTTCAAAACATTGACAATCACAAATGCACTAAAACTACCAGCTCAGATAACAGTAATTGAAGTGCCATAGTTCCATGAACAAGATCAATGAATAGTCCAAAAGTACCCATACACATGTAGATACCCGTGAGATCGATGACTCGTTTGAGCGCAGTGTGGTGACGTCACGATGACAAAAGCACATGACTTAAGGCGCTTGATTCCTGTTCGGTACTTTGGATGGGGAGTTCGTAGTCGGAGATTAATTATTGCCATGTCCGTTCCCTGTTTGACCGACCTATCTTCAAGCTGGATCAATTAATCCCACTCAAAGACAGGATAGCCGCTCATGGCATGACGCCATCGCTTGACGTGGCCATCAATCGAGCCACTATCTACACATGTATGGGTACTTTTTTAGTTATTGTATTTTGAATTTTAACCTATATTTTAGTTTTTCTGTTTATATGAATCAGAACTATTTACACAGTTATTGAATTTGTGTCTGTATCCAAAATTGATTTTAAGCTTTACGTTTGGATACAATAAGGAAAGATAAGAACCTTTAAATAGGCTTATCTGCTATCTAATGTAGAAATTAAGGCTGCCATACACACCCCGATGGTGTGCAGGCAGACCTGTCCCGATATGCTTCGGGATGCTAACGTGATGACGTCATCACATTTGCACCCCGGTGCATTATGGGGCCCCTTCAGTCGGCCAGCACCCTTTGTGTGCTGGCCATAAGCTTCAATGAAGACGCCGTCTTCATTGAAGCTTATGGCATCGGCTTGCGCCGGCCAGAGAATATCGGACATGTCCGTTCTCTGGCCGGCCGAGCTGTGGGGCGACAGGGATCTGTCGCCCCATGTGGGCTCATGCCGATAAGCGGCCGATTTTTAACCTGACCGACGGCGTGAGCGTGCACGCCCGTCGGTCAGGTTAAAAATTGGCCGCTTATCGGCATGTGTATGGCTAACATTACTCCCCTTATTTTATGAGATCGAAAAAAGAGGGGAATCTCCAAAGCAGAAATGGACACCAGAGGTTCTAGCATCCCCCACACTAAAGTATTTACTTCTGTGTTGCTGAAAAGATTTCCTCTCACTTATTGCTGTCCTGAAGAAATTGTATTTAGCAAACAGGAAGTAAAATAATCTCTACAACTGAGCCTTGACTCCAGTAAAACTCAACAGGAAAATAAACAAATATAAATGTTTCTTGTGGCTAACCTGCCTTTATGACTTATAAGTTATGTAAATAATTTCTTTATTGCTTTGACCAATGTTTGGTTACAAGCTTATATTATTTATGACACAGTAGTATGAAAGAAAGCTAAAACATCTTTCCATGTCCATATTGTGACCTTTTTCTACACACTACAACTCTGGGGGGGATAAAGGGAAAAAAACTAAATTGGGCTTTCTCTTGCCCCTGATTGGTCCTTACTGATATATAGATTGGTGATGGCTTGATGTACCATATGGAACATTGCTTTATATGCTGGTATTTCAATTTAGGATAAAAGGAGAGTAATGTAGCCTGAGGTAAGTTGAGTGGTATTTTGAGAAATCTGTAGTCTGGAGATAAAAAAAAAAAGGTCCCAAACTTTGAAAGCCAAAGGCATGCATTTTTTTAAGGTATGCGTTAAGGCATGCGTTTTATCCATTACACATGTGTGTTTGCCTTTGCATCTTTAAGCTATATTATGACTTAATGTGCATCACAAATCGGTGCAGCAGGATGTTATAAAAAATGCATATGCTAATGCTGCGTTTTAAAAAGTTTAAACACATGTTTGAATGGGAACATTGGTTTTCTTTTAAGAAAACACAGTACTGTTAAAAAAACAAAAACACTAGGCAGCGCATATAGTGTAAAAGGGACCTAAGCGCATATGAGTTAACGAATACCTTAAAAAAAAAAAAAATTTAAAAGCGCATATAGTGTGAAAGAGCCCTGAAGCACTTTAGAACCTCTTCCAATCCATTCTTACATTTACAAGTTAGTCTTTCAACAGAATCACAGTTACAGTAAACACAATAAATCTATAAACATTATACAAATGTAAACTTTTCGTTTGATCCACATGCATAGTTCTTGATTCCTAAAGATGGGTGTTGGCAGAAACAGCTGTAATATATTGCAGACCTTAATAAACAATATAGTATACATTTAAACTGTTAGTAAATTGTTAATCTGAAAGTTGTTAAACAATGGTTAAAATTTTTGTAGCAAGTGCCCCTTTAAAAATACTTGTCATTCTCAGTCATTCTCTGTAACACAATTGTACATGTTAGTATGATCCATAAGCCTATAATTTAGATTTTGTAATGGTAATGTTAATTGTTTATTAAACAGACATTCAACCTTTACTTGTATACTGTGATAAATCCAATATAATGCACCACAATTATCGACTTATAAAACTCTGTCATTAGGACACACAAGACCCAGGGAGCAAGCCAGCCAGCCAGACTCTATGCTTACTTGTTTTTATCTTCTGTGTCTTTTCTACTTCTGCAAAGCTTGATTAGGCCGGGTCCTCGTCTCCTCCTGTGTCAGTCTGTGTGTTAGCTTCTGTTGCCTCTCCACCCTTATAATAATGTGCAGCCCTGCATAATTTGTTGGTGCTTTATGGAAAAAAGTTTGTAATGATAATCTCTACATTTCTAGATTTTTCCCTGATCATGTTTGGTTAAGTTACCATGTGCATGCATGTACAGTATCTAACAAAAGTACACCTGCCACATTGTGGTACATAGATTAGTGGCCAGTGTACAGCTTGTATAGCAAATTAACTCTACACACAGCCCTTAACCTCCTGGGCATTTCGCTTGTAGTGATTAATTTTTTTTTAAGAAAAACCATAAGTAATCTGCTCCAATTCTCCACCATATTGTCTCCCCCCTTCACAGCTCTGGCTGTGATAAGGGATGTTCAGTTTGGTGTTATCACTGTCACACATTCTCCTACTGGTCACTGGAAGTTTAGCATGGCACCACACGGCAAATTATGGCTCAGGATTAAAAAAAAATAAGAAAATCGTTGCTCTATTTATGAAGCGGCAGAGACCATACAGTTTAACAGGATAGAATCTCTTTAGAACAGACGTTGCCATGGTTGCCCAAATAAATAAAGTGCAATTAACAAGAAAAAAAACTCAGGTCAGTCTAATAGTTCATTACGTAGGCATTTTGACTATACAATGCAATACTTAACTACTTCCTATTCCATACTGCTAGCAATTGTACCACATGGAAGAGAAATGTCTTTCTATCAGTCAAAATACTGTATCAAAAATGGTAAAAAATAATTTTTTACCTGCAACCATCTTACGAAGATGGCCATCTAGGAAAGTCAACCCCTCATAATAAATATTTTGGATTCTGACTACTTTCAAACTGTATGGCATCACAAAGATAAGGAGTACAAAGTTAATTGCATGGTGACTACATATAGTGGCAGTGTCCTTATGTGAGACATCATGAGTCCTGCTGCTGTTAGGAAAATGCATTATACACTCACCGGCCACTTTATTAGGCACACCTGTCCAACTGCTCAATGACGCAAATTACTGATCAGCCAATCAAATGGAGAAGAAAGTTGATTTAAGTGGCTTTGAACGTGGCATGGTTGTTGGTGCCAGACAGGCTGGTCTTCGTATTTCAGAAACTCACGCACAACCTTCTCTAGGGTTTACAGAGAATGGCCCAAAAGGGAAATCATCCAGTGAGCGGCAGTTCTGTGGGCGCAAATGCCTTGTTGGTGCCAGAGGTCAGCGGAGAGTGGTTTGAGCTGATAGAAAGGCAACAGTAATTTAAATAACCACTGGTTACAACCAAGTTTTTCAGAGGAGCATATCTGAACTCCCAACACATCGAACCTTGAGGCAGATGGGCTACAGCAGCAGAAGACCACACAGTGCCACTCCTGTCAGCTAAGAACAAGAAAATGAGGCTAAAGTTCGCACAGGCTCACCAAAATTTGACAATAGAGGATTGGAAAAATGTTGCCTGATCTGATGAGTCTAGATATCTGCTGCGACATTTGGATGGTAAGGTCAGAATTTGGCGTTGACAACATGAAAGCATGGATCCATCCTGCCTTGTATCAATGGTTCAGGCTGGTGGTGTAATGGTGTAGGGGACATTATCTTGGCAAACTTTGGGCCCCTTAGTAGTAGTTGATCACCGTTGCAACACCACAGCTACCTGAGTATTGTTACTGACCATGTCCATCTCTTGATGACCACAGTGTATCCATCTTCTGATGGCTACTTCCAGCAGAATAATGCACCATGTCATGAAGCTTGAATTATCTCAGACTGGTTTCTTGAACATGACCATGAGTTCACTGTACTCAAATGGCCTCCACAGTCACCAGATCTAAATCCAATAGAGCACCTTTGGGATTTGATGGAATGGTAAATTTGCATCATGGATGTGCAGCCGAAAAATCTGCAGCAACTGCGTGATCATGTCAATATGGACCAATGTCTCTGAGGAATGTCTTGTCAATTAGTTTTTTAAATTGTTTATGTGCACATTGAGATATTGATTTTAAGCAAATTTTTCAAGGGAGATTTACATATTAACCCTGAGCTTTGAATGTGTGTGTATTTGTATATATTTAGTCATGTGATGCTCTACTCAATCTGCATGTGGCTTAAATTTTTGGTTTTCTGAATTTTTGTGTGTGCCCATATAATAATAACCAAAGCACGCAATGATTTCTTAGACAACATTTTGCCCTAAATTTAGATGGATAACCCCCCCCCCCCCAAAACCTAGAAGACTAAAAAGTTGGTGTTACAGGTACGTCAGGTCACATAGAAGTTTTGCAAGTCACACGGAAGTTTACTTAAAAGGTCTTTATTAATAAATGTTTCTGACTAGTCTTTAAGAAACCTACAGCTTAAGGGTATAAATGCCCAAAAGTTATAGGGTACATTAAAAGTATATATGTAACAGATATATTCACAATGATTTCCTTATGTTATCGAAGTGTGGAAAGTGAATGTTCCATCTTTAGCAATCAAAAGACTTTTTTTCAACATATGCGTGAGATGAAATATGATTCTGTGCTATTGTCTCCATGTGACAATTGTTTCAGGGGTATGAAGTCTTTTAGTTTCCATTACATTGTTCTATTAATGTAATGAAAGGATTATATAAAACCTATGTGCGGTCTGATACCTAGAATGCATGTCAAAGGGCTAACGCCTAAAACAGAGCTCCTCACCTGTACCATACTCCAATTACTGCATATACAATAGTGAAATTAATAGCATTTATATTTAGTTTGAACACTTGAAAGTAGTTACTAAGGAAGTATTTTGTTAAGAAAGAGGATCTAATCTATTATACTCAAGCGGTGGGCATTATTCAAATATCTCCAATTAAGATTTAGTCTTGGTGCTAAAATGTTATTAAATATTAAAAGTACTGGCCAACTAAAGAGCTCACTGCCGTTTACTATAGCTACATGGCTATTAAAAACCAAGTTCTGACCCCTGGCTAAAAAGTACTGATTATAGGATATCTAGTGCCACACCCTCAAATATATCCACCAAAAATGCTTATAGCATTCACAAATTGACATCTCAACCCAGGGATTTAAAACATCCTAAAATATATCTGAATGACTATCTGAGTGACAATTAACAAAAGGCAAGTATATTCAAATGCTTTAAAATGTCCATTTTAGGTAGTCTCATCAAAAATTTAGGTGGATATATCACTACATGGCGGATTGATTGTTGGTTGTTTGTGTTTCCTATGGTGGCACTCAATAGTAGAGATGGTCGAATTGTTTTTTTTACATTTCAACGATTTTGAGTTAATTGCAAAGCCCCTGAACATGGTATCAACACCAAACTTGCTAGAGATGTAGAGATGGGTTGGGGGTACACTACAAAAAAAAAAAGTATGGCTCTAACACAAATAGTTTTTTCACAGATTAAGCTCAAAGTAAAGTCAAAATTTTGAAAATCAGAATTTCGACTTTATTTTTGAACTTAATTTATGCAAAAAAACAACTCCATGTGCTAGAGCAAAACTTTTTTTTTCAAATGTTTCCACAACCCTTCTCTACATCTCCAGCAATTTTGGTGATGATACCATGTTCAGGGGCTTTGCAATCAGCGCACAAATTTAGCAAGTCGAAAAATTTGACCATCTCTACTCAATAGATGCATGTGTGGATCCAGGTTAATGATCTCCAATAACCAATTACCTGGTTGAGCATTCATTGCTCATTGTATAATCTCCTTTTAAGCTGACCATACACCTCTCTGTCAGATATCCATTAGATCCTCCAACAACGATATAGTATAGGGTCCTCTGTACAGAAATTGTCTACCTGTGTTCAATCACAATCAACTTTTGTTCTGCCAAAACCATGTTATATGAGGACCTTTCTAAGCCTTATCCAATCACTATGTATTCTATCAGGGAGGTCACTATACTACACAGTTGTTGGTAGATCTAATGAAAATTGTATGGATCGATCTTAAGGTGTATGGGGGGCTTTAAGCTAGCCATACATGGTTCGATTTTAGCGTTCAATCACAGTTTTTCGATGAAATAAAACAATCGATTGTACTATGTGGGCAGCACATAAATTTTTTACAATCGGCGATTATTGATCGATTTTTGCCAAATCGTCGATTGAAAAGTGATTGGACAGGTTGGAAAATTTTGCTAGATTGTACAATCCTCGAACTACATTCCTTGCAGCTTTTTTTGGTCGATTTTTTTTTGGCTCGATTTGTGTGGCTACTTCGCTTTAACTTCCGATTTGAAACTAAAATCGTAAGAGGAATTCAATCAACAATTTCGGATTACTTCGATTAACTTTTCAGTCGAAATTTCATACTCCCCATGTGGTGTACATCGATTAAATTAAAATCGATTTTTGATTTTTTTTGATCAAAGTACAAAATCGAATCGAACTTCGATTGAACGCTAAATTGAACCATGTGTGGCTAGCTTTAATTGTTTAGAATGTTCCTCATATTACATGGATTTGGTAAAACAAGGGAAGATCTAAAGAAAATCTGACAGAGAAATCGAAAGGTGTATGGGGGTGCTTAGTTATAAGTGTCTTAACACTAAATAGCATATCTTTTTTCTTACAAAAGTCATCATAATATTAAAATCTATTAATATGCAACAATTACAGCGGCTCTTTTGTTGTCATATTATAATAGGGCTCACAAAGCCAAAGGCATCACATTCTTGATGATCCAAAATTCTAAATGGAGAAATGAAATGCTGCTTATTTGAATGTAGTGATGTAATATTACAAGATACAACTTCTTTTCACGTTCAATATATTTTACAATACTGTTAAAGTGTAAAAGGCAGACCCTCTGTACACATCATTTACATATACATACAGACGTTTTAGGCTCTGCAGCACTCCATCCCTGGTCTATCCTTAGCCGGACACTTGGATCATAGCCTCTCCTGTAAGCCAGATGTTTCAGATCACATGCAGAGAATGGCTGTGGTTGGAATTTGTTTGAAACTGATTGTTGATAGTCTCCCGAGACAGCCCCGTGACAAATTGTATAATAAAAAAGTTAAAAATAGTGCATAATCCCAGGAAAGCCAATGTTCCCACAAGTCAAAAAGCTGGGAAAATTGCAGACATTTTCTCTGATTGCTCTGGGCTTGTTTTGTTTTATCATTTTGCCACTGACCATTTCCTTATAATCCTTCAGTAATGTAACACTCCTAAGTGGTAAATGCAGTTGTTTATATGGGCAATACAACAGATTTCTGCCTTAACTTGACTAGACCCCAGGAAAAAAATAAATGAGAAAGAAAAAGTTTGTGGTGATTTAAGGTTTGATTTCTCTTAACGTGAGGTTGAACAATTACCATGATGCCATTTTTCATTACTAAGCATCAGCATAGAAGCGGTGGAACCACCAAAAGCTGGACGCATATTGATTCCTCCTGCCAGTAAATTAAGAAGTCCAATGGAAATCAAAAACTTGTTGCAGAAGCCCAACAAAAAACAACTGTTCAAGTGTTTAAATAATTAAAAACATGACCTATAGTATAAGGCCCAGTGCCATCATTTGCAATTTATTGCGGACACAAAACACACAAACACATGCACCATATTGCATTCCCCTATACACACAAACACATGCACCATATTGCATTCCCCAATACACACAAACACATGCACCATATTGCATTCCCCTATACACACAAACACATGCACCATATTGCATTCCCCAATACACACAAACACATGCACCATATTGCATTCCCCTATACACACAAACACATGCACCATATTGCATTCCCCAATACACACAAACACATGCACCATATTGCATTCCCCTATACACACAAACACATGCACCATATTGCATTCCCCAATACACATGCATTGCAGCACACCAACAAATTGTAGCACATTACTCTTGGCAAGAACTTTTAACTGATTTTTGGTTGCTTCAAGCGCATGTTATTGCTTTGTAGGCCACATGGATATTTTATATACACTGATCCACAAAAAAGGGAACACTAAAATAAGACATCCTAGATCTAAAGAATTTAAATGTTCTTATTAACCTTCTGGGTGTTTGGCCCGAGTTAACTCGGGCTAAATAAAGTTGCTCAAATGGATCAGCTCAAAATCTGCAGCCAGATGGCTTGCAGGCAACCCGGAGGCTTGCTGCTCTTCTCCCCGTGTCCCCCGCTGTCTGATCTTCAGATCCTGGTGTTTGGGATTGCGTCGGCGGGTTCATGATGACCTCACCGGGAGGGGTGGGATGTTCAAAATTTTTGAATTTTTTTTCTTTTGCTCTTTATGGTTCTTCTTTCACTCTGACATTGATTGGAGCGATTTTTTTGCCTCCAATTCAATTCAAAATGTAAAAAACGACCATATTTAATAACCATAACATGCACTTTTTCACCCCCAAAATTGGGGGCAAAAAGTGACTGCGACTTATGGTCCGAATGCGCGACCGCCGATGGTCGCACCTTGGCTGCCCGCCAGCTCTCCCGGCACGGAGATTAGCCGGGGAGGTGTCAGATGCGAGATGCCGGCGATCTCCGGCTCTTCCATCTGTACTGTGCATTTGCCTATGCCAGCTCAGAGCCCTGAACTGGCATACACAATGAAGAGAGAGAGAGAGAGAGAGATAAATAAACTGGCTATATCTCTGTTATGTTCGAAGTGCAATCACTCTACACAGAAACAGCTGATCGTCAGAGGGAGAGAGGAGAAGCTGTTCCTCCTGCCAATCAGTGCTGTGAGTGTACTGCTGCTAGTGACACCTGCTGGATGAATTGAATATTGCATTATTTGCTTATTATGAGTTTTCATTCTTGTTGGATTTCATTGGATTGATTTTTCTGTATCCAATCAAGTTCAAAATAAAGGAAAATGCATAAGAAGTATATACTTGCCTCCACTGTGTCTTTTTCCCAGCAGTGGACATACATCCGCAGTGGGGAAAAAGACGCAAAGAGGACACTTTCCATTCGAATGCATGGCACAGTGTCCACTCTGTGCTATTTGAGTGGCGCGTCCGCTGTGATTATATGAAGCTGTGGGATGCCGCGTCTTCATTGCAGCACCGCACATTGCCGCCAGAGATACCAAGATACGGAAAAACTACGCGCCTGCTGCATGTATGAATGCAGGACGGGCGCAGTTTTTCTGCATTTGGCTCAGCTAAATCAATAGGGTGCACTCCCACCAATGCGGCAGGAGCGAGCCCTAAGCCACGGGCAAGCTGCAGGGAATTCGCCGGCAAATGTGCGACATTGTTCCCGGCGCGGTGTATCAGAACGCTTGTCAGTCTTGGTTGATTTATTCTAGTTTGAGCAGATTTTTGTGTTTTCAATTAAAATAGATTTTTAAATGTGTTTTTTTTTTTAATAATTAAGCGTTTAGAACTTTATATATTCAGGATGTCTACTAGACCTGTGTTTGGACATATATTGGTCAGTTACAGGCCTACAAAAAATATTTTTCAATGATAAACAGCGTAACGCTTTTGGTGCACTCAAAATTAAAGTGGGGAAAAAAGCATTACAGGCTGATTTCCAGAGAACACCAAGGTTGGCAAATTCGCCACTGGTGCCCTGTGCTCTTCACAAATGAAAGCAGGTTCACACTGAGCACATGTTACAGAGTCTGGAGACGCTGTGGAGAAAAGTCTGCTGCCTGCAACATCCTTCAACATGACCGATTTGGCAGTGGACCAGTAATGGTGTAGGGTGGCAATTCTTTGGGGCGCCACTCAGCCCTCCATGTGCTCGCCAGAGGTAGCATGACAAGGGGAGCGTCTGAAGAGCCTCGTCTCGAAGACTAAAAGTAGATCGAGATAGATAGAAGACAACTGCCTAGCTCAACCTCCGGCCGCAGCAGCAGCTCACCTTCTTCAGACGCTCCCCTTCCCTAGGAGTGACTCTTGAGCTGGTGCACCAGGAACACCACATACTGTTTTATGCCGTGACTACTTGCTTAAGACCTGAATATACTTCCACGTATAGCTTTCTTCTACTACCTATAAAATGATTTACCAACAGTCCCAACTATCTCCCTGAGGAAGCCCCCTGGGGCGAAACGCGTCGGAGACACACTGGACAACCGGTTGATCTTAATATTAATATTAAGTTGTGGACAATTATTTCAGGCTATGTCAATGTCTTTTTCTATGTATGTATGCTCTTAACAATGTTGATAGTCGTGTTGAACCCTGCGTGGTATCACTGATTATCATTTCCACTTTTAAACTTAATTGTGATGGTCCCTCAGCACTCTTTAATAAAGACCATTTTAAATAAATTTATATATATTTAAACCTATACTTAATGTGTCAGCCCGCAATTGCCAGCTTTAGATGGTTCCGTCTTCTACGGACCAAGGTGGATTTTTATATCCACTAAACTAGGGCCTCTTTTCTAAAATTTTTGAATTTTCTCGCTAGGGCATTTACGAGTTTCATCTAATACACTGACACTCCCGAACCCTTAGCTTATCTTTTCTACCTGGGATTCCTGTTGTGACTCAAGTGCTGCTGGAAAGCTAAAAGAGTCCTGCTGGCATAAGCAATGAAGAAAGGGATAGATGAACTCCCACCTATCCCTCTTTCTGTGTCCGTGGAAACTGCAATCACTCTGCAGCTCCCAAGGACACAGTAAGGGCAAGATCGGCAGAGGGAGAGCAGAGACTGTGCAGCTGTTGGCCCCTCCTCTCAGTCAGTGAGGAAGATGATGTTCTGTGTTGTGCTAGTACTGCTGCTAGTGACATCTACTGGCTAAACTGAATATTGCATTCATTTAATCCATTGCGTTAACCCAATTGATGTGAAAACGTATTAAAATTTTTTCTGGTTTTCTGCTCTAAAAACTGGGTGCGTCTTATGGTCCAGTTAGTCTTATAGTCCAAAAATACGGTACTTTTATTCAATAGCAAGTTATTTTTCACTGAAAATTACATAGGTTAATAAGACGATGTACAAGAGGCATTTTTGTGTAAAAAAAAAATTCTCAGCTTTTATTTACATTTAAGCAAAAAGTGTCCAAAATTATTCATACCCTTCTCAATAATCAATAGAAAATATAGAAAAGTTCATCTTTAGCAATGAGCTCCAAATCTTTCAGGTTGGAGGGTCTTCTTGCCACCACCCTGATCTTTAGCTCCCTTCACAGATTCCCAATTGGATTCAAGTCAGGACTCTGACTGGGCCACTCTAAAACGTTAATGTTATTGTCTGCTAACCATTCCTTTCTTTGTCCAGATGAACATTTGCAATGGCCAAGCAAGCTTTTGTGTGCCTTATCTGTAGATGTGCACCTCCTTGGTCTGCATCCATGGAACCCAGCAGTGTATGTTGGATTGTCTGCCTTGAGACATTGCCACCAGCAGAGCCCAGATTGACCAGGATGGCTTTGGTGGTGATCCTTGGATTCATTTTCACCTCTCTCGCTATCCTCCTGACAAGCACAGGTTCCAACCACGTGCTCTGAGATTTTCCACAGTGCGGAACATCTTGTATTTTTTAATAATACTTTGCACTGTAGCTACTGGAACTTGAAAACCTTTAAATATGGCCTTGTAGCCCTTTCCTGACTTGTAAGTAGCCACAATGCGCAGCTGCAGGTCCTCACTGAGCTCCTTTATTTTAGCCATGACTGTCTACAAACTGATTGCAGAGGGCTGCTGGTTTTCTACCTATTGATCACCACAGCTGTTCCCAATTAATCAGGGCAATTAGGATCCTAGAACTTTGGATTTTCCCAGAGACTGACAGTTTAAGAAGCATATGAATAATTTTGGACATGACACTTTTTGGTCAAATGTAAATATTCGCTGAGAAATCTTTTATTTTCACATAAAAAAGCCTCTTGTAAAAGGTGTCTTCCAAAAGATAATAAGACCAATGTCATTTCCCGTCAAAAAATAACTTGCTGGTTGAATAAAAGTAAGTCAAAATTTGCCAGGGGTATGAATATTCATGGGCTCGACTGTAGGTCCCCTTTCATGACTCCAGTCTTTGTTAGAAAGTTATGAGTCATAAATTAAAGTTCACTATATACCTTGCAATCTGTTTCTATGATTTTTGTACAAATTTAGTTTTACCATAACAAGGTAATATGAGGAATTTCCTAAACTATACTATAAAGCTTTATCCATTCATGGGAGTTCCTGTACTAAATAGTTCTTGGTAGAGCTAAGGAAAATTTTATTGTATTTTGGTCGATCTGCTGTTAATAAATAGGGTCGGGCTGATGGATCGGTGATAATTCGTGCCAGCCGACCGACCAACCATAACATTTTAGGTGAAAATCGGGTGACAGGATCGGACGAAAAATCGGTCGGGAGAATAATCGGAACGTGTATGGGGGGCTTTAGCCATGGATTGTTTTTATAATTGTACATATGGCTTAATGGATTATAAAAGAATCTGGTATTAGAAGGTGCAGTTGCATCTTCTACAAACGGCCTGTGCGATTGTTCTAACCCAGGGATCCCCAAACTACGACCTGTGGGCCGGTCAGAACGCCGACGAGGGCTGTATTTGGGTGCACACCTGCTTCCAGGACCCAATCCACAGCTTCACAGAAGCCGCAGCCAGGAAGCTGCCTGGGACCCTCTGAGGCATGATCGTCACAAGGGGCAAGCTGATTGACAGTCTCGGCACCACTCAACCCTGTCAGCTTTTGTTGCCCACTCCAAAGAACTGATTGTTACGAAAAAAAGGAAGTATTGCTTTACTTTTTACATAAATAAAATTCAAAGTCAAGTCGATATGCTTGACATTTTTATTCAGTTTATCACACCGCCAGCGTCATCAATGAAGCACCCCCCCCCCCGCCCGCGCGTCACCATGCTGCGATCGGGGAGTTGCCAACCCCTGAAAATGCAGCGATGTAGAGAATCCTTGCAGCTTTCTGAGGGTGTATCGTTTTTTTTCCTCATGAATATACACACAGCACTGCATATTGACAGAAAAACACAGAATTGTAGACATTTACAGATTTATTAAAAAAGAAAAACTAAAACCTCACATGGTCCGAAGTATTCAGACCCTTTGCTCAGTATTTAGGCCAAACAGTTCTATATTGGTCTCATCAGACCATGCAGGCTTTCATGTGGCTTGCAAACTAAGAAAGATAATAGTTACGCACAACCATCAGCAGTGATTACACAGTTTGTGTATGGGGCAAAGATAGGCAAAGGTCAGTAAGAGGGATGCGTGTTTAAGTTTGGTGTAGGTGTGCAGCTCTCAAAATGGAGGAGTGTGATCCCCTGTAACAGACAAATAGGAACAAGGACACGAGGCGCACAACCTAGTACAACAAAGTAAGGTACTGTAAATGGCAAATAATATGAAATAAAAGAAAAGACAAGATACTCACATTAAAGAAGTTTACATCCTGTTGAGCTGTTCAGTATCTGTAAGCAGGAACTCATCCCTAACCAGGAAGTGAGGTCATCCTGGAAAACACATGGCCCTGAGAGATCAATCCTTGTTAACCTCCTTTAATGTGAGTATCTTGTCTTTTGTTTTATTTTATCTCATATTATTTAACCATTTACAGTACTTTACTTTGCTGTACTAGGTTGTGCGCCTAGTGTCCTTGTTCCTATCTCATGTGTCTTGAACTGAGGAGGGACTTCCTTCGGGCCACTCTGCTATTAAGCCCGCGACTGGTGGAGCGCTGCAGTGATGGTTGACTTTCTACAACCTTTTCCCGACTGCATGCCCAGAGCTCAGCTACAGTAATTGTTGGGTTCTTCTTTACCTCTCTCACCAAGGCTCTTCTCCCCCGATAGCTCAGTTTGGTCAGACGGCCAGCTCTAGGAAGGGTTCTGGTCATCCCAAATGTCTTCCATTTAAGGATTATGGAGGCCACGGTGCTCTTAGGAACCTTAAATTTTTTGTAACCTTGGCCAGATCTGTGCCTTGCCACAATTCTGTCTCTAAACTCTGCAGGCAGTTTCCTTTGACCTCATGATTCTCATTTGCTCTGACTTGCACTGTGAGCTGTAAGGTCTTATAAAGACAGGTGTGTGGCTTTCCTAATCAAGTACAAACGGTATAATCAAACACAGCTGGACTCAAAGGTGTAGAACCATCTCAAGGATGATCTGAAGAAATGAACCACACCTGAGTTAAATATATGAGTGTCACAGCGAAGGGTTTGAATACTTGGGACCATGTGTTTCAGTTTTCTCTTTTAATAATTCTGCAAAAATGTCTACAATTCTGTGTTTTTCTGTCAATATGGGGTACTGTGTGTAATGAGGAAAGATTTTAGAAAATGGCTGCTATATAACAAGGAGTGAAAAATTTAAGGGGGTCTGAATACTTTTTGTACTGTATGCACCCACTGTATGTAACACAATTTTTGTTCCTGGCTTCCAAAAGTTATACTTCAACTGCTTATGTCTAAAGCCTATGGAAAATTGACTACATTCAGCACAAACTTTAATTTTATGACCACAGCCCAGAAAATGTCATACTTATAGTGACAAAACAAGGGAATGTTTAGATTTTCGTTCATGCGGTCTGATAAAGAGTAGTGTTAAGTTAGAATATTCGAAATGCAAATATATTCGGCTAATATAAGCTATTTGAGAATTTGCGAGTATGGATCTGCATTGGGATGCTTATGGCCATGGACTACAAATATATATTTGCAATGCAAAAATAAAAAGCACATGTGACCATTCATTTTGAAGGTAATTGCGAATATATTTTCGCAATTCGTAGCAAATATCAAATCAAATATTAGTAGAATTATTCGCGAAATATCACAAATTCAAATATTGCCTATGTGGCTCATCACTAATAAAGAACAACACTTGCATGGTAAATAGACAAAGACAGTCAAAACCACTCAAAAAGGTTCAGAAATGACTAAATTACTAGATTTGCGACTGTACTGCAAATTGCTTTCGCGAAGAAGCCTGTCTTTGGTAACAATGTCCTTGGTAACAATGTTCAAAGTCTAGTTTATCCTGATGAAAGCACTCGCCTTGCTCATCTGAGTAAGCTCCTATGTTCACCTGTGCTTTTATACTTGTATGACTACTATTGGACAGTCAGAGAACGTTCTAGAAAGTGCTAAGAGTTTCTTGAAAGTTCTAGATAATTCTGTAAAATTCTAGAAACTTCTGGACGGTTCAAGAATATTCTAGAAGGCTACTCAATATTGAATCCAATCAAGACTTTTCTCGAAGACAGAACATTTTCAAAATATCATTGTCCTGATAACAAAAGCAAAGTTTTTGTGGAACAGCTAATTTCTATATTTTTTTTTGGCATAAGGGGTTAGGAAAACACACTTTGTACTCAGGAATAAAATAAAAATATGTTACATAGTAGAAGACATACATAAATTTGGAATTCTATTACATAATCAACTAAAAGACGGTGAGCAGATGACTATGTAGATTGGGTTCCATAAACAATGTATTAAAAACCAATAGTAACAATACAATACTACATAGAATTGTAACAAAATCTATTGTCTGAATATTGTGAAACAACATATGGCCCTCCGACAGGAAGTAACACTGACAGTGATTTAGATACATAGTTGAAGAAACCAGGAGATGTCTGGATTCATGGTATATGTGACTCGACTGCACCCTCTAGTGGTGGATGATCATTAAGACATCATCACTAAATTATACTGGATTACCAAAATACATGGAAGCATTTACAATCAATAATATTGAGAAACCTTTTTAATAAAGTTTTGTGCAGTGTCCATTAAGTGTCCATTATTATTGCAAGTCTACAAATAGTTTGATTGCTGTGCTTCTATAAGTCTAAGTGTGTGTACCTAATGTATATTAACAGTAACTAAATTAGGGAGCACACTCCTGACGTTGTAAATAGTTAATAATATTGTCACAAGAAATATGACTTTTAAACCCAATGTAATGTAGTCAGCATACAGCTTGTAAATTTGCTGTCCTCTCAAAATAACACAACCGTAACTATCGAAACCTCTGGCAATAAGTGCAATAAGTGCGTTCACCCCTTAAGTAACAAAATGTCCATAATGAACCCAATTAGGCATTTCCCACCCTTGTGTCATGTGACTTGTTAGTGTTACAGGCTCCTCATTGCTTCCACTGCTTAAAAATTGATGGGTTTACAGTGCTTTTTTTTAACACATTATAAATGCATCCATTGACTTTGTGGTCCATATCATTTTATTTTTACCCAGGGCACCGTGATTAGAAAAACGCAATGGAACACTAATGCAACGTGGATGTGGATGGGTATTGATTTTTGATGCGTCTACAATGCATTATTCCTCTCCTTCATATAATAAAATGTAAAAAATTGAGTGCATCAAAAATGAACCATAAACGGATCACTAATGCATCACTTACAGATGCAAACGCAACCCCCTGTGTAAAAAAGAACACTGAAGGATCCTAGAAGCAGTGGAAACATAGCCACAAGGTTTCAGGTGTGAATGGGCAGATGGTGTGTTACATTTAGTGTTATCACTTTCATACTGTTCACTGCAAGTTTAGCATGGCGCCTTATGGAAAGAATTTTGGTCTACTTAGAGATGGCCTAGGCCAGTGATGGCGAACTTTTTGCAGACCAAGTACTCCAACCAAAACACAAGTGGCAATAGGGCAATTTAAACGGGAATACTGAGAAAAGCAACTCATACATGCAGCACTCAAGTCATCTGTTAGGCCCCTTTCACACTAGCCATGCTGCAACTGTGGTGCGGTATTGAAATTCCGTTTAGATTTTCTGTTCAATCGACTTAAAAAGATAAATTTTTGGAGGGTCAGAGAAATTGTTGATTGTTTGTTTGCCAACTGTAGTAACAGATATTTGATCAACTTTTTTTTGGATCGAAAGTGTAATCAATTTCAATACAACCAATTAAAATTTACCAGCATGTCCGATCATTTTTCGATCAATCAGTTAAGTTGGAGGGGGGCCACCATAGAATGCCCAAAGGGCCGCATGCGGCCCCCGGGCCACAGGTTGGGCACCTGGGCCCTACAGCAGAACGCAAAATTACTGCTAGACTTGCATGATTCTTTATATCTGAGCTTTCATCTGGCCACATAACAGGCTGCCTTCTATAAGTCAGTGGTGGGCTGCTGACTAACATCACTTACCATGTACTGGACTCCATCTTTAACAGTATTCCTGCTAAGCTGCATATCAGAGATGCCATAAATAATTTTATCCTAGCTTGGGACATCATAGAAAAGGTAATTACAACATTAAAGACAACATTACTTTTTCTTTATTATATTACCATGTTTTGTTATGCACAGTAAACATTGAAAACTTGCAAAAACCAAAGTGCTAGAAATAATATTTGATTCAATTGCCCTGTATTTGGCTCCATCCATCTTCCCATCAACTCTGACCAGCTTCTCTGTCCCTGCTGAAAAGAAGCACCCCCAGAGCATGATGCTGCCACCACCATATGTGACAATGGGGATGGTGTGTTCAGAGTAATGTGCAGTGTTATTTTTCCGCCACACATAGCCTTTTGCATTTTGGTCTCACCTGACCAGAGCACGTTCTTCCACATGTTTGCTGTGTCCCCCACATGGCTTGTGGCAAACTGCAAACTGGACTTCTTATGCTTTTCTGTTAATAATGGCTTTCTTCTTGCCACTCTTCTATAAAGGCCAACTTTGTGCAGTGCACGACTAATAGTTGTCCTATGGACAGATTCTCCCACCTGAGCTGTAGATCTCTGCAACTCGTCCAGAGTCACCATGGGCCTCTTGACTGCATTTCTGATCAGCGCTCTCCTTGTTCGGCCTGTGAGTTTAGGTGGAGGGCCTTGTCTTGGTAGGTTTACAGTTGTGCCATACTCCTTCCATTTCTGAATGATCGCTTGAACAGTGCTCCATGGGATGTTCAAGGCTTTGGAAATATTTTTGTAGTCTTACATAACTCTCAATAACTTTATACCTGACCTGTCTGGTGTGTTATTTGGACTTCATGGTGTTGTTGCTCCCAATATTCTCTTAGACAACCTTTGAGGCCATCACAGGTGCACTCTATTTAGTCATTAGCACTCATTAGGCAATGTCTATGGGCAACTGACTGCACTCAGACCAAAGGGGGCTGAATAATTACGCACACCCCACTTTGCAGTTATTTATTGCAGTTATTATTCGTTTCACTTCTCACGTGCACACCACTCTGTATTGGTCTTTCACGTGGAATTACAATAAAATTGATTCATGTTTGTGGCTGTAATGTG
>CM070039.1:53457448-53480318 GCA_036250615.1 Ptychadena robeensis
AGACAAGTACCCCCTGATTCAGAAACATGTACTTTGATGAAATTTAAACCTGCAACCAATTATTTGACAACTGGATGTTGGCAGTCATCAAGACCTATATAACCAAAACTGTAAGAATAGGTCACATGAAACAGATTTACCAAAGAGGGAATTCAAATCTAATAAGCTTTTTCTTGTTACAACAATTGACAATGCAGCAACATGAGAGCCCCATGGACACATGCAACAATCATGAGGCCACCATTGAGGCATGCAACAATCATGGAGGCCACCATTGAGGAACTGCAACAATCATGAGGCACCATTGAGGGGAAGCAACAATAATGAGGGGGGGGGGGCCCACCATTGAGGAATGCAAACAAATATGAGGCCAACCATTGAACGAATGTAACTATCATGAGGGCCACCATGACAAATGGCAACAATCATGACGGCAACCATTGACAAATGCAACAATCATAGCAACCATGACGAATGTGAAAAAAGCAGGAGCTACCCGAAAATAAAAACCCAAAAACAAAAACACGTCCCGAGAAAACAAAGCCTCCACTTCTTCCCTCACCCCGGAGGCCTCTTCTTTTGGCCAACTCAACGTCCGACACCCACCAGCCAGCGAAGCAATATGCCAGCAAAATTGACAAATGCAACACATGGAGGCCACCCATTGGACAAAAGAAACAATCATGAGACCCCCTTGAACAAATGCAGCCAATCATGCGGAGAGGAGAGGGAGGGTCACCCTGGGTGCAGAGGGAAGAAAGAAGGTCCCCCTGGGTGGGGGAGGAGGAGGAGAAGGGTCCACCTGGGTGGGGAGAGGAGGAACAGGGCCCCCTGGGTGGGGAGAGGAGAGAGACAGGGGTCCCCTGGGTGGGGAGAGGAGAGAGACCAGGGTCAACCAGGGAGAAGGGAGAAGGTGAGGGGTGAGGTTGGGATGATGAGTGGTGAGGGATGGAGGGGAAATGGGCTGAGGGTGTTGTGAGTGTAATGGACTTGTGGAGTGTGTAGGTAAGAGTGCGTTGTTTGGGGTGAACAGTGAATAGTGCTGTGGCTTGTGGGGGGGATAGTGAGATGGAAGCGGTGTGTTGGTAGGTGTAGGGGCTTGACGTAGAGCATAACTGTGAAACATCGGCCCTTAAAGTCCAAACCTAAATTTTAGTTTAAATCAAGATTGAAAAAGCGTATAACAAAATTGCCTGAACATGGAAGGAAAAACATTACATAAATTAGGAAAGGATTATTTTAAACGGAACCAGAACTTATTCCAAACAATCTAACACACTTAAGTGGGCATACGCGGGTAGATTGTAAATAGATTTGAGTACAATTGATGACTCCTGCTCGCTCACGGTGCGTGATTGTGCTCTAATCCATTAGGAAATCCTACTTGTGTGTACCTTATTTGAGGGGGATCTATTGGAAAACTAGATTGACAGGGTTCCAACTGTTCAATCTATATTACTTTAAATGGAGACGTGAGTGCTGCTCCTGAAAAGCCTACAGCTCCGGTGTCCGTGTGGGGGCGGGGCCAGCACGGCTCTCGTGTGAAGCTGTGGTCTTCAGGTGCAAAATCCGCTCGGTCTTCAGCATAGCTACGGCCTAGGCGAGGCCGTAACCGGCGCAGGTGGCAAACTTTGCCTGGTGCCTGCGCGTACCCCCGGCTGTGTTGAGAAACACTGCCCTAAAGAACTGACCCTTTCTCTGGGACCAAAGAAAGTGCTACATATGTAAGATATCTTCCCTTCAGTAAAGTAGCCCCAGTTGAACAGCAACTAGTGTGTGGACATTCCTTTATTAAGTGTATGAAAGGTCTGTGTCGTGATTATATTTATCACCAACGGAACTGTGTGTTGAAAATCTGCTGACCACTTGTCTGGACCAGGGTGCCTGTCTCCCCAAGAGTAAGCCGCGCCAGTGTATTTCACCATAACAGGCCCAAGATGGATGCCCACTAAAAAGAAGGAAAAAACGCTTCAACCGGTAAGAGACACAGCCAGCACCTGGTGACCTAGGTCCCGTACTCCCTAGGGTCCCTGCTCAGACAGGCGCCAAACAATCCGCCCTGCACCACTCCTCTACAATATCACTTTCCACTTCCAATCTATAATACATGTGCATCACACATGGGTCAACGGACACTGAAGGGAGGACATAGGTCCTTTGTCCAACTTCTTTCACCCAGTTCCTGGGCTTCTTCAGGGAGGGACAGGTCTTCTCCTGCGTGTGAGTCAACAGCAGTATAACCAGGTAGTCAACACATGCCTGAAAAGAATGAAACAACATGATTGAACAATATCACAAACATATCATTAAATACTTAAAAATCCTAGTCAGCATGCAACAGATCACTGCAGCTGATCCCAACCATGGTAAATGGGATGACTTATGATGGTATCCTCTCTGAGGAGGGAGATGAGGTGAGCCAAGCGCCATGGCTGACAAGGGGGCCACCCACCCAGAGTTTAGAGAGTCTCCACAGGAGAAGAGTGCGCAATGCAAAATCCCAATGTCGAAGGGACTACCAGGTGCCCAGTAAGCTGTCAAATTACGGGTGGTCGGAAATCAAAACAGGTACATGGCTAGCAAATGGGCATCTTACCCAAAACTTCACACCCAATGAACCCATCAATCCTCAACATCACAAATGTCTCAAATACCTGGGTTCCGACGTCTGGCTCCTCTATGGTACAAACGGTGGGAGTGCCACATTTTTACAGACACATCATCACATTTTTCAGTATGTTCCCAGTGTATGTTATATATTAGCTTGGTAAATTTTGGTTGCCTTTTTTTTCAAAAAAAACTTCCAAAAAAAGTATTAGTATTGAGGCTGGTTCACACTTTTGGTTCTTTGGCTACCACCCTGTACAAATAACTGCACCTCTCTATTGAGCAGTTTTTGTGCAGCCAGTGGGTACACTTTCATCAACCACCATCATGTTCATCCCTATCGTAAAGTCACTTGGGCGACTGCCCAGCAGCAGTGGTCGGGAAACAACATCTTGCTTATTGGCCACAGTACCTAGGCGGTTTGGAGGTGACTGCAAATTCAAATTAATGTTCATTATGGCATTAGACTGGGATGTCACAAACATTTTCTGTAGATATCCAAGTGTAACAATACATTTGTCCATATATTTCTTGCAGGTCTTAGGTTTACTAATTAACAGGTAACAATAGTAGATTTAAGATACAGTTTACCAATATTTTTTCCAAATATTGCCTTCCTGGTACTTCCTCTATTATCACAGGATTCATTGTATCCTGTATAGACTCCTCAGTGTGCTTAAGATCCGCAATTCCTGAACTCCACATATAATATAACAAATCTGTCAAAAGTATCCTGACCATTATTACAGCACATATATTCAGAGATTCACCCAGGGAACCTGGAATAATGACTTGCTAGGCCTTTACCAGAGTGTGAAGTTTTGTGTGTGTTCTGCTCTGTGTAAAAGCAAAGTTTCCATGCAGCCATTTGTCAGTGTGGTGTAGTGTGTTTAGAAGAGCTGAAAGCTAGAATAGAGACAGACAGAGCTCTACCATGCCTTTAGTGCTGTAAGACTATACAGTGCCCATTGTGTGAACTGCAGAGTAGCTGTTTATCAGTTTTATTGCATCCCCTTGTGGTTTATAACAGGAACAACTGCATATGCTTTTTGTCTGTTGTGCACACGCTTTTATTTTATTTATTTTAAAAAGTAGTTTTGATGCATATCTGATTTCTCATTGTTCCCAAAAAATTGGCCATATTACCTACAAAAATACTCTGACAGGCCTAGCTCGGTTATGAGCAGACATAAGATCAATGGCAACTTCAACAGGTAAAAGGAAAGACATCCCTTGAATTTAACTGGTTTAAGAAATGGTTAAGCTGGTGGGTTCAGTATATGTAATATGTCTATGAGATTTTAAATGTGTGGCTTGAAGATGCATAAGACCCTTTATTTGTACAAAATGGGTTGAGGCATTGCTACATGTTCATGTCCAGCTTCAGCTATGATTGACAGTAGTATAGCTACACTAAATAAATGGTAATGTACGCTTCCAATTGATGTTAACTGAATTCCCAAACTTATTTGCAAAGTTTGTGACCTTACTACCAAACTGAACTTTCGCATGTCTCCATTCCTATTTGAAAGGAAACCTAAATTAAAATGTAAAAAATTTCCATAGTAATTACTGCCAAGAACGACACGTCCTTTGATAATATCAAAGGAGACTGTATTAGCCCAAATTGCTAAAAAAGTATTTGCTTTAACACTGCTTTCAAATCTTAGTTAAAATGCAGCTCCAGATTCCAACAGTTAAAGAAATCAATAATACATGGATTTCCAAAAAAGCTCTCCTTCCCATATCCACTTCATATCAATATTGAATCCACATTCCATTTCCAGATTAACAGAGCAGTTAAAGTGCATAGCGGTGGCTCATCCTGCCAGCAAGTCTTCAGCTTCATTTAGCAGACCATTCAGAAATGAAAGTGTGAAGGTTAATGAAAACCATTTAACACTGATATAGGTACTTACAATGATCGGCTTTTCATTTATCACAAAATAAGGAAAAATACACATTTTACATTTATGCATTAACTGACTAAATGGTTAGTTGGAGTTAGGGGTTGTTAGTCACATATGTAATGTCTTTCAGAGTCTAATATTAGCCTTTGTTTCAGGCTGACAGTGCTGCTGTCCAAGAGTGACTACATTTCTAGACACAGCAGAGCGAGTGTAGTAACCCTAAGGCTATTTTCACGCTTGCGATTTTAATCGTGCTCGGTGATCACTGATGATCGAGTCCATTTAGTTGAATGGGCTTGTCCCCACTTCAGCTAATGCGTGCAATCAGGCGCTGCCGTGGTTGTACCCGCGATCAGAATTGCGGCTCCCACATTCACGATTTTTCTGCCATGATCGTGCCCATAGACATGAATGTAAGCAATTGCCCGGGCAGCTATCATGGGTATCGTAAAAATTATATATAATATTTAAAATATATATATATTTCGCCTGCCCATGATATCACCCCCGGCATCATCCATTGGGGAAGGGGACAGCTAACACGCCCCCTTGCTCTGAGACCGCCAACCCTCCCCTATCCGATGTTATTTTTATGGGCAAACACTCCAAAAGGGACCTGGAAAAATGTAATCCATTCCCCAGTTGCCTGCTGTTTTTGGGCAGGTTTCACACACAGTAAAGCTCCCTATACACGCTTAGATCTTGTGGCTGTGCACGCTCTCACCGAAAAATTGGGTGCCGATCTTAAGCTTAAAGGAGCAGCTACCTTCCCTCTAGGCTGACACACAACACAGCCGGCTAGATGCTGTCTGCCGGGTCTCCCTAGCTGACGGCACAAGGAGCTAGAGAGACCCGCCAGACAGCACTGTCGTCGATGACGTCATCACGCACAGTTGATCAGCCAAAACATTGGGTCACAATCTATACGTTTATGGGGGGCTTTACACATACACATGTGTGAATTAGTCCTAAAGCAGCATGAAAAGAAATGTTAAAATTTAACTAATGCATACAGCAACATCTACGGACTATTAAGCTGCAATCTATTTTATTTTCGTTGTTTGAGAATAAGAATTAACCTCTTTCTGGCGTCATAATGACAATCTTAGTTAATGCCTAGTGAGTGTCCTAGAGATCATAGGGCCTCATAAGGTAATAATATACACTTATGTGGATCGCTACTAGGAGATCTAAGCTGAAGTAGGTCTAATAATGTGAAATCTGTAAATTGTTATTGTAACCTGCACGTCAAGGTGGAATCATAGCTGACATGTTTTTATATAGATTCAAGTTATTCTTTCTTATGTTTTGAGGGTAATATTTAGCGTTCTTCCAGGACATTGGGTCTGTGCATTCAGTTAAATTTTAATATTTATGACATTAAATGGAGGTAATTTTATCCTATTTAACACAGTAGGTCTGAACTGTAAACACATTAGTGCACACATTTACTGACAACCACCCCCAGGTTTTCCACACGGTTAGAACAGATCCACCTGGTGTTACCTACACTGATCGGGGATTCTTAGGTGGTTTTCCTTTGTCCCCCACCCCCAAGGGACTAAGGGTGAAGGTGCCACTCACCTTTTGGACGGCACTAAGTGCTGATTTTGGTAGGTAAAGTAAAGTAAGTAAACACAACCTTAAGGTACCCATACACGTTGCGATTTTTCGGGGACTGATGCAATATTCGATTTCGATGCCCGATTTTTGCTTTAGTGCTATTTTTAAAAGTGGGTGGGATGCCCGATTTTTCGGCCTCCGATTAGTCTCTGCCCGACCGATCGGCTGGTTGGATTGGGAATCTTTTAAAAGTGGCCGACTGACCGAAAATTACAGGCATCCTCATTCAGGACCCAACCGACTTTTTTCGGCCGATTTTTCTAAAACAGCATCGGTCGGACTACATTTGCATGTTAGGAATCCCGAACGATCGACCTACCCGACGAACCGGATCGGTCGGAAGGGCTAAAATCGCACGAAAAATCGCAACTTGTATGGATTGTGACAGAATGATTAACCTCAGCATATCAACCAATATGTGAGATTGCTGATTGCAAGTACTGATGGCAATGATAGAATCTGTACACAAAAATGTCTGTGTTATAGATATATTTATATACACAGAGCAAAAACATCTAAAGGCCCCAAATCTGTCTAAAGGCCCCAAAACACATACCGAGAGGGGGCCGACAGAGCAGGTCAGATCAGCTCTAGAGTGCAGCGTGATGACGTCATCAAGCTGCTCTCCATCGCTGACAGCATCGGCGGGCACCCTTGGTGGGCCGGCCATTAGCTTCAATGAAGACGCCGGTCTCCATTGAAACTAACGGGATCAGCCAGATATTATCGGACATGTCAGTTCTCTGACCAACCGAGCTGTGGGGCGACAGGGCTCTGGCACCCCATGTTGGCACCCCCGATCGGCAGCCGATTTTGCTCGATCAGTCATCCGCTGAACTTACAGGAACCATGATGTGTGCCACTCATGGATTCCCGTAAGACCCTGGTCCCCATCCAAAGTATAGCAATCAACCAGAAAAAAAGTCAAGTCAGATCATTGTGCAACCCACTTGCAGGGCTATTCTGGTCGATTGCTCCAAGTGGGTGCCTTCGTTTTGTGGGTGTCCAACCGCAGAGCGAGCAATCAATTGTCAGTAAAATGGAATGCAAATGGACGCGTGTGTGGGGGGCCTTAGTAAGTATTTCTCCTTTGCCAAAAACTGCAGTCAGGTCCAGACCCCCATGAGGACAACGAGCATGCAGATTAGTTTCTGACAGTTTGTGCAGATATTCTTTGGTTATGCAAACTAATTGTTGCTGCAGGGGTCCGGGTGGATGGTCTCAGATGATCATGGTGGATGTGGAGGTCCGGGACTAACGTGTGGTTACATGTGGTCTGGGGTTGTGAGGCCGGTTGGATGTACTGACAAATTCTCTGAAACATATTTGGAGTACTGTTTTTTAAAAACAAAAACCTTTTCTAACGTTGGTCACAAATATGCTAAAAAGACTTTTTAGGTAATTCTTATATGACTTGACGTACCTGTAACGCCAATGTATCAGTTTATAGGTGTTGGTGGGGTGATCCACCCAACTCCAGGGCAAATTTACAGTTATTAAATTATTGGCTAAGGTACATTTATCAAATAAGATAGAAAATGCCCCTTAGCAATACATTGTAATTACCTTTGGAGGCAGCTTATGGTAGAGAAATGAACATTGATTTCATGGGCTACAGCTGTGGTAGATGTTCCTGTAGTCAGCATGCCAATTGCACGCTCCCTCAAAGGTTGTGACATCTGTGGCATTGTGCTGTGTGATCAAACTGCACATTTCCGAGTGGCCTTTTATTGTGGACAGTCGAAGGGTATGTCTTACTGAGGTAAAGGTAATGTGGATCAGCCGATAACGCAGTGGAGACATAGTCTAAAGTTAAGAATACACGTACAGATTTTTGCACAATCGACATTAGATTCAATCAGGATGTTCGATATTTTGACCAAATATCGATTGTGGGAATACAAAGATACGGTCGATTTTTTCATTCAATAGATTCAAAAAGATAGATTTTTAAACGTTGGAACGAAAAAATCTAAAACCGAACAAAGGTTTCGTTCAACCAACATTGAACAAAAGTGAATGATATCGAACAAAAAGTCTATCGAAAGCTGTTTGGGCATGTTGGTAAATTTTCATCTTTCTTGTAAAAAATGAATGTAAATCAAACGTACCATCGTTTCATTCGATAATTTTTGTTTGATCTAATACATTTGTTCAAAAATCTAACGAAATTTCCTTCTAGTTCAGTCAAGCGAAATTTCATGCGGTCAAACAAAAATGCAGTGTATACATTAGAAATAGGCACAATGAATATTTGATCAAAATATCGAACATCCTGATTGAATCTATTGTCGATTTTGCAAAAATCTGTACGTGTATTTTTACCTTTAACCTTCTGAGCGTTCTCCCCGAATTAACTCGGACTGAGTTTCATGCATCATGAAACTCAGCCCGAGTTAGCCGGAGGAACGCCCGAGGTCTCGCCGTCTTCTGACGGCGGTCGGGAGCATCGGCATGTATGCCGATGCTTCCGGGTCCGCCCCCGATCGCGTCATCGCTGTCAGCAGAAGTCCGGCGTCTCCAGCGACGCCGGACTTTTGTTTACATCCCTGAGCTGAGCTGGCAATCACGGCGGAGCACATTGTGCTCCACCGCGATTGCCCGTGGCGCGGTTATAAAAAAACCGTGCCACGCTCAGAGGGTTAAGGTGGGTTTACACCTGTAGATTTTTTCGTCCAATCAATGAAGAAGGAGCGATTTTTTGGTTGATTGAACAAAAATCTAAAATGGCCAATGAGTTCGATGGATAAATTTTGTTTGATCTCGAACAAAAAATCGTTCAAAAGGTCATCGACCATGTTGGTAAATTTTTATCGGTCGTAGTAATTCTGAATGTATTCTGAATCTATCAAAAAATCGAATCGGCAGTTGGACGAACAAAAAAATCTACACTTGTAAACCCACCTTAAGGCACCCCTGTGCAATATTTGAGTTGTCTAATCAGCACTTTGATATGCCACACCTGTGAGGTGGGATGGCTTATATCGACAAAGGAGAAGTGCTCACTGAGGGCCATTTCACATTATATGCCTTTTCATGCATTTTTTTAAAGGCATGCGTTTCTGCATATGAAGCAAAACGCATGCGTTTTTTACATTACATTTGGGTTTTTTGAACAAATGAATGAAAAATGCAGGAAATTTTTTAAAAAAATGCATACAGCAGTGAGCTTTTGAAAACTCATGCGGAAACGCTGCATTTTTTAAAACGCACCGCATACAGTGTGAATGGTTACATTGGTTGTCTATGTAAAAACGCGTGCGGTAAAAAACCGCATGCGTTTTTAAAACGCACCGCAACATATATAGTGTGAAATGGCCTTCGGACAGATGTGTGAATTATATTTGAGAAAAATGGGTCCTTTGTGTATGTTTCAGATGTTTGAATTCAGCTCATGCAAAATGGTAGCAAAGGGAATGTGTTGGGTCTATATTTTTGCTCAGTGTATATCAGTTGTTACTAGGTAGTATACACTCTATTATTTGTTCTGTATAGTTAATATTTTCAGAAGTATTGGTACTGTTTGTACTACAGTATACAAATACATTTTTGACAATTGTGAGGTTCCAGCCTCTTGACAATCTTTTGGGGAAGGTGTTACTGTGCCCCTGAGCACAAAGGACATGGTATGGTGAGTCTAGTTTGCCAGGACCCAAGTAGCTTGCACAGAACCCTGACATCAGTACTCAACATCAGTACATGAACGGTCTTATGGCTGAATGAGCACACTCCAAAAATCATGGAAAATCTTCCAAATATACCGTACTTATGTTATATTATGAAAGTGGGGAACATCTCCATATTATTTCCCATTGAGGTGTCTAACGAACCTGTGTCCATGAATTCTTCTGCTTGCTTTTTGTCTATATATATATATATATATATATATATATATATATTCTTAGAAAATAATCCAATTAATATCAATTCCATTCGGGTTAGCATTCAAAGTATTGAAACTAGAGAAAAGTCTGGTTAGTGGCCTCCATGCTCCAGGCAACAGATTTACTCAAAAACTAGATATAGGACTCCCTTTAACCTCCCCTGAACCTCTTCAATGAGATGGGCTGTAAGGGAAACTCATGCTTGTAGTTTTGCACAGAAAAGATACAAAGGGTTTATCTAGTTTTTTTGGGGGGAAGCAAGAATGTCTTAGAAATGATAAATATTTGAAGGTTTTATAAAATATTTGTGAATGCCCTGGAGTATTGTGGTGATTCCCAGATAAGCTTACTATGAATACAGTTAAAGCAGAAAACTGAGTTAGGTTTAGGCTAGAATCACATATGTGGTGTAACTGTATCCATGCTGCTCTGAGCAGCAGTTATCAAGTTTGCGCAGATTGGCAACAGGCAGCCATTAATGTCCACCAAATTCCAGAATTACCATATATTCTAGTCTATGGACATCTGCAGTGCAAGCAAGACATGGGAGAAAGGTTTTCACTGTATTGTCTGTGCCATGTGATAATTAAATGGCCTAAATGTGACCATATGTTTTTGTTTACTTGTTCATGTATGCAATAGCCTCCTCTAATTTGATGTATATATTTAAAAATATGTGTTTCATAATATGACTGAATTGATGAAAACAGTAGAATAAAAGAAACAAGGAAATCAATACAAATGGCATTGCTTTGGAAAAAAACTTTACTAAATATACCAGGAAAAAAATATTTAATAAGTTTTCACATCAATTGGGTTAATGCAATGGATTAAATTAATGCAATATTCAATTCAGCCAGTAGGTGTTACTAGCAGCAGTACAGACACACAGCACATCACTGATCAGGAGGAGGGGGGCAGGAAGCTGCTCAGTCTTCTTTGCTCTCCGGCTGGCTGTTTCTGTATCCGTGGTAGCTGCAGAGTGATTGCAGTTTCCATGGACATGGAGAGAGGCATAGATGCCAGTTCTCTCTCTTCATTGCTTATGCCAGCAGGGCTTTGGGCTCTGTTGGCATTAGCAATTTTACAGTTCAGATGGGAGATCCCGCATCTCTCACCCTAACAGCTAATCCAGCTCCCTGGCTAACCTCCTTGCATTTGGACCATAAGATGCAGGCAACCCCCCCCCCCACCCCGATTTTGGGGGTGAAAAAGTGCATCTTATAGTCCGAAAAATGTGATTGTTTTACTTCTGCCATTTTGTAGATTTGTACACAAAATAAACTAAATACAAAAAGCTGAAACATTTGCTAGATAGTTTTTTTTTTCCCCAATAGCAACATTAGCAATATAATAGTATGTACTGTATGTGTCTCTTAGTTTTTTCACTCTTATACATCCCTCATATGCTCTACAGTACATATCTATAAGCAGCAAGGCTCTTAGGGCTTGTGTCCACTGCTGAAAGCTCAAAGCGTGCGCCAACACATTTGCCAGGCAGATTCCCCGATGCTTACAGGCTTCAATAAAGGTGTCTCTGCATCTTCAAAACAGCACAGCGGTCATGCAGCTAAAAATAAGCCGGATGGACACTGTCCCATTCGCTGTGGCGCGTGGAAAAAGATGTAGTGGACACAAGCCCTTACAAATATTTTTGATATTATATTCTACTTATACTCTTTAATCACAACCATGCCACATTGTGTAGAATTTAGACACACTGTGCTGGCGGTTGTGAACCGCCTCCATGGTTTATTATGTGCAATTGACCAGTGAACATGGCCCAAAGCGGACTGATTCGTTACAGGGCAGCTGTGACCAAACATGTGAATAATGCCTAAGGGCCCTTTCACACTTGTGGGCGTTACGATGTTTTCACACCATTTTCACCGGCGCCTCACGGGCAATGCCCGCCCTCCTCGATGCACATTGCCCACATCATGAAGACTCCATTAACATGGATGTACCAGGTTCGGGCCTAATGCCAAGGAGGTGAAAGGTATGCGTTAATGTATATATACGTTACACATCTGCGCTTTTATTTTAGAAATATATGAAAAATGCATAAACAATGCAATGCATGCAACAGGGCGTTATAAAAAACTCATGCAATGGCGCTGTATTTTTAACAACGCAACACATGCAGTGTGACTGTTAACATTGGTTTTCTATAAGAAAACACAGTAGTGTAAAACACTCACAATAAAGAAATTTTATGCAGCACATATAGTGTAAAAGGGCACTTATTCATGTTAGTGACAGTGTTCCTTGCTGCACCCCTTATATTATCCTTTATACAGTGCTCATGCGCCTCACACTATGCCATGTTTATGTCAGTTAAAGGCATGAGGGGGCCTACATGGTGACCTTGTCTATGATCCTGAAGTTCATCCAATATTAGCTGTGGGGCCCTGCCTGCCTGGTGCCACAAAGCCTTTTAAGATCGTTAATACGTTTCCAAAATGTACAAATTGGTGTACACTGAAAAAAGCGCAGGAGCTGCTGGTTCAGTTTGCATACATTGGAATGTTAATATGGAGATTTCGGTATCTCTTTTTGTGGGAAATGTATGAAGAAATAGCTTTCCTCTAATATTAATTTACAACTAAACACTATACAGAAGATTTATATCTATAGACAACATGGTGTGTGGCCTTCATTGGGCAGACTCTGATAGCTGCATTATACTATATAGGAGTCGATCTTTATAATGACCCTGTTTTGGTTCTCGGGACTGAACACGTTTTCAGACGTGTGAGAGAATATTCCCGCCCGCTGCACCGACAATAGCGGCGGACGCCGTGTTATAACTGGTAAGGAAGGACGGGGACATTTATTAGACTGTAACAAGAAAAGAGCTCCTACAGCATCGCCACCTTTTTATATCATATGGCTGAGGAAACGGAGCGCCGGTATGTGTTATATTTTTTACATTTCACTGCCATATGAGGCATCAACACACCACCACCCACATCGTCACCCTCCCTACACCGAATGTGGTAAAGTCAGAGAGGACAAAAGACTCGTGAACCCCACCCCTTCCCCGCCGGCTAGCCAATCACTGCCATCCATGTTTGTACACTCATTAGAAAAGAACGAACTGACTCCATGGACTGTACCATTCACGTTTCTGAGGAAGTCAGCTGTTAATATTGCAATTTTAGGTGTTCATGCTAAAATTGTGGAGTTTTAAACAGCTGTAGCTTTCTGTGACATAAAAATCGATTGTTTTGTTGAACCGAACTGTAACCTTATTGATACGAACCTTTAAACGTCATGTTAAACGCCCTATAGATAGTGTTTAATGGCACGAGCAATGGTTATATATAGAGGTCACACAGCACATGCTCGCAGATGTTTGTGTGGTAGTATAGAGTGAGGGCTGTGTGGTGTGGAGAGACACAAGTCAGGGGCGAAGCCTGAAATTACAAGCAGCATTGTGTAAAGGAAACCACTAGATTTTACATAAGTTCCAGTGCTAGAGCTGGCCTGCCTTTAGAGGCTACAAGTGTGGATGTTGGCCACTTAAAGATACTTGTGTAGTTTCCATTGTGATTGGTTGTGTTATTGGCACTTTAGTGGTAGTACTTTCGCCATCCATGCCCGACATTAGCATTGTGGCCAGCGGGTATTATTAAGGTTCTTGTTAGTTTCAAGAGCCAAGCAGGTTGGCACTACTTGAAATAGTTCAGCTTGCCTTTCCTTCCTGAACTCTTGTAAAAAGTAATGTTTAGTAAGCTTGTAACGCCACCATGAGCTTGCTAAACGACTCATTTGTGTCTATTAAAGACATAAAGACCGGGCAGAAAAACCTAAATGTCGTCTTTATCGTACTGGAAATCGGTAAGTTGGTGTGAAGTGAGCCAAAGGCAGCAAGTGTATGTCACACATGTGGTCACAGCTGGAGCTGAACTGCTGTTACAACTCCTGATTCATTTGACTTCTGTCCTTGTGGTTACTAAATTGTGTTTTGTTCTTAATTTTCATACAGGCAGAGTTACCAAAACAAAAGATGGCCATGAAGTGAGGTCCTGCAAAGTAGCCGATAAAACTGGCAGCATCACAGTCTCAGTATGGGATGAAATTGGAAGCCTTATTCAGCCAGGAGACATAATTCGGTTAACAAGAGGGTATGTGATGAGTCCTGAGGAATTTATGCATTTTCCCTATAAAGCCTAACACTTAAAGCTGGGCATAGAAGTCTCGATGCCGGGCCCATTTCTTGGCAGATTGACCACGTGTGATGAAGTCTTCACACACTGCCGATAGTGCCAAGAATCCTTTTGTGTGCCAGTGTTCTGTAGAGATGATACTCCCCATTGAGATGATCAACTCCTGCTATTGCGCATATGCAGGTGAAGTGATCTCTGCAAATAAGTAATGAAAATAGGCACGTGAAGCAGCCCCCCTGCTGTGTCACTGACAGTTTTAGTTATGGGGACCCGTCTAGATGGTCACCCCCCTGCTATGTGTCGCTGACAGTTTATTCAGTTATGGGGATCCGTCTATATGGTCACCCCCCCTTGCTATGTGTCACTCTCGTCAGGACCCCATAACTGAATAAACTGTAGCGACGCATGACAAGGGGGGGGGGGGTGACCATAAAAACGGGTCCCCATAACTGAATAAACTGTCAGTGACACATGGTTAGGGGGGTGACAATATAGACAGGTCCCCATAACTGAATAAACTGTCAGTTACACATAGCAAGGGGGGGTAACCATTTAGACGGGTCTCCATAACTGAATAAACTGTCAGTGACGCATAGCAGTGAGGAGGTGACCATCTCAACGGGTTTCCTGTTATGGCTGAACCGCGTGTAGATCTGATTCAGCATATGTTGGCGAGTGAGCTCCGCCTGTTGTTGAAAAGCAGAATAAAGTAGATCTGGCAGACGAGGGGGATGATTTCGATGGGACACAGGCATTTAATTTGGATGGGCATGCTGGTTCCCATCCAAAGTAATGAGATAGATCGAGAAAAATGACGAAATTTTTATGATCAATTTATTGCCGAGATTTGCAGGCAATTTCGCAAGTGTGCAAGGTGTTTGATCTGCTGCGAAATGGTCCGCAAATCTAACAGTCTATGGCCAGCTTAACATATATATAAGCCCGAACCCACAAACTACATATCTGATAAGCTTTAAACAATCTGTTTTTTTTTTTCAGTTAGGCTTCCCAGATCTTAAATATAATATATAGGTTCTTTCTAGCTAGTATGTGTTGGGTAGCTGTAAAAGAATCCTATTTAAGTAGTCATACTATGCACATGACATACAGTAGGTTTGGCTCCAACAGAACAGGTTAGGGAGTCTATTGCTGGGCCAGTGCATGTGCACTAACGTGTTGTAGGCGACTCACTAGATTATGATGATTATAACTAGCTAAGAAGTACATCCTGCAATGGGGAACTCTTTTCATTTAACTCCCCTGGCGGTAATACAGAGTGTAACTTTGGGTATACTTCAATTACCAATAATGTTAACTTCAAGCCACACTCAGGGTAGCTTACCTCCTCCAGCCATGCCCACGTCCTATATGCTCATCACTGTACCCACCTCCCTGAGATGCGTAATGATGCCAGTTAACATGGAGTGCTTTTTCCATATGCCTGTATAAAAAAAACTGACATTGGCGTTATGGCGTTATTAAATATAAAGCAATTATGTGGTAATTGCTTTGTATTTCCTGTACCACGTTTGAAAAGAAAAAATAAGAACTATGCTTCTGTCAGGGAGGTTAAAGACTATAATTGATTGTCTCAGATGACGCAAATGTATTGTGTGTAATGCGGCCCCCTGTCACTTATTAGTGCTCTGCCCTTCCATGTCAAAAGTAGCTTCTTTCTTTTCTTTCTTTTACTTTTTTTGCTTACTATGAGGAGGATTCAAATCTTCTGCTTACCCTGTTTAACCCCCCTAGTGTTATTTAGGTTGGATTTTAATTAACAATATCTCCAATCCACCACTGGGCAGCATCATTGACACTTTGTGGGGAGAATAGTGTAATTGAACTAATAGATTTAGATTGGCTCTTCTTGAGTGGAGACTGCATTTTAAAGTTCTCTACAGGAGAATCCACAGGTGAGTATTTACTTGTGTTGGTTGTTTTTAAAACAAACTGTGCCCGGATCAGGCAAACATGCCAAAGCTGTGTGAGCGTGCAACAATTCTGCGAAGGGGTTTAATAACCTATTGCAAATGGTAGGCTTAGAAGCTTTAGTTTTTAAGCCCCCCATATGCGTTTTCTCCCGACCGATTTTTCGTCCGATCGGGTCACCCGATTTTCACTTAAAATGTTATGGTCGATCAGTCGGCTGGCACGAAAAATCGGAATTTTAATTATCACCGATTGATAGGTCCGACACTATTTTATTAACAGCCTGGTAAGTCGGGGCGATCAATCAGGAAAATTATAGTAGAAAGATTGGAACGTGTATGGGGGGCTTAAGCCATGGTATGATCTTCCAGCTGCAGGTGGGAAAGGTTTTGCCATCAACCGTTTAACCCATAATTTCCAAATATCTTCCTGGGCAACAGGATACCCCACCCAATGTATAGATATTGCAGTATTGTTTGGTAATTTTTGGTTTGTTCTTTGGGTCACTGGTCTTAATTTTTACATAACCCATTTTGAAATGCTTTTTCATATGCTTGAATGTGACATATATACAAAGTATCGAAGGCTCCCTTCTATCAAGTGGTTGACATCCAAAATCATATATTGACTGTATACAGGGTAGAGGGTGAAAAGAAGGAAATCTCACCCTCCCTCCCCACAAAAGGGTTCCCCCCCTACCTAGAGTAGGGGCTTGGGGACTTTAATGGCCATCCTAGATATATTTCTCTACACGTCTTGTTTGTTTTATTACCAACACTGCAACTATCTCGGATTGCCATTAAAGTCCCCAAGCCCCTACTCTAGGTAGGGGGGAACGCTTTTGTGTGGAGGGAGGGTGAGATTTCCTTCTTTTCACCCTCTACTCTGTATACAGTCAATGTATGCTTGAATGTGTACATTTATTAATATTGGTATGTTTTTATACACTGACTTATATGCTTTTGTACAAAAAATGTAGAGAAATTTGTTTTAACAGCAAGTTTGTTCTAGTGTTTCAGTTGTTTTATTTAATTTAAGGTATGCGTCTCTGTGGAAAGGATGCTTAACACTTTACAGTGGAAGAGGAGGAGAGCTTCAAAAAATAGGAGAGTAAGTAATCTGATCAATAGTTCCAAATACTCCTAAAATGTAAGGTTAAGGTTATTGAACTTTTTAACCTAACAGACCATTTGTCGTCACCATAGGAAAATGAGAGGTTTTCTCCCGCAGAATTCTATGGTTTCTTTTGTCATGGGCAAGTTCTACCAGATAAGAATGGTTACAAAAACACTTCCTTATATGATGTGATTTGTCATGTCTGCTCTTTGGTCTCTATATCTGCTTAGCTCACAGGAATGTTTTAAAACATGGGTTTTCAGGGACTTTAATCTGTATAAAGTCTCAAAAATTACCCTGTGAAGGTAACCTATCAACTACAGCTGAGTGTTCTTCCAGAATGTAGTACTTCCTGAATTAGAGGTTTTTCTGCTGTAGCTATTTCTCATAAAGGTTTTTATTTATGTAATCTTACATGTTTAATGTCTGGGGTCCCCACTGCTGTGCACCGTTCAGTGACAGTTTTTAGTTTTTTCTAGTTTTCAATACATGTGCTCTTTATTTGCAATACATATGCTTATAAATAAAACCAAAAGCATATCTCCGAGTCTCCCCTTTATTCATAACCGCCTTTCGAATTAATTGAATTTGCTTGTGCAAAGGGACGTGTGACCTCTGTTCTAGTAATTAAAAAAAAAAAAAAAAAAAAAAACATAGTATTTCAGAACACTTTTTTTCAGCATAGGACCTAGAGATTTGCAAACTGTGGCAAGGGAGCCGACAAACCCCCTCCAGGTAATGCCACCCCAATGTGACAGACCTTGGCCATCAATGGATGGGGGGGAGGGGGGTACACAACATTGACACCCTGGATCGTTGAAACTACTCAACTTCTTTGCTAAAGCTGTGAACATCTGCTAAATTGGGTAAACCAGGCTCTCATTGACTGACTCATTCACTAATTCATTCAGGCAGCACCTACATTAATATAGAAAATGTGCTGATCAGCACATTTACAGCTTGAGATACTAACCCCCTAAGCAATATGGCACTTCATCAATGTGTGTTTGAAGGGCAGTACAAAGTTTTACCTGTTACTGCATAGTTACTTTTTGGCGGCATCTGGAGGTATAACATGCTTTTATGTGAATTGCTTGGCACAGAATTGTGATGGCATAATGTTAAAGGACTGACGGCTTGGAAAATTGAAGTCCTCTATCTATTCACAGGCCAGGTACGGTGCAGGCAGCCGCAATGCGAGCTTCCACACACTACCCTGATCGGAGGGACCACCCTCTAGGGCTGTGAAAAAGGTAATACTACTGTCATGCTAGGTCTGTCCTATTTCAGTCACTGCAAAGTCCAGTTACTTATGAAACATGCATGATGAGCACTTTTCTTTTGTGGAAGATGCCTAATTTGCATTCATTCATTATCAGTGCTAATCTTTTATATGCTTACAGTTTCAGGTTGCATTCTAAAGTAGAACATTAGGCCTTTCTGCTAAAAACATTCAAACATGTTTATAATGCTCCTGTATTTACCCAAAGTGCTCATGATTGGGCTACACCAGGCCAAATTTTTAAATCATCACATAATAACCCTCCTGCCTAGCACACGGACTGTCTCAGTATAATGTGGAATAGGAATTTTAAATGTGCAGTTTCATCATCTTTCTGTTCCCTGCAGTCTTCCCTGGTTTGGATGTCAAATGTGAAGTATATGGTAGTGGATATCTGGCCATATATTAAACATAAACCCATGTTTGTTTATGGTTTCTAAATATTTGTGGGTTTAGATTAATTGTCCTAGGCCAACTGAACTTGTTCCAGTACTTTTTAAACACAAAGTGCAACACTTTTACAAAAATTGGAAAACTGTGCACTATAGGCTCCTATGGTTGGTAGAGTGGTCATGTTAATTGTTCCTTTTTTGCAAAGCAGTCAAAGCTTTTGTGCACATTATACTAACTTTTATGCCATAACCAGAGAAAATGTTAAAGTGGATTTTTTCAGAGGAAGCCACAGTGTGTAAGGGGAATGGGGGTACAAAATATCTGTCTGGTTTTAACACTTAGTGCTAGGAAGTGTTTAAGGTTCTGTCCAGTCTGCCAATTGGACAGAAAAAACATGTATTTCATCTTTATTGAACAGGTTTCAAAGTCTACTGTAAACTTGTTGAAGGGATTAGTGACTCATTACAATGGTTAGTGTATGCAATGATCTAAATCGGGCCTCTCCATTTTAGTTCCTCTTCCTGGTTTTTGTCAGAATTAGTTAAGGTGCGGTTTATGTAAAATCTGTTGAGCAGTGAAATTCTAGGGCCAGCACTGATGAATCAGATTGTATGACTGGCTAAAGAAAATATTGCAGAAATCACAGTACACAATTATGAATAACAAGCCAATGCACCTTGGCAACAGTGTGTGATGCGGTATACTACAATGCATTTTAAAGTTGTACAATTGTATTGTAGTGTTGGGCAGCTCAGCTAAATAATTGGGGTTTCCTTATCGGAGAACAGTATGCAGTGCCTGGTAGTGCCCATGCATACATTCAGCCTTTTGGATGCAATTAGAAATTCAAAGTGTGTACATGCATGCTTTGTGAATACTTTCCCATGTTCTTGTTAAGCAAGCACTTCTATGACTTAAAAAATAAGCCATATGGAGATTTTCTCTCTTGGCCGCTAGTAAATGTAAGTGAATGCATGTGTTTATAGCCTAAATTGTTCCAGTTCCTCTGTCTGGAACTGCCTGTCCTCGGATGTAAATTACACTTGGTGGCGGCAGAACATCCTTGTTAAATTGTGAATCTGAACAATCTGATTTCTCTTTTAGGTTTTGTATGGTATATTCAGAGTTGCCAAACTTCAGCGAGCCAAACCCAGAGTTTGCTGGTCAGCCACCAACAAAGGCAAATCAAACAAAGAGCGTAAGTGTTTTCTCAATCTATCCCTATTTTGAAATGTTGATTGATGCTTTAATAAAACAATTCTCAATATACAGAGAATGTAAAGTGAATTATTCACAGGTGTCCCCAGCAACATGCTTCAAAATGGTACTTTGGAAAGAAATTTAACCCCTGAAATACTGTTGCATGCCATATAACTTTGTATTTCAACACAATACTGGCCAAGGCGTTTCTGTTCCACAGTTAGCCACTTCAAATATATATGTAACCTAGGTTTGTGACAGGTTGTAGGTTTCTTTTATAATATTCTGTGTATAATACATTTAACACTATGTTTTTTGTCCTTCAGGTGCATGGAGATCAAAGCAGTCATGCTCCACAAAACACTGGTAGGCTGGAATTTGTTGAATTAGATAATGGGTTCAGTCTATTGAGGTCTGCCATACAGTCTGTAGTGGCAAAAGTATTGGGAGATGAAATAAAGGGACTCATTATAATAAGCACTTAAATTCTAATGTTAAAATAAGGTGTTCAACAGGTAGAAATTTACGTTTGCTCTTAATTGCAGGCAATGGGTCACTGTTTGGACCTGGATGCAATACTTTTTTTCCTAATCATACATCTGGGGGTCGCCTAAATGAACGAGGGCATGGAAACCAACACACAGTGCCTCCACCGGGTCCCCCTGTTCCGTCAACAGTTGCCACCATTAGTAATGGAAGAGATCCAAGAAGAGCGAAAAGATGATATACATCCATGTTTCTGAAATCCTTGAACTCCATAATCTACTGTACTTGAATGCTTACTGCACTTTTATTTTTGATGTAATGTGAAGAGCTGTAATCTCTATCCTTGCTTTTCCTCTTGAACACACTTTTTGAAAGAATCTGTTTTGAGTTATCAATAGATTGGTTTTGTATGCGTTTACCCCACAGGGCCAAATACTTGCATTAAAATATTTTTTACAAATTGGTTTTTCTTTTTCTGATTTAAAGTGGACCTAAACTCATCAGCACCTGTGCTCATTGGCCAATCTCTCTAGATGGAAAAGCTTTTTTACCTTATTTCCTAAAAGCATCTATGGCATTTACGCTGCATTTACCTACTCAGGCAGTGGCATGGAGATTTTTAATGTGTGCACTACATAATATCATTGGTTGGAGTTATTGTGCTTGTTCTTTTGTCACATCATAGACAAAGCATCAACCAGCACACTGGAAGCATATGTCTATAGATTTCCACACACAAGGTGACAACTTTCACCCAAATAGTGGCCATGAGTATCAGCTGCACTCCCTTTGTGTGCCAGCAGTTACTCTGGATGGGGACACTGGAAAAGTAATTAAATTGTTATAAAATTTACGGCCATGTCCGTAATTTAGATTGATGTTTGAGCCTATTTTGTGCCCGATTGAAGGTAGGCGTGTTAGATTTGTGACCTATTTCACGGAAGAAAGATTTCCGCATGCGCTCACCGGGGTCGATGTGCAACGAAATTGGTGGCAATTTTTAAATGCGGTCTATGCCCAGCTTAAGATATGTTCACATGCTAGGCCCTACCAGTTGTCCGCGACTAACATGGCATTATCCTTGCTGAAAAACAATGGAATAGTTACCTACAGGTGGTGTATGACATTTAAATATAGTGTACACTGGATGATGCTGTGAAACCTGTTGAGCCCAGCTACAAAGGTCTTATGGAGAGTATTATTTGCGTGTGTGTGCAATACAGTCATGGCTGAAATTGTTGGCAAACCAGAAACTTTTCCCGAAAATTGTGTATTTCTCTCAGAAGAGTATTGCTCCTAAAAAAAATAACCTGAGGCAAGTTACAGGAGAGAAGTTTACTAAGGGTGTCCATACACAAGCTGATGCCCTGTGTGATAGAGGACCATCAAGCTCAGCGTGATGTCATCGCGCTGCGCCCGATATCAAAGGAGTTCGAGGTGCAGCACTGCTGCATCATCAAGCTCAGCTGAAGCATAGTATATCAAACATTTTGGTTCACTGTTCGATAGTTTCTTCCAGTGGGATTAATTGATCCTGCTCAAAGGAACCAGTGGCCACCATCAAATTAAGTTCAATAGATCACTGTGCACTGGCATGGCAATCTATTGTACTTGAATCAATACAAATATTGGCCTGTGTAGGCATACACGAGCCAATTCCCGCTCAATTTTTCAGCTGCTAAACTGCCATGCGCATTCCCGGCGGTCACTCAGCTGCCCATCGGATGTACATAACTTTTTTTTGTGAGCTACTCAGATGAGTACCAGGTGATTGTGTTTGGTACTCACCCTATATGTAGCATGGTTTTGTCATTTTTTTCATATCTGTTTATTGAAAACGTTTACATAACAGAGAAGTTTGCATATACATTGGCATGAAACCAAGAAAAAAATAAAATACATAAGTAAATAAGAAAGGACAAAACACATATAAGCAGAAACACAGACATAATAGATGACTTGCTGTGCATTCATTATTCTTATACCTAATGAAATACATAGAGAACTACTTGACATTTTTTCAATGATTAAGTTGATGCTGTAATGTACTTTGCAAGGTTTGGAAATGGTTTATTCAGATGTCTGAAAACATGGGCATGAAGTACCAGCGGCTGCCAGCAGATGGAGCACTGGTAACACGTACCACGATCAGAGCTTGTCAGAACCAGTCTTTAGCAATCTGCCTTGTACCAGATCCTGCCGGGACTCCCAATTAACCTCCCTAGCGCACTGCTGAGGTCCAGATTTCTGTACCAAAAGCGCACCATA
>CM070039.1:53517909-53560568 GCA_036250615.1 Ptychadena robeensis
AGTTCGCCCCTATCTTTTTACCTTGAACCAACTTTGACCCTGTGAGTCTCAGTCAAGCAGTCATAATCCGCCATCAGCACCCACCACCTCACGGACCATCCTACCCTCTGTAACTAGCAAGGAGAGATGCCATTCACATGCGGCCGAGGAGACTGGGTGTACGAGGCCACATACAACAGTGTGTCGGGAAGTGACCGTGGTGCAATGGTAAGTGTGTGACACGGACAAGGTCAGTGACACGGACAATAGTTGTGAGACACGGCAAGTTAGGTGGTGAGAACGGGCAAAGTGTTGTTGACAAAACGGGCAGGCCATGATTGTACGCGGGAGCGACGCGAAAACCCGCCACGAGGGGGAAGCGCACCGCGAAGATGACGCGAAAACCCGCCAACGCGACTCGTCCCATTGACTATCATTTTAAATCTCTGTTGTCGGACTTTCTTTGTGGTCAAAAAATTTTCTGTGAGTTTTTGCCATGGATTCCCCCTCTGGTCATGGTCATTGTCCAGGTTTTCAATCCATGAGCTAAGCGAAAACCCGCCAACTCGACGCGAAGATGACGGCGAAAACCCGCCAATTCGACGCGATCCCATTGACTAGCATTTGAAATCTTTGGTGGGGCGATTTATTGTGTGAAAAAAATTTCCTTGGGAGTTTTGCCATTGATTCCCCTCTGTCCATGTCCATTGTCCAGGTGGTTTTTGACCCCCTTGACAGAACTTTCCCAACACTATTGTGGCCAGAAAGGTGGTCCCTACCATGTGTTCGAGTATTCGCGCGAACGCGAACATGCGATATTCGCCGTGAACAGTTCGGGGGCGAACAGTTCGGGACATCTCTATAGGCCAGTGATTTACACGTATCTCTGACATGCGCATGGAAGAGCTGACGTCTTCTCTCAAGCAGCAGGAAAAATTCTTCAATAAAGTGTAAATGTTGTTTGGTGCTTTTGTATTGCCCTATCCTTTTTGTGTTTATCTATCCTATCTTCTCCTGCCTTGGCCCTTGCTTGTCTTCTTTCTCTTTCCTTTCCTTTTTCTGTTGTCTATGTGTGGTTGTTTGTGTTTTTTGGAAAGTTGGAGTTTGAAATTAGCAATATGACTCCCTAGACGACTTTAGTTTAGTAAGGTTGGATTGCATGGTCATTGAAAAGCCCGGGGGGAAGTGGTCTGGAGATCACATCTGTGCTAGGTTTTTTTCTGTACCATAATGTCGGTTTTATGTCCTTCAACCCTTTGTTTTGTCATGTGCTTATTGTCTTTGCTTTGGCGATTTTGCCTCTATTTTATAAATAAAGATTTGAAAAATAGTACACTAAAATATTGAATAAAATATAGAGAATAATATTTCAGCAATGTACAGCAACCCTCATCACACTCATTTGCAAATGAGGACAGGCAAATAAATGCAGACAGACGCAAACATTTAGAAAGACACATATACACACATATTTGCAGACAGACACATGTAGAAAGGTTCATAGACCCACATATGCAGACATACACATGTAGAATGGCACATAGACACACATATGCAGAGAGCCACATATAGAAAGGCATGTAGGCATACAGATAAATACACTCTACTTACCAATACATCTTGCTTACATGTTTCTTCTGTCTCCAATCAGCTATGAAGCTTTCTTGCCTGTCCCTCAGTCTTCTGCTCAGCTGTCTGGGGTGTGAGGAAGGCTGTGTGCATTTGGCAGAGAGAGAAGGGGAAAGTCCTGCTAGAACAGACACACAGCATTTAACCTGACTCTTCAATCTGCTTACACTGCTCATCCCCAGTACAGAGTGTGAATTAGCAGTAGAGAGTCAGTTTAAATGCTGTGTGTCCGTGCTGGCAGGCGTTTCCCCTTCTCTGTCTACCAAGGATTTGCACCATAAGACGCAGAGACACTACCCCCCCCCCATTTTGGATAAAAAAGGTGTTTTTTTAAAGTGAAAAATATATAGTATTTTTTATTGTTTATACTTGATAGTTTAGGGATGTTATGGCAAACTTTTTTGTATTTGTATCCCAAAAAACAAACAATTACAAATCATTAAAAAGAAAAAATAATTATTTATTTCTTAGTTTAAAATTTATACTGCATTGGAACTTAGAGGATTTAGAGATAATGTCACAAGAAAATTATACCCTCTAGAAGAAAAGAGATAACAATACGTTGGTGCACTGCATGTTTTTTCATGATAAAAGGATTTGTATTTTCCCTTTAAGCCTTTCAAGTCAGTGTAACATTCACAGGAAGGGCAGCTTTCAGCCTTTACATGCTTTCATAGTAGCAATCATCCTTCCTAGCGTTTTGGAGGAGAGTGAGATAGTTTGAACTGGGAAATGACCTACTGGCTGAAAAATCTTCAGAGTGAAGTAAAACGAAGAGGTACTAAACAGGAAACACACTTCATTTGAAATGATTTTGCAGCAAGTATAAAAACAGCATTTCCAATGTCAGAGAAGAATTGAATACCATTTAGACTAGTTGGAGACATCTTTCTACCTAACTTATGTTTTTGATCTTACACATCATTCTGCAGAAACTGTCAGTCTATCTGTATTTTCTGAAATTCTATACTGCAAATTGCTAGTTATAGTCTGTTGCGGAGAACGGAAGTTATTGAAACTAAAGCTGTTAAAAGTTGTGGAAAAGCAGCAAAATGTATAGAAACATCAAATACATCTACTCATTAGCAGTGTCAATCAATTTTTTTTTCAATATATAATACATAACTTGGAATCCCATTTGTCTTGGTAACGTTGATAAAATATTTATATAGGTAAGCTATAGCTGTCCTGATAAATTCTGATGTTCAACAAAGACTATGGTAATCTGCAAAGCTGTAAAATTTTCTGAAATCATAGCACCTACTGCACAAAAAAACTTTGTTCATATTCATATAACCAGAAAATGATTTAGTATCAGCCATTACAAATAAAAAATTTATAGGTAAAATATGCTCTACCAGTAAAGTATCTGATTAAGGCCTATGATTATTCACAGTGAAAAATCTAGTACCATCCTATAACTCTTCTAGCCAGGTCTTCCATGTCCTCTACCATCTTCAGACTTTGGTCTGCTTTTTTGGTCTCCCATCATGGACAAAAGACTTCCTGTTCAGGAGACATGAATCTCACGCTTTAGTTAACCAAAGCTGATATACATGACTGCATCTCTAAAAATATTGATATTCTTATTTTCAGGAAACTGAAGACCTACAGTAAACTTATGACCCCCAAATTTACTAAATAATACTACTTCTGACAGACAGATTCTCATTTACATAACTGGAAAAGGTAAGATTTTATCTTTTTATTTAGCATATTTTCTCATTTATAGCTGCTGAAGCATTCCTTTGGGATGAAGGGCCTAATTGATAATCCTTAATTCATTTCATAATGGTCTTATACGAAGAAAGGATATGTTAGTGTTTGTTTAACATTTCCCTTAATGTTGCATGTTGTTGGTAATAATTAAGGATGACATGTGTAGAAGAATCTGATTTTGAATCTTTGGCTCTAAATCACAGGTCATTTGGTTGTTTGAGAATTTTCTTACTGTAGCCATGTGCTCTAAAATGTTCGCTAAGAATTCTGAGTCATCAGAACCAATCTTTTTTTCCTACTCCCCCAGGTACAGTTTCACATATGTTGGGGTACAGCAAGTCCCCATTGCCACCCCGTGCACCTGGAGGTAGTGGGAACCAAGATAAGATTTCAGAAGAATAGCATCCAGATCACATTTGAACGATTGTAAAATTTCTAATTGGACCGGTTGATACGATTCTGGATTATTTAAGATCTAGTGACACATTTGCTCATATTGAGCACAATACATGACCACAATTTTGCCACCTGTGTCTGATGCTGTTAGGTCTCAAACCTGTGACCAACAGCATTCTGGACCGTAGCCTTGCCCACTAGGCTGTCTGCCCTCTTGGACTTTCCTTGTAGCGCTTTCATCTGCCTTGCTCCAGCCATATAAGAACAAGGACAGAGGCGCACAACCTGGTACAACAGATGGTTAAAAAATGTGGAAAGGATAAGGTAAAACAAATTGAACAAAATGAGACAAAACAACAGACAAGATACTCACATTGAGAGAGGTTTACAAGGCTGCCTCTCTCAGGGCCATGTGCTATCCAGGAGGACCTCACTTCCTGGTGGGGGAGAAGAGATCACTTCCTGCTTACAGACACTGGGGGGCTCAATAGGAACAATGGGACGCGTTTCGAGAAGAACTCTTTTTCAACCATAGCTTATTGCCCTGATCACCTGCACCTGCTTCTTCCTCTATTTATATCCAGCCTCTTGCACCAGGTCTTTGCTAATTATTGTACCTTTGGACTCTGATCTAGCTGCATCTTCTGAATCCTCTCTGCTGTTTCTACTGAACTCCTGCTGCCGACCCTGAACCGCCTACCGACCATTCTTTTGCCTTCTCCTGTCATCTGAACGTCTACCGTTGCCGACCTGGACTGTCCGACTACTCTGCTTGCCGCCCGCCTCGACTCCCTGCTTGCTATATCACGACTACGCCTCCTGCGGCCCTTGCCACTGGACTGCACTCCTCCTTTGAAGTTAACCCTCTCTTCCCTGGTGTGATGTCACCAGTAGTGATGAGCGGAATAGGCAATATTCCAATTCGCAATGTTTTGCGAATAATTCTCCTAATATTCGATCGAAGTGTATTGCCTTGCATTGTGAAACTATATTTGCATTTATAATCGCATCACAATTACCTTTAAAATATATATAATATTATATATATAAATTTTTAATGCATGGATATATACTTAAATTGCGAATTCTCAAATAGCTGATATTTGTTGAATATATTCACAATTCCAGTACTCAAGCTCAACACTAGTCACCAGGTCCATCACACCAGGGTGCCAAAGGGAATTGTACTGGATACAGTGATGACTGTATCCAATGCAATTCAAATTAGAATAAAAAAAACAATTGAATAACATTTTTTATTATAAACAAAAAACAAATATAAATACATACTGTTTTGAAATCTTTCATACAAAATAAGTATTTTAGAGATTTTATCATCCAGATTATATAAAAAAAAATGTATGTAATTTTTTTCCACATAATTATTTGTTTTAAATATTCTTATATTCAGGATGTCTACTAGACCCTTGTATTTTGGGAAGTTACAGGCCTACAAAATTAAGGTCTATGGTGCGCTTTTGGTACAAAAATCTGGACCTCAGCAGAGCATTAAGGTTTAAATTGCTGCACACTGATGCTTCCTTCTAACTTGATGGAGCTTGAGAGGTGCTGCAAAGAAATATGGGAGTAACTGGCCAAAAATAGGTATGCCAAGCTTGTGACATCATATTCAAAAATACTTGAGGCTGTAATTGCTGCCAAAGGGGCATCGACAAAGTATTGAACAAAGGCTCTGAATACTTATTTACATGTGATTTCTCGTTTTTTTTATTTTTTATTAATTGATTAAACCTCAATAAACTTTTTTCATGTTGTCATTATGGAGAGTTGTGTGTAGAAGTCTGAGGAAATATTTAATTGAATCCATTTTGGAATAAGGCCGTAACATTAAAAAAGGTGGAAAAAGTGATTCACTGTAAATACTTTCCGGATACACTGTATATCTGAGCTGTCAGGGTCCTGCCTAAACAATCTTGATTTAGATTGTTTTCCAAAAATAGTCGATTCTAAGTTGCTGGCCAGATGTGGTATGTTATTTGTTGTGTATTTGTACTGTTAACTAGTTTACTGTCATTTGCTGCCTTGCATTTTATGTTTTATCTTTCCCCATACACTCATATATCCCTACCCTGTATGCTGTTTGTTGCTATTTCTAGTTCATTTAATTATTTCAAAAACACAAACAATAAGACCCATTTCACAATTATGCATTTAGGTAATTCATGCTTCTGCAAAGCACAGTAGCACAAGGTGTTCATTATGTAATCTTCACTTTTCAATGGATGGGGAGCAGATGGAGCCATATTATAAATTATTACAATGTACATGCCATGTTTTGTAGTGCAGGAATAGTTTCTGCTCCCTGGTGTGGGTTATGAGCCAATTGTAAATAATAAGCATTTTGAGGAAGGTTATGCATGAAATAGAATAGGCAGATGTCAGCACTAGGGGCCTACATATCCATTTACATAAAAGTAACATGCCTGTGTGCATTTAAAGTATGGCGAAAGATTATTGAAATGAATTATAAAGTGCTGATGCATCTGAGATTTAAGTTCCAATGTGTATTAGCAAAAAAAAAAATATCATAACGAGGAGATGCAGACATCTAGTGCCAGACAGGGAGCAAGCACAATTCTGGTGGCAATTCAACAAGGAAATCGCCATATTGAAAAGGACACACTCGTCAGAAGACAGAATCTGAACAACAGGAAGTAGGATCCCTGAGCATTTTCATCGCTCAAACAGAAGAAACCATGCAGGTAAGGACATGTTAATTACTATAGTTTTATTGTATTAATAGTTGTATGCAAGTTTATCATTTTTTTTGCTGAGGGTTTAATAACCATTTCATGGTTGAAGAATGTTTTGAATTGTTTTGTTTGTACATAAATAAAATTGGATTATTATGAAATTGTATAGTATGAACTCCCTCTGATTATACTTTCTTATTATAGATATTGTTGCTAGAATGGTTTGATATCTTTTTGTGGTGATTAACTACTTATGTATGTTGTTCTAGATCAGCTCATCAGTGATTTCTCTATATTTTGAGCCACAATGTTATAGTAATTGCAAAACCCAGTAACAGGGAAAAGGTCAGACCAAATGCAGCTTTATTATTGGTAGGTATAGATATCATCCTATACCCCCATGCTCATTGCATTATATACTTCCTTTAAATTTAAATTACAATTGTACAAAATGCTTTGTATGTTAGCCTAAATAGGCACTTCAATTGGAAATAAAAGGATTTGCACGATGATAGTCTGGATTTTTTAAAGCACCGGACATAAATCAATCTGAACACATAATTTATTACAAATAATTTTTCATTTATTTTCTCATAAAAAAATAATAATTTTAAATGTTATTAAATATTCTTTGCTTGATTACATATCTGGTATAAATTCTTTCATCCAAATGCAATTCACTCAATAAGAAAAATGAATCACAGAAGCATTTATACCAGATATGTAGTCAAACAAAGGTTATGTAATGAAATGACGGTTTACTGAGCCTATCACATGTGAATGGTGTTTTTTGGGTTTTGTAAATATATGTTTAATGATGTACTGAAAGTGCTATATATACATAGAAGAAAACAAATAAATTATGAATTTTAATATTTTTAAAATAAGTATTTAGATTGATTTATGGTGGATGTATGTCATACTAAAAGTCCCCCTTATATTGGCTTTTACCTTATAATTTGTATTTTATTCATAGTGCATGACTACACAATCCAGATCATCTAATGTTGAAGTATTTCATACCCCTAAATCTGTTTCCCAAGTGCATTTTCTCCCTGTTGATATAGCCATTTTTAAAGGAAATGACACAATGATTTACCTATGCCATGTCTATCCTGTGAAATCTAAACTGAACACCCAAGTGAGACAGAGAATACCAGGGAGTACCTACAGTAGCATCAAGCAGGCGAGGAAACACAGGAACTTTTCAAGGACACAATCAAAAACAGACTGCTGCAGCAATAATCTACAGAAACTAGAAAAACTCTACTATACTGCAAATCACGTATCTATTATTTATACAAACACCATATTAACTTACAGAAACAAAATTTACATGTTACAACAAAAAACAAATGACTATTATTTGACGTTTGCAGGATCCTTTAGGAAGAAGTCACAGAGGAAGAACAGCTCCTGGGGAGTAAATATCATGAATATTGTAAGTGAACTACAAACACCTAAATCAGAAATGAAGAAAACAGATATATATTCTATATAATATATTTCATAAAAGGTCCAACCTCTAGTGAATAAGTATTCAGTACTACTGACATCATTATATAATGGATGACTACCTTACCCCCATTTTCAACCCAAGCTCTCTAAACAAAAATAGCATCTTCCAACTTTAAGTTAAGGTAGCCATACAAGTTGCGATTTTCTGCTTTTGCAGCGATTGATTGTTCAGGAATCGATGGGGGCCCACCCTCGATCCCCATCCAAAGTATGGAGCAAAAATCGATCATACAGCGGTCGCAGGGGGAATCGCAACATGTATAGCTAGCTTTAAAGTCATGTGGAATGAACGACTTTCATTCTGATCACTCCTTGCTAAATACGTTTCTTGAATTGTGTGTTATTTTAGCCTTTGTGTTCATCTGTTTTCACTCCTGTGTCCTATGCTCTGGAACATGGATCTTAATCAAGTAAGGATATTTATTTTTGTTCTTGGCCATGGAGGACAATGGTAATTGCTGTGTGGAGTTAGGTAATTAGCGTAGTAATTGTTTGCTTAACAAGTACATTTGATTTGAAAATGCGCTAGTGGAGAAAAGGACCACTGCATCTAATGAAGTTCAATTCATCTAAAGTTGCTTTATCTTAACTGATGATTATTGACCTCCATCTCATACTGGGCAAGTTAAATATTTAAATTTATTTTTTTTACCTGATTCTTATCACTCTGCGTTGTTTTTCCAAGCACACAAGATATATTTTCAATTTACATTCTGTCAGTAAAGCAGTTTTTTTTTTTTTTACTTTAGCTGCTTTAGTAAACACCCTGTCCAATAATGCCTATTTGATAGCCTTGATACCCTAACTACTATAGCTGTCTAGAGTATAGGTTTAAAAGCCAGTGCTCCTTCTATACTTTTTTTTTTACCAGTGCTTTTTCTTCTGTACAGTACAGATTATTTCCAGTTTTGCATGCTGATTAGAAATATTGCTGGGCAGATTGAACTTGGTCCTGGGCTTGTTTTAAGAACGATGTGTTTGTGTTGCCAAAATATATCTGTGCCTTTGTTGAGCTCATTTCATCAAGCTGAGCCTTAGCTTGTGCCATCACTCAATCATTAATTAACTAAGACAGCAGAGAATGTAGCTTTGACCTCTAGTCTTGGCATCATAATGAGATTGACAAACTTTCTTGAGGCTTATTGTATAACTGTATACCATTAGGGACCATGTTGGTCTGATTCAATCCAGTTTTCTGTGCCAAATACGGTATGTAAATTTTTACCACTCTGGCAGTCCACTGAAATACAGATTTTTGTATACATAGATACATACACAGTACAATGATTTTGCATTCATTTTTTTTTATGTTGTAGGCCTGTTACTTACTGAAATATGTCCAAATAAGGGTCTAGTAGACATCCTGACTATAATAAAGTTTGAAACACTAAATTTTGAAAAAAAATATTTCTAATTAGATGAAATAAACATAACAAAACTACTCAACCATGAATTCAGAAGCCATGGCAATAAGTTTGTTGATGGACCTAACCTCACTAGAGTTATTGTGTTCATCACTATATCTTATATGAAGGAAAAACTCCCTCAATTGTAAAAATGTTTTCAATAAATATCAGTGTCTTTTATTTTGGCCCCATTGAGTATTTGAGTTTGACACTTCTGATCTGGGTATTCCATATCACTCCTCTCCTGGTTATGTATAGTGTTGAGCTCGAATATTCAAATTGCAAATATATTAGACGAGTATTGGCTGTTAGAGAATTCGCAAATTTTGCAAATATGAAGGCAGATATGTCGAATATTCGTGATATTATGCATTGGGAAGCTTATGGCCATGCATTGCGATTTTATATTCGCAATGCGAAAATAAGTACCACATGTTACCATTCATTTTTAAGGTAATCGCAATACATTTTCACAATTCATGGTCATACACTTGAATTGTGAATATTGGCGAATATTTGTAGAATTATTCACAAAATATCACAAATTTGAATATTGCCTATGCTGCTCATCACTAGTTATGTAGGGCTAATTCACATTTGTCTGGTGTAAATAGTAGAGATGGTAAAATTTTTTGACTTGCTGAGTTTATTGCAAGGTCCCTGAACATTGAATTATCTAGGAACTGGACTCCAGCATACTGCCCAGGAAGTTAACCCCCCCAGGAAGTCTACCCTATTGCTGTTTTTTTCATTTTTCATTTTTCACGCGTTGGTGAGGATGGGGACATGGAGGACCAAGGTGGGCTCCCTTGGGACAGGTAAGCAATCCCGAGTTTAGCTTGTGGTGAGTATTGTTTGTACACTTAGGCTTTGTTTCCATTATACTTCGGGACCCCACATTGATATCGCCTGCTTGGTGGATGATCTGTTTACACATCCGCCGGTGCAGAGGCTCAATGTACTCGACTACGTTGGGCCTTACATTGGCGGAGCGGCTCGGTGTCGTGAAGACAGATCCTCCGCCAAGCAGGTAAGTCTATCTGCTACATCTGCTATGGAGGGGTCCCGACGTATAATGAAAACAAAGCCTTACACTGAGCTACAGTCAGGGCGACCACCAGGGAGGTTAATAGAAGCAAGTAACTGAACAACCGATCATAAAGGGGCTGGCTAAATTTAAAAAAAAAATCCTTTTAATACAACTAAAATTTAAGATAATTTTAGACCCCATGAACATTGTCTTGTTACCAAAATTAGGTAAATCAACCATTAGAACAATCAACCAAGTGAAATAAATTTAAAAAGTAGCTGTTTTCCATTTAAAGGGTTAATTTAAAATAAGGAAAACATTTTTATGGAAATTGCAAAGTTCTTGAAATAGTGTTGTCATAAAATTGCAGGAGGGGTCAAAAACATTAAGATTATTTCTTAATCACCGTTAAAGTGTAGCGCATCATATCAGTTATTTAAATCTCTGGAACAAATGAACAAGTATTGCAGCTTATGTACTATTTTACTAGAATTCAGTCCGCATTCTTACTGGCTATTAAGAATAAATGTAAAAACATTTACAGTATTGTAGGGGGAACACTATTTAATGAAATCAGATAGGCGAGGGGGGAGCTGATATTGACCGGGGAGTCATCCAAAGCAGCGCCCGTGTCACATAGGGCAGCTGCTGTGTCCATGACCCCCCCCCCCCCCGGTCTCCATGAAGATGTGCTCTCCGGGACTCTTAAAAAGCAGTGGCCGCAAACCTGTCACCTATGGCGGCCACTGTGTCCAGGCTACCCCGGTCTCCATGCCTTTCATCCAGATCTGTTCCCCCTATAGCAGACAATGTCATTAGCTACAGGGGGAGCAGATCTGGACACAGTAGCCACTGTGGGTGAGAGTTTTGCGGCCACTGCTGTTGAAGGGTCTCGGGGAGCACATCTCGATGGAGACCGGGGGGGTCATGGACACAGCAGCCGCCCTAGGTGACAGCTTCACGGGCACTGCTATGGATGACTCCCCGGTCGATATCAGCTTCCCCTGGAAGAGCTCCCCCTGCTGGTCATTTGACCACATATGTTCTAGCGCCTGTTAATTTAACAGGCTTAATGTCTAGTATATAATATTAGACTGACAGACATACTTTTGCTTTTAGTAACAAAAAGCATGCTTTGTATTTGTGTATTACACCATAAATGTTGTCATCCTGAACATCAAAGTTTGTTGCGTATTTGTGTACTTTACTTTTCTTTTAACCCTTTTTCCTCTTTTTCAACAATGAGGCCATACTAAGAGTAGATTTGTTTTTAAAAGGAATGAATTTATAAAGAATACCTATAAGAGTTGGAGCATAATGTCACAATTGAAGATTTGTGTAAAATGCTCTAGGAGGAAGATATGATTGTTCTTCTTCTATTGTAGATTCCTATCTCTGCAGAAGATATATTTCCATTTCTAAATAAGAGGGTTTTGAACCTAAAATGTGTCATATGTGCAGAGAAGCTGTCAAAGAGATCTAAAGTAAAAAGAAATGAGGTCACAGCTCAGGAAGGGATGTTTAAGATATCTTGCCTTACAGAAATCTCGGCTGTCTTTTGTGAATTTAATATAGTACAAGATAGATTTATGGATTTAATACCTACCATGTTACTATAAGGAAAGAGTTTGCATGTATTACTGCCAGACTTAATTGTTCAGTTTATGTCCACATATGCTAAAAATATGGTTCCTTGAAGCTCTGTGCCATACAGGAGGCTTTTAATTGTCCATCAAACACAGTTGAATGAGGTAAACCCAAAGCAAGGTATGAGATAATCCCTTTATGTATATATTGTCTGTTTCATTTAATTATAGAAACATGGAATATTTTCATATACTACAGAAGTTAATTTTGAAAACTGATTTAGAGTCGCATTTTAGATTTATCATTTATGTACCCAAGAAATAAAAACTGGCAGTGGTAAGTAATAAAATAGGATTATTATTATAGAGAAACACATAGTAATCTGTGGCCAAAACACTGAGAAACAAATTGTGTGCTCCATGCAGAAATCCTAGTTTGGGCAATTTGGAATTTTATGTAAAGCCCAGGCAAACCTCCTACTTATAGGATATGAGGTGCACAACCTAATTCAACAAAGTAAAGTGCTCTAAACGAAAAAATATAGAATACTCACATTTAGGGCTTGTTTTCACGGGCGCTACCGACCACAACCATAGGCAATACATTGGGCAGTGTCCACTTGTGAATTCCACGTCCGACTGCGTTCATTGACATGAATGGACGCGTCCATAGTGAAATTTGAGTGCTTTTGACCGCGTCCATTTTTTTCCTATGGGCATGGTCAGGCACAGTCGGGCGTGGTCGAGGGGCAGTCACAAAATCCGCATGCGAGCGCATGGGTTGCAGTCAGTAGCAGCCGCAGATGCACAGATAGAACTGCATCCATCCGCATCTGACCACTGTAGTGGAAACAAGCCCTAAAGGAGGTACAGTGCAGGCATGGCAAGAAGTGATTTCCTTCAAGGCCGTGTGTTTTCAGCTGTGTGGCTACCAGGATCGTGCCACTTACTGTTTACAGATGAGGTCACTTCCTGGTATTTGTTGTATAAGAAGTCTAAGTATGGAACTGCGGAATGCATTAAAGCAAATAAAGCAAATGGGGATGGCGCCTCTGACAGCTTACCCGCCTCTTGTTCCCGCTTGGTCTAGTGCTTGGCCTAGTGTGTGTATGTCAGCAGCTTGGGTCCTGGTAACATACACACTGCAAAGGAAAGATCCAGCTCTTGCCTCTGCTTCCTTCACACTGTTTATTGTCCCCACTTTCCAGAGCATAGCAGACCCTATGCCAGCAAGGGATCTGGTGTGCTCTGGAGGGGGAGACCCCACATTTATTTTAAACCTTTATTTATACTTTTTGTCCCCAAAAATGAAAAGAAAAACTGCATTTTGTGAATTTGACCTGAAGGTTTGAGAATTTTGCCTGTAATGGTCATGCAAATTACGTGTTTTTGCAGAAGTTTTGCGAATGTTATGCTAACACCTGCGACTGATGTTCTTCCATCACTACTGCCAAGAAAGCATACTAGGTTATTTTTCTAATTTCTTTCCTTGTCCCTGTTGAAATATTTCTTAATAGGTCAGTAGTTGAAGATCAAAATTGACTGTCCTCACCAGTGAAGCTTCTCCTAAAAGGAATAAGAGATTGTATGACAACAAGTTCCACCTGCATAAGCTGATGGCTGGTCCCCAGCATATGCTAGTTATCCACAAATAATTTTCAAAATTATATTTCCCAGAAATGTTTTCTCTTCTGGAACATGTTTCATAGAAAGGACAGAGGCCTGACAGGGATCAGACACTGCCAAATAACATATTTTATAATTGTGGAAGCAGTGTTATTTGACCACTAAGTGGAGCTGAACACAAACACATTGGAAGTAATAACAACATAACAGAAGCATGACAGAATTTGCTCACAGTACATTATACACTGGCAGTATCATTAAAACAACATTTTGAAGGAATATATTACTTATTAGGTTTGGTCATTTGGAACTCATTTATTTCAATGTTGGATACTACATCAAAATCTTGCATATTAATGTTACATATGCATTAAAATACAATTAAAGAGAAACTACATTTTACTGACCCCTGAGAAATCCTAAAACAATATACTTAGCTGCTATGCTCTTGACCTCTGACATTGGCCATATTCATTATCAAAGGCTGCCAGTCTTCCAGTGGTTAATGATGTGCAATTAATGAATATGGCCTATAGATGGTGCTAGATAATGGTTATCAATTGTGGAAACCTATCTCAGTGAGTTAGTGAAGGAATGCGATAACTTTACTGAAACTGCATCCTTCCTGATCTGAGGAAATCCAAGAGGAAACTCTTTACAAGTAAAGTATTTTAAATCTTTCTTTTACAGATTGTCCATACAATAGGGTGTGTGACACTTAGGTACATGAAGTACATTTGGTAACTTTAGGTGCACTTTAACAATTTCAGTAATGGCATCTTAAAGAACTAAAGCAATTCACCTTGGGTGCACATTCCATCCATTCCATCCATCACTACACAGTCCATCCTACAAGGCAGACTGCACCAACATAACCTTTGTGGTCACCACATGTTGTCACTGCAGCAGGGTTCCTCAATCCATGTTGGGGTTTCATGCCCACCTCCTGCTAGTATCTAGAGTGCCAGCCCAGTTGATAGCATATTGAGACTACTAGGTGCAATCTATTACTGTCACTTGGATATCTGACCTGTGCATTGTACTGGACCATTCTCTGTCTGCCACCTGCCCTGAACTTTGTTTAGTTTTTTACTATTCTTCAGCCTGAACCCCTCTGACCATTGCTTTGGACCTGACTACGTTTTTGTCTCATCCTTTATGGAACTGTGTCCATATATATTGGCTATATAAGAAGAGTGCATTTGGGCTGAAAAAGTTATCTTATATATATAAACTTTTCTCCATTGCCCTAACAGAACTTTGTATATCTTTTGGTCTGATAAGTGTCCCTTATATCCATGTATTAATTGCACAAAACACAAAGTGATCCTTCCTGAAATTTTGTGAACAGATACATTGAGTTCTTAGTTTAAGGATATTTCTAGGTGCCCTATGCTTTCTTATATGCACATTCTAGGAGCTGCCTGGCCGTTTCATTAGCACTCTGAGCAACAACCACCTACAGCAGGCAATCTTAATGTCTTTCTGCCATATTATTATTTTTTGTTAGAAAGAAAACGTTAAACTTACTGTACATCTTAGTTTTCAACTGCTTTCCAGACAAAGATGGCTTCACAAAGGTTTCTCTCTTGCTTCTGGAAAATCTGAGATACAATTGTTTAGCAAAAATCAAGGAGTAATATTTTTTAAGTAGCTTGTAAGACTGCATTAAAATAGTTATTCCTTGATGTTTATGCATATTTATATTCTTATCTATCGATATTGCAGTCATGCTGATTAATCTCCTGAGGAAGCCTGAGGGCAAAACACGTCCAGATATAGAATCAGCAAGACGTTTGTTTTAACCTGTACACTGTACTTGTTCAAAAAAAGGTACTGTAACTTATTGTTTATATGTATATTCACCAAATGAAATGTATTATATTACGAGGATTTGTTATTAACCCATCTCCCAAATGAATTTCACATTAACAGATACAGACCTATAGCTGTCCTATAAATAAGACAATAGTAGATAATGGGTTAAAAGTGAATGGAGCATGAATAACTATTGCTTAATATTGATCAATAAATTATGGAATTGTATCAGTGATATTAGAGTCTCTCCTAGTTTCTTGCTCCTAGAGATAGGAAATTAAATAAGCATAGGTCCATCGTGTATATTTACTTATATCCAACTTTCACAGTGTGATAGATTCAAAACGATGTTCAATGTCAATCAATCAATTCAAGCAAAAAGGAATCAGTTTCCAAATAAAAGTATATGATTCATTTTATAAGTCGATCAATAGTAAAATCAAACGGTTTATGGCTAGCTTATGTATGGTGAGGTCAGGTAAGTTTTGAAAGTTTAAGTCATTTTAAGTACCGTATTTTTTGCACCATAAGATGCACTTTTTCACCCCCAAAATGCGTCTTGAGTGTCCGGAACTCCCATCTGAACTGTATAATTGCTTATGCAAACAGAGCCCAGAGCCCTGCTGGCATAAGCAATGAAGAGAGGGATAGATGAACTGCCACCTCTGCAGCTCCCACGGACACAGGAACAGCAGGATTGGCAGAGGGAGAAGAGAGACTGTGCAGCTGTTGGCCCCCCTCCTTCCAGTCAGTGAAGAAGCTGATGTTGTTCTGTCCTGTGAGTGTACTGCTGCTAGTGACACCTACTGGCTGAATTGAATATTGCATTCATTGAATCCATTGCATTAAACCTAATTGATGTAAAAACGTATTAAATATTTTTTTTTCAGGTTTTCTCCTCTAAAAACTGGGTGCGTCTTATGGTCCAAAAATACAGTAATTTCAACATAATTAACAACATTCATTTTATATAATCTGAGTTTTTTAATCCATTAGATTGTAAGCCCGTCCGGGCAGGGTCCTCTACTCCTCCTGTGTCATTACCTGTACCTGTGTGTTATACTGTGTTGTATCTCCACTCTAATGTATTGTACAGCGCTGCGTAATATGCTGGCGCTATATAAATAAATGTTAATAATAATAATCTGAATGATTTGATTTAATATTTTACACTAGGGACCAGAGGAGTAAATTACCTCCATACAAAGAAAGAAGTACCTAAAAACTTAAGTAGATGCTTCCAAGGAACCTGTACAGACCAATCTTCAGTATTGTGTTGAATGTTAATACATGGCAATGCATGTTACCTGCCTTGTTGTGATCATTATCATAAGTGACACCTCAATGCACTTTCCGAAAAGAAAATATGCATTGCTCAACAAAAATCTATATTTAATCTTTTGTGGTGTGTTTTATCTTGTCATGAAACCCATTCAAATATATACTTTATCAAAGCAACACATGCTAGAAACTATGTGCTAATGGACCTCAATGGAGTCAATGGGGTGTAATCTGAAATAATTTTTTTTAGATTGGTTTCCTCATATTATCATTGTACTGTATAAATGTATAAAATGGAGAACCACTTGAAATATAGCATTAAAAATGTAATTCTCTTGTTTCAGATATACGTAGTTACATCATGATCTGAACTTAGAATTCATTAGTAACACAATGTTCTTTATGTTTTTGATTTTGACTTTGCTATTGACAGGAAATGTAACTAAGAAAAGTACCCATATATTACAATTTGCATCTGCACTATCCAAACACCACCTGTGCAAGGACTTCAAACATAAATCCGGACATAGATGTGTATCATTTTCCTACACTTCTATGCAAATTAAGAGTAAACAGGATTGTTTAACAGTGACAAAGAAATATATCTGTACAATAAAGCAGGTACTTGACAATAGCAGCAAAGCAAACCCATTTTAAGATTAATAATAGGGGAAATGTATTAACACTTGAAATCTCATATTATTGGTTAAAAAAACAAAAACCCAAACAATAACAAGTGTACGATAACATACACATGTTCCAAATTATTATGCAAATTATATTTAAATATTTTCCTAAATCGTTGATTCAAGTGGCAGTTATGATAAATGTTTAAATTTAACCATTAGAGTATGGCTATGTTTCCATTACATCGGGACCCCTCCGCTAAGCATATGCGCTTAGCGGGAGCTCCCGACGTAGCAGACCTTACCTGCTCGGCGGAGGATCTCTCTTCACTGCGCCGAGTAAGTTCAGCCTCTGCACCGGCGGATGTGTAAACAGATCATCCACCAATAAGGCCATGTCTGTGTGATATGTTGGGATTCCCGCTAAGCGAGGGGTCCCGACGTATAATAAAAACATCCCCTATAATTCAGATGTTACTGAACAAACCTCCTAATGATAATGGTATGTTTTTTAAAAAAAAAGAAAAAATGAAATGCTCTGTTCCAACTTATTATGTACAACAGTGTTTCAAAACATTGAAAAGGGTAATTTGTTTGTTTGTTTTTTTGCACCATTAGGAGGTTACTGAAATCATAGCTATTTCAATCAAAAACACCAGGTCAAGGTCAGGTCAAGTTACATATTAACATAGGACCCATTATTTGATAGCAATTTTGCAATTCTTGTATCCCTTGAATTTGTGAGTGTTAGAAGAATGTTTGCTTGAATGTCATTGCACCCAGAGCTGCTGTGTGGATGTAATCTTCCTTCCACCTTCATAGATTGCTTGAGGATGCTCCAAGGCTTAAGTTTGAGGTCAGGGTATGGTAGGGGCCACACCGTAATTTTTCCCATTTCATGCTGATAGCAGCCAGTGATACAGAGGTATTCCTTGCAGCATGGGTTGGTGCATTGTCATGTATGAAGATAATTTTCTTTTAGATAGAATAGTTCTTCTTGTACCATGGAAGAATGTGGTCAGTCAGAAACTCCAACTACTTTTCATAGTTAATTTTCACACCTTTCCTTTCAAACTCTAAAAGGGCCCACCAGCTCTCTTCCCATGAGCCTGTCCTAAAACATGACTCCTCCACCTCCTTGCTGAAGTCTCAACTTTGTTGGGACATGGTGTCTGTCCACCAACCATCCACCACTCCATGCATCTGGACCATCCAGGGTTGCACAGCACTTATAAACAAGACAGTTTCAAAATGGTTCTTTATGTTCTAAGCCTGCTGCAGCCATTTCTGCTTGTGAGGTCGTCAAATAGAAGTTTTATGCACAACTGCAACCCTCCAGAGGATCCTGCACCTTGATGTTTGCAGGGCTCCAGTGATACCAGCAACTTCAAATACCTGTTGGCTGCTTTATAATGACATTTTAGCAGCTGCTCTCTCTTATATTTCTCTAAATATTGCCTAGATATGCACAAACCCATGCATGCTTTGAGTCAGCCACAGTAAACCCATGTATGCTTTGAGTCAGCCACAGTACAATGATCACGCCAAACTTTCCATGAAATATCTAAGGTTTTCATACCTTGTCCAAGGCATCCAACATGTTTTCCTGACTATAATCACATACTTTTCCAGTATCCCCAACTTCCCAGCAATTATACTGACATACCATTTATTCTTGGGTATAGGCCGAGTTTGTCAGCCCCAAAAATGTTTCATGAAAAGCCCCTCTAGGTTTATACTCAGGTCAAAGTCAGGGTCCCACTTACCTGTCCGGGTGTTGGCTGGTCGCTAGTTCACAGTCGCCGGCAACCTCTTTGAATGCTCCAGGTGTTTTCAACATCAGCTGGAGAAGGTGGAAAACTCCACTACTTATGATTCAAACATGAAAAAAAGTTTCCATTTCCATTCCATGTATTGGTCCCAATAATAATAATAAAAACAACTTTTTTAATAGAAACTTATTTTCATGTCTGAACCATAAGAAGTGCTTTGAAAACCCATCCTGTAATAATGATAAACCTGTGTTCTCCTAACTTTATTGATGGTGTGAAACAAAGTTTCAACTGTTTGATTCATTCCTAGGGGAAATGGATGTGCTTTCATTCGGCAATTCCGCATGTGTGCAAACTCACAGATCACCATCAACCAAATGTAACCCTTTGCAGCACATCCATTTAGTTTATAACAGGGGTTTTCAGGTGCAAAGAATATCTTGGTTAAAATTTTACCATCTTTTATAAACCTCCCTAGCGTTCGTGACTTGCCCAGCTCATCCAGAGTTTGTTTGAAAAACAAACGCGCCTTAGACCTCCATGCTGATGAAGGGGCATCGGCTTTCCAGCCCACACAGTCGGCGACGCCAGATGTGTGGACAGGGGTGGGGGAGGGCAGGAATTGCAGCAGTGTACTTTGTACACTGCCGCGATTGCCTTCACTGTGCCATTAGAAATGCAGCGTACGGACGGTGCTCTAGGGAGGTTAATAAGTATTAGAATCTCAAACACAAGCAAGAAATCAAACCCATCCTACATTTAAAAACATGCAAGTAGCAGGTAGTTAGTTTGCCACCTACAGACAATTGCCATACAACACAAATACAGTGTAATATTTTCTACACATACAATATACAATACAATATAATACAATACAAATATTATCCAAAAATTGTACTTTAAACATGTATTTGTGTGTATTGTGTATAAAAAAACAAAAACAAAAATCCATATATTTCCTTTGAAAAAGAAATAGACATAAAAAAATAGCAAAACTTCAGTGACTTGCAAGCCCCCAATCATGGACATCATTGGTGGTTCCTACTGACCACCCACGGGGTATGCTCAAGCCTCTGCCCCCTAGATCATATTGAGAACATCTTTGGTGAAACACGTTGGCTAGGATATACCTAGTTTTTATTTTTAGAAAATACTATACTTTATCTATGTTGTATGCAATTGTCTGTATATGTAGTTGTATATGTACCGAGGGAAAACTGTAACTACCTGTTACTTGCTTGTTTTTAAATGTAGGATGGGTTTAGTTTCTTGCTTGTGGTTGAGCTTTATTTAACAAAGTAAGAAGGCAGGGGCATGGTGCATTTAATGCATGTGTTGAAAATACCGTATTTTCTGGCGTATAAAACAAATGGGCGTATAAGACGACCCCCAACTTTTCTAGTTAAAATATAGAGTTTGGGATATTCTTTCCATATAAGACACCCCTCTTCCAACACACACCAAATAAAAATTGTTTACTCTGACTTTCAACCCCCAGATCTCCAACACCCTTAGAAGTCCAATCTTATTTTTGGATTAGTAATTTACATTCCCAATTTGACACCCCTATCTGCAACCTTTCATAGTTATTAATGTTTACATGCGGTTATCCATGGGACATAAATTGTATACATTTGACAATAAAATAGCTTTAATCTTAATCTCCCTGCAATACCAATTTCCACCACAATATCGCTAGTGAGCACACTTGCCGTCAGTGCAGGGAGCATGGATCCGGGGAGCAGACCTACGGGCTCCTCTAGATTGTCCGCCAGGGACAGGAGTGTCCCCTGCCCCCCCATGGCGGCACCCGGCGTATAAGACGACCCCTGACTGTTGAACACCTTTTCCTGTGTTCAAAATTGTCATATATGCCGGAAAATACGGTAGCTCTGCATCATCCATCTATTAAAACAATCATATTTACTGCTTACTATACTGTAAACTGAACAGGAAGCAAGAAGACAGAAAATGCAAAAGACTTTTCACTCCCTGTGCTTGCAGTTAACAGGTTGGTGAATCTGGCTGGAGGGCAGACAGCATTAAAAAACCTGACAGAGGTTCTAACCCTTTCATACTTAAAATAAATAAATAAATTGCCTTCAGCTATACTTTAAAATGTGACAGATAAGAGAATCTACCCAAGTGAATAGCTAAAATATATAAAAAATATGTGCTAAGGTAAAAACATTTGACAAATAATTTAAATTATTACACATATAAACAAATTCTGAGCAAAAACATAAGTGAATTCATAATGTGATGCAACAATCATGTATCTTATAAATATGTATATCTGCAATAAAGTGCTCAGTACCATAGATAAAAACACTAATTACAGTTTATGTGTATACTGTCTGACACTACCGCTCATATACAGCTGCTCAGGGTATGACAAGGCAGATGAAAGCGCCGGGGAAAAAAAATCTGAACCAAATGTGAGAATTTAATGAACATTTACAAAAATAGAACCTTAACTCCCAACCTCCCCCCAACACTTCAAGTGTATTTAGACCAAAGAAACCATTTGTAATATTGCAACTTACTTGTTCCTTAGTTAGGAGAGCTGCATTTAGTCCTGCCACTGACATATTTCCTCTGTTATATACAGTATCTATATATTTATTTCCTGGTATTCCTTATGACAGTGGTAGTACTGTCATGAGGAGTGACCAGGAAAGGAAAATTACGGTAAGTATGGTAACAATTTTCCGTAATGTATCTTTGTAACAATACTGTAAAGTACTTTGGTATAGAGAACAAGCATTGCCATCTTAGTAAATGACTACAGAAAAGCACCACTCTCATCTTTTCCATAAAAGAGTATTAGCAGATTTTAGGAGGTTTAACCAGGATGTGTTATGCACTTTAGTGGGTAAGTAGTCCAAAATTACTGTATTTTGAGTAGGGCCGATTTCTTGTGAGATCGACTGTGTGTGATGACATCATCTTGTTTTGTGCCGAGCCCTCACTTTGATTAACTAAGGGGATACCTTAATTGTGAGCTAGTGACCCCAACTTTTGCACACATGTAGCCAAGATATGTAGCTACCTGTGTATGAATTTGGTGTGTTTGGGTGCCTTGGTCCGGGCGTGGGGCGATGTCAAAGTCGGCCTATGTTTCCATAGGAATGAATGGAGAGCGTGTCCAGCGACCCAAAGCACGGCCCAGCGCGAACCCCTACTTTGACCGGTTGTTTAAAATACTTCCCCTGGGCCAAACTTGGGGTAAATCTAAGTCAAGATGTCCTGTGCATGCCCACAAAATATGGGAGTCCTAGCACCCCAGGGTTGCGGAGAGAGTTGTACCCATCTTTGGGCGTGCAGCGCTCCGCGACCCCGCGGAGCCAGGAGCCCATCAAGGGGTCCTTAAGCGTAGAACATCTTGAATATTCTGCCAGTGGTGGTGGCAGGTTCCTGCGGTAAAACGCCGCGGAGCACCGGTCCTCCAAAGTGGAGCCATAATCGCCATAGGCACGAGCGGCAGCGAGCGCGAGCCCAAACGAGCCCCTACTTTGACCGGGTGTTTAAAATACTTCCCCCGGGCCAAACCTCACCAAACTTGGGGTAAATCTAAGTCAAGATGTCTTATGTCTTATGTGTGCCTGCATTTTCATTGGATGGGGATGTGGCTCCCCATCCAAAGTAAGGAGATTGAGCAAAAATTTACAGACATGTCCGTAATTTGTTAGATCCATTTCCATCTAATTTATGGGTGATTTTTAGGTTTGCACGTTAGATTTGCAGGCAATTGCACTGCAGATTGATGGCCGTAAGCATGCATGAAGGACGGGCTCCATCGAAATCGCCCGCAAATCTAACCATCTATGCCCAGCTCCACTTTTAGCAGTTCTATTCTGACCATGTCACTCCTATTCTTTTAACTGCTAACATTGCTTGTATAAGGTATAAGCAGGCCAAGTACTCTCTGATGACGTTGCTATCAGGGGTGTAGCTAGAAATCACTGGGCCCCATAGCAAATTGTTTTTATGCCCCCCCCCCAAACCAGCCACTGCGATCCCTGCTGTTCAGAGTAAGACCCTAAATTCTCAATCACTATACTGTTGTTTAAGTAGAAAACCATAATAAATGCACATATAAAATGCAGCAAACACGTCACATATGAATTGAAGCAAATGCCCCAGATATGAATTGCAATTACCCCACATATGTAATGCAGACATTACCCCACATATAAAATGCAGCAAACACCCCACATATGAAATGCAGCAAACACCCCACATGTGAAATGCAGCAAATACCCCATATATGAAATGCTACAAATACTACTTTCACCACTGGCCTGTGGCGTAGCCAGAGAGCACCCTTGTAGGTAGCCAGAGGGTCCCCCTTATAGGTAGAGAGCCAGTGTGCCCCCTTATAGGTAGTTAAAGGGCCCCACTTATAGATAGCCAGAGGGCCTCCCTTATAGGTAGAGATCCAGAGAGCCCTCCTTATAGGTAGCCAGAGAGCCCTCCTTATAGGTAGCCACAGGGTCTACCTTATAGGAAGAGAGCCAAACGGCCCTCCTTATAGGTAGCCAAAGGGTCCCCCGTATAGGAAGAGAGCCAGAGCCCCCCTCCCTATAGGTAGAGAGCCAGTGAGACCCCCTGTAGGTAGCCAGAAAGCCCCCATTAATGGTAAACAGAGCCCCCTTTATAGATAGTTTCTCACATTGACAGCAGTATGCATCTCTATTAGAATGAGTGACAGACATGACAGCAGTATGTATCTCTATGGAAGTGAGGGACAGACATGGCAGCAGTATGCACCTCTGAGAATGAGATAGACATGACAGCAGTATATGTATCTTTGAGAATGGGGTACAAACATGACAGCAGTATATGTATCTCTGAGAATGAGTGACAGATATGACAGCAGTATATGTATCTCTGAGAATGAGGGACAGATATGACAGCAGTATATGTATCTCTGAGAATAATGGGCAGACATCTCATGACAGTACATATGATACATCCCAGGGCAGCCATCAGAAATTTCAGGGCACCATACTAAGTAATTTCTCGGGGCTACCACTAGCACCCCCGGAATGAGGGTTTCAGAGAATGCCTACCTAGGGGTGCACATAACTGTTTAAGTAAGCTACTCTGACTACCAGGAGATGGTGTTTGGTATACACCCCATATGTAGGGTGTTCTTCCTCACTGTCTCCCTCACTGTCCTCTGTGTCAGCCTCCTGCATGGTAGATTCTGCTGCAGATGGACCCCCCTGTTCTGGATTTAGCCTCCGATTAGGTGTCTCCATCCACAGGTCACCAGCTGGCTTTGGGTCAAATGTAACTCTCACAGTACAACACTGTTTGACCCCCCAGATCTCACACCTCAGTAATGAAACAGTGCTTTTCTCTTGTCAGATTTTACTCTTAGGTCCTCTGTCAAGGCTCCACCAGCCCCTGGACCAGCAGATCCGGGGCTCTAACGAGCAGTGGAGACAGCCCTGTCATAGCCCCATCGTCGTCAATGGGTAGATTAAGCATTACGACAAAATCTCTGCGTTCAACACAGGGATTTTAGCAGACATGGAGCTAGGGCCTTACATATGCCTATTCCCTTACTTTCATCCCCCAGATCTCCAACACCCTTAGAAGTCCAGTGTTTTTTTTTGGATTAGTAATGTACATTCCCAATTTTACACCCCTATCTGCAACCTAGTCATAGTTATCAATGTTCCCCTGCCGTTATTTAAGTGGCATAAATGGTATACATTTAACAGTTAAAACTGAAAAAAATTGGCAATCTAAAAATTATACTTTTACAGTTCCAGCAATCTCCCTGCAATGCCAATTTCAGCCACAATGGCACTAGAGAGCTCTTGCCGGCAGAGTAGCAGCACTGAATCTACTGTTACACACACATGGGGAGGAGAAGGGGGGCCCGAGGAAGATGCTGCCAGTCTCTCCTTTCTCGCTGTAATGCAGTGCAGGGAGCACGGGTCAGACTTACGGGGCCCCCCTAGATGCCCTCTGTCCCTGCCTGATGGCTGCCCTAATACATACAGTGGACACAGACCTCAGCACTGTAGGCTCCCTCTCCACTGACTCCTCTCCCACTCTGCAGGGAGCAGACAGGGGAAAAAGTTCAGCATGGTCAATGACTATGCAGGACATAGGTTTTGCCAGGTTTGTAAGAGAATTATAGTATGAGAAAATTCACTTGAGAGAGAGAGAGAGATGTAAATGTCTTGATTGTTACAGAAAGTTATTAACACCAGTTATTTCTTCCAAAGGGTAATACGTTGAGTATGTCAATAATTTTGTCCGTTTTTGTGTAGCATGTTTCAAGGCCCTTTCACACTAGCAGCAGAGTGATGTTTACTTACAATAGCCACAATACAATAGCGTGCTCATGGTGATCAATCGCGATCAAGTTCTGCCCACCATGAACGATTGGCAATCGGAGTACGTTGGTGGACCCATAGCTCCCTATGCAGCAGCCTTTCCAATCAATGGATTTTGTGGAATTGGCCATTTTGGAGATCGGCTCATGTCCAAATCGACCACAAATCGGATTCCCAAGGTGGTGTTCCATCGATCAATCGCTGATTCCACGATCACCTGGAATGAACCGATCGGAATGACTTAATGTTTGTGATAGAAATCCAGGTGTTCGCTGGTCTCCCTGCAGGCATCCATACATTTGAATGGGGTCAATGGGTATGTGTGGCACGATGTCCTGTCCTGCCCCCCCCCCCACTTCCTGCCTGATCGTGCCCATAGAAAGTATCCATGGATGGAGATGCTATTTTCAACCGTGTCCCTTCATCTCTATGGCCACGATCAGCCGCCCACGGTCTGCAATCCAAAATGCAGTAAGCCACATTTCAGATTGCATTCCACGCCAATCATGGCCGACCCCAGCTGTGGAGGTGACCCCACTGAAATGAATGGGCAAAATAAATACCATACATTATCTTTGAAAATGTAAAAAACTATTTTATATATTAAGTTATATAGTATAATATAAAGTGGTAGTATCCACATGTCTTTGCTTTAAAAAATAATTAAAGCACACAGGAAACAAGTTAAGATTTCATTAGATTTATTTACAATATATTTTTGTTACAGAAACATAATAGTGAAACTATTGTGAACAGAAATAAACATAAAAATAAACATAAAATTGTTATTGTGTGGCTTAACCTCAGCAAGCTTGTGTAAAAATAATAACCTAAACCCTCCAAAATATATCTCTCATATACTTTTTAAAAGAGTTAGCAAGATAGCTAGTAATATGAAAGCAATGAGATTAAAGAAGAAATGTGGTATAAAGAAAAACCCTCCCCTAGTTTATATAAAAGTTGGCCTTTCTATACAGAAAGCATAGAAAAATGGGTCTAATATCAAAAGCAAATGAATGGAATTCCTTCAGGTTGTAAACACTAGTTTGAGGCATTTTATTTTTAAATTTGACAGTGCATACTCATGATTGCAAATATAATATACCAGATCCTTATGTGTATGTACTAAATCGCTATTTATTATCTGGCTCAATCCTGCTTCATGATAACTGGGATTAGGAAATGTTAAAGGACGAATGCCACATAAAGGAGAGCTCCTATTGGCTATTGTTAGAAGATTTGGTTTTATAGTCAGTTTATGCAAGGACAATCACCTAATCATAGATCTGAATTTTGGTTTACATTTTATGGATGAATTTCAAAACTTATTGTTAATCATAATCATAAACATTCAGTAACCACGTATGATTTACCTCAACCTGCAAATTACTAAATATAAATTACTTTACCATTAAATTGAGGGCCTCCTTTAAAATGACATTCACATACTTTCTCCTACACTGACAAATGCAATGGTTGTCATTTCATGGGTTTAGTGAGTAATTGCCTCATTAGCGGAGGTCACATTTTTGGTTAATGCATGTCCTCAACTCCTAAATGTGGATGCCAATGCAAACATTTAAAATAACTTGTTGATATCATCACCAAACATAATTTTTCAATATGCCACAACTCCAACAAAATATGCAAAAAACCTTCAAAGCCAATTCCATTTACTAAGACAAGCATATTATACTTTTTGGAGCTTGAAAGCCCATGAGTAACGGGATGGGTTGGTAGTCCAACCTCAGAAACGGAATTGCAGTAGTTAAGTATATGATTTGGTCTGGATGAATAAATTCCCTGGGAGAGTTCTTCTTTAAACGTGTCATAAAACCATGCCTGCATTTAATTTGCAAGTCTAAAGGTAAGAGGAACTAGTGTTCAATGGTTAAAACCAAAAAAAGAAATGTCAAAAGTATGAATTACAAATATTCACATTCCTACATGTAGTCAAGAAATCACAGCTGTCAATTTTAGTGTTTAACATAATCAGGTATAGAAGACAGACAACAGTGTAGATCTAATGGAAACACAAATATATACAGGTGGGGTACTGATGAATATATTGTAGAAGACAAAATACATTCTCTGTTCCAGCTATTAATAATTCCGATCTACCATACAGAAGTTTACACAATGTCACGTGGAATAGGCATCTACAGTTCTGTTTTCTCTAATCACTCTCCATGAATGGGTTTTTTAGATCTCAGAAGAATACAATGGAGACCAACTCATGGAAGTGTTGGTTTTATGCTGCTTTAAGGGAGTAGATGACCTTGGTAATAGAGTGAAAGAATGAACCTTGTAAATAGCATTAGCCCCTTACAGACAAAGAGGTATACAGAAAGGGATAAGGCTGCACTATATCTTACTATGGCTGTTTGATTATTTTAAGAAAATGTTAGCTTGTTGCCCTTGTAATATTCTTTATTGACATAGAGTACAACAAAGTGATGAAAATTATATCACTATAGCACTTTAGTATGGAACTACCAAGGCCCCTCTTATTAGGAGCATAAAGGTGGGCATATGTGGGTTGATCTCAATTGAACAGGGAACCAACATGTTGTTAGGTCACCATTACTTTAATGGCAGAACAGGATCAATTGCTCAAAGTGGTGCGCATCAATTCTCTGTTCAATTGATGAACGATTGAGCGCAGCGCGGTGACACCATCACTCGTGATCCGTGTATGCCCACCTTAATTGTACCCCCATAATAGCTCACCTGAACAATCTATACAGGACTGCAGTCCTATATTATAAATATCATGTTTAGTAACTAAAGATTTTAAGAAATGATTCAAACTCCTTTGCTTAGTATTCTATTCCATTTCTTTTCCCTTCAGTTTCCTATACACAAATGTAAACAGGAATGATATTTTATACAGCTGTACAAAAGTTGTGGCACTTCCCAAAGTGTAGGCAGCACAGAACTTTATGTTCAACTTTCCTCGACCAGGACAGTTACATCAAGGGCATTGCTAGGCTTGAACATAAATAAACGACATGGATCTTGGTAGATAAAACGTAGTAGTAAATGTGTATAAAATATGAATTAAACTTGATATTTATGTCATGTCCTGTTTTCTCAGCAATGTATTGCAAATTGCTTTTCTGGTGTTAAAAATGATATTCCACATTTCCAAAGATGAATCACTGGCTAATAGCTAGGGTGACTGCTAACTTAAATATCATAGGAAGGATGATAAAATCTAGAGTCAGGAAATTTACCCAAACTTTACTATTACTGATAATGCAACTACATCCATCTGTAAACCTTTATTGCTATCAAACGTCTTCCATGAAGGACAAATCAGGCAGAATAATCACATGATGGATCTATAAAAATATCATATATACAAACACCTAGTTGTCTAGTAGAATAAAAATATAAGGTCCCTGTGCTTTAGCTTATTTTTAGACCTGCAAATTGCAGCAGAACATGGAATAACCAAATTGTGTTTAAAAATTAAAACATGATATTCTTTCATATACTATAAAAAATATAATCAATATAGACAAAAATGACCTCTTGTATTATAGATCCCTATACATGCATTGCATTTGATCGTGTTTTAGAACACATATTAGTAGTCAATGACATAATATATATTGTTTATTGAAACCATAATAAAAGGGGAATTAGTTTGCCTCATACAAACTTTGATGATGAGCTTCAATTACTAAAGAAACCAGATGCTTTTATCATGTCACACAAATTATGTGATTATCTTGCTGTACGCTTTGTAAAATCGCTATGTACCCTGCAGTATATGTTTTGCCTATTCAAAATGTACTTTACTTTGATATATAACTCTATCAACAATACAGTGTTTGACCAATCACACAACAGGATAGACAATTGCTTGATTACAGTTGTTTATTGTCACCTGAAGTGCCAGAAACCATTACTAGTGGTCATATCATGACCAAATCATTATGTAGACTGGGATTGCGGAACTTATCATATATTGCTAGTTGGCTGGCTGTTCTATGTTCTAAAGCTTTCTCTAATATGCCTGTTCTGGGTCAGTGACACCAAATGTACAATGTACGCTGTGGTTTTGTGTTAATGCATGTTAATACAAGAGACACATCCAGGGTATTTTACCCTATGAGACACATGAGCACAAGTTGCAAATATGAGTTTAGGTCCACTTTAAGGAGGTTTTTTTGAGCATCGAAGCTTTTTGCACAAAAAAAAATTTTCTACAACTAAATACATAGATCCTATGTCTTAAAATACTAAACTATCATAAGATGCATTCATTCAAAATCAGGAAAGCTCATGCAAAAACTGTAATCTTTAATACTTGAATACATTTCATATTAAAGATGCATTAAGAGTTTTAATAGAAGCAAGATCCCATTAGTCATATAATGTAACATAAAAGAGTTTGAAATGTAATGTTTCATAACTGCATAGATTTTAGTAGATCAATGTTCATGCTTTTTATTCATACTAATTTTATTTATAAATATACATGTTGTCATGTTGCAAACATAAATTTTTTTGTGTATTCTTTAAAAAGAGGGCCATGCCTGCTTACTAACAATACATCTATGGTGTTGTCTAATCTAAACTATCTGTCGATATCACATAATGCATATTCCTGACCAAAAAAAAACAAACTGCACTTTAATCAGCAAATGCTTTCTAATGGCCCCAGTGTTCTACAGTGGTTTTTAGAGAACCATCATAGGTTAACAGATTGTGTGCATATGAGCGCACACCATCCAAAGCCTGCACATGTGGAAAGCAATAAGCAAAATATCTGGAAATTCTTTATGCATAAGGATGCACTGTACACATTGAATGTCATCTGCAGCATTTAAAAAGCTATTTTGTTATAACAATTGTTTGAAAAGATTATTACAAATGTATAATGCAGTGAATCAAAATTTTTTTACCAATCATTCACTACAGTTGAATCTTCCTGGTGCATATGTGTGAATGACAGCTGTTGATTCATCAGTGAATCGTTGGTAAAAGTCACATCCATTAATTTAAAAATATGTCTCCATAAATGTACTACTTACATATGGACTTTGCAACAAAGTACTACTTTCAGCTTGTTAGATATTACATTCCATTAAGCACACCATACGTAGTCTAACTTGATAACTGCCTGCTTATACTGTAGACCCATTTAACATTTCTAGCAACATTAAAAGTTCCTATCACACATACAGTATGTGTGTCTCCAGTCTGGCAAAATTCTTCTTATGTATACTATACCACTATAAATCCATACTTGATTCCCTCTGGAACAGAATCCAATTATCCTGGGTATCTACAATATTTGTAGCTTCCCTTGTCACAGTATTTGCTATAGTCAGCTTAGGTATGGTAATGAGTATACTGCATGATAGCATCTGATGAATAGATGTAGTGTGATCAAAGTAAATGCTCATTATAAGCCACATGCAAAACATCTCACAGTCATGCGGAATTGTTTTAACACTACTTTCTTTGTGTGTGACATTATGGTCATAAAAATGAGTGGAAAAAGGCACAAAGCTGACAAGCTGACAAATATTTCTGCTCCATATCTATTTTGACAATTCATTATTTAGGAATGATAAACCTGTGACAAGTAAGATTGCACATGGTAATTCCATCCAATGGCTTATCCTGCCATAAATATATCACTTACATGTTCTGAAGGCATCAGAAAAAGTAAAGCAGCCCATACACGGGTCAGATTTTCAATCAATCAACTTAAAACGATAAATTTTTAAGTCTGTATAAAATTGTATGTCGATTGTATCATGGGCCATATGTAATACAAGATTTTTGATCGATTTTTTTTTTCAATCCACAAAACAATCGATCCAAAATAGTCCGATTAAAATTTCAATCAGAAGTGAGGTAGAATAGGTAGAAAAAAAATCGATCAAAAATTGGTTGACCACACTTGGTTCTCAAAATACCGAACCAATTTTCAATTGACCGATCAAAATTTACCATCCAGTCCGATCAAAAAAACACTGAATTTTCACTCAATTTTGATCGGATTAAGTCCATTTAACCAGGTGGGCAAAACTCAATTCTCAATCAATCGACTAAAAAATTGATAGTTTTAAGTCGATTGATTGAAAATCTGACCCGTGTATGGGCTGCTTTACTGTATTAAACACAATATATTTCACAGCAGTTTTAATATTTGTTATCTAGATGCAAATGATAGATCTATACCAAGGTTGTACAACTTCAGTCCCTAAGGGTCACATACATTTTTAAAGGTTTTGTAACAGGATCAGAAAATTGTAGTATAAGTGGCCTTCAATTACTGAAGTTAGACAAACCTGAGTTATATCTGTATTCAATAACAAAGCACAAAAAAGACTTTTTCTATGAACTTGGTAATATAGGACACAAACACTAAATGTGTGAAGCAGATTCACAAGCACACCATGTATGTACACATCCCAAAGAGTCACAAAAAATACAGTCCAATCTAATATTAGTGAACATCTGGAACCAAACATGGCCTTCCGATTGACCTATATAAACATCCACTCTTTCAGTGTCTTCTAAAGGTAGATCTTCCCAACACCACCATCAAGTTATATAGCAACTATTCACCAACCTGTACTGTTACATTTTATGAAGTATTCTCCCAACTGTGTGGCTACTGCCCTTTAAATGTAGTAGATGCAACTACAGAGGGTTATCCCAAAGTTGACTGGTATATTGGTGTAAACTCAAATCAAGTTGGTTATTCAAGTATCTGTGACCATGTCCTAGGGGAAATCAGACCGCCATTCTTTTCAGTCTAAGGGCTGGATTGGACATGATAACCCTCTATCTTTCTGTCAGTCACTAGCAAAAAAAAAAAATCACTTGCTGCTTTATACATGTAAACACATTTGCATGAAGTGGTCTTGTTCTAATATTTTATAGTTAATTGATAAGGTTGTCCTACAATAAATGAAAGTATTAGGCATGTTCCTTATCTATGTTATGCATAAGCACTGCATTGTTTAAAAATACCTGCGCAGATGTGCTAGCTATATTTTACATTTATATTATATTAGCATCAATTATCCCTTTGTGGCTACAAAAATTACTTCATAAGTCCAAATTTCAAACATTGACCCACTGTCAATCAAAACACTGCTTTTCATGAGAGTAGGAGAAAAAAGCTAGAAGAGGGTTAAATAACTGAATATATTGCACACAGATATACATCTATATTATACATGTTTTGTTGCGTATTGTTGGGTAAAGGTAACTCTTTCATTACAATGTGTGTATAGTGTTTAAACTACTAATAAAATCAGATTCATTTTGAAATTTGATATTACACAGAAATAGTTGTTTTAGAGCAGGAGATCTGGCCAAGGCATCAAATAGCTAAGAGCTGAACCACAAGAACACAAAAGCAATGGATCCTCCTTCTTAAGTGATAGCGTCTTTAGCGTCCCCTTACCACTAGCATACATGATACATAATTACAAACGTATGAGCCTATTGTGTCAGATTCTTAGTCAAACTGCAAAATGTCTCAAATATGTGAGAACTGTATTCCTGCTAGCACCAATACTACATTTTACAGCAGTGCATCTATATGGCAGACTTTAAAACACCCCCACCAATTACAGTATATTCTGCTAAATAAAAGAGTATATATGAACATTTCAAACACATACATATACATACATTCATAAAGCAAACATCTATTATCTGCTTACATTTTCAAAACTAATAAAATCTTTATTAAACTCTGGTTAGGTGACGGGGTAATTAGTGTAAAGTAGATGTAGTCCTTGTCTTTCTTGCTAATATTTATCTTGCTTTTATATAATGAAAACAGTAATTTAAGGTAAAATAACCTATGGAATACTGGGTGGCTCAATTTAAAGTAAAGCCAAAACTGCCAAAACACAGCCAAATCGTAGTAGTGGCATGAATGTAAATGGCCCGACATTCATACTCAATGGGCACATCCCCGTGTTGTGCAGGGATTCAGTTGTGGTTTTTAGACCACAAAAATGAATAGGGGGAGTGCCAAACACATGACCACTACAGTTTTGCCATGTTTTGGCCTAACATAGTAGAATTTTTCCTTACTTTAAATTGAGCCAAACAGTATTTAGGCATTTTAAACATCTGAAAGTAGTGTTATGCTCTAAAGCAGGGATGTCAAACTCTGTCCCTGGGGCCAACTCTGGCCACAGTGTAACTATATTTGGCGCCTGATATCGTTTTGTTTTATTTAAGAAATGAATCCAACAGATCTCTCTTTTTTGACAATTGATTTCACATGTGCTATAGTAAAGTGTTTCCATATAAAACATAATTGTTATATGTGATGAGAAGGAAACATTTCCACTTTTGTAGATATTTGTTCAATGAGTATTATAGATGGCCATGACTTTGTCCAAGTTTTCAATTTTGGTGTTTGTAACCCCCACTCTAAAGGTAATGTAACCAGTTTATCATTTAGTATCCATCTTGTTACCATTTAGTATCCAGTTGTTTATCCATCTTTTTAGCTACTGCTGAAGATTTGTAGACTACAGAACCCTTGCTTTAAAGCAATGCCCAAAAACCAGAAATTCTGAGCAGATTTACTGTGTTGTCTGTATGATCACGCTTTTGATTAGACTGACGCTTTTAAACCAAAAAAATGTCTGGCAGGTTTGCATTTAGTAACTTGAGAAATGTGTTGATATACAGGTCGCATACTTTGATGACTTCATTGAGAACCCCCCTTTTTAGAAGGATCTGATGACATTCTTTGATTTCTAGGCTGTGTGCTAGTTCTCAGGGAGTAACTTTGCTACTACTGAATCTTAACAGGCTCAGTTTCATTGCCCCAAGACAAATAGTCAACCTATATCTCATGGAATGGTAGATAATATCAGAAGCTTCTGAGACCAGTGTATTTCTGTACATCATGTTCCCTTCAGACGAATATACCACAAACGTTTTATTTTTCTATAGCTGCAGATGTGATTAACAGATTTACCGTATACTACTGCTCTTTTCAGCAAAAACTGGGAATAAGTGAAACTTGGAAGCAAGATTCTTTATACTGGCAAAAGCGCTTAAAAATCCAGATCTAACAGACCTTTACAGTTTAATTAATGATGAACTCCTAGGATGATGAAGATGTCTAAATGATTTGTTATTGCTGGAAGCTGGTTAAACAAAAAATAGTGTTTACTACAAATATCCTATAAATAGGTCACTATTTCTTTTAAGGGACTGAGGAGCAGAAACGCACTCTCATTATCTCACCCATTCCCACTTGAGAGTAAGGTGGAATCCTACAATATCAGTATGTACATGATTTAAAGTTACTGCTTATTCACCACAAGTCATGTCACTCTATTGAACAATCTTATACGTCACTGTAAAATGTTAATTCTACAGTCAGTTTAAAAAATGAAATTAATGCAAGGTAAATATATAAGGACTTAAAAGAACAAAAGATTAAAACTTTGTAGCTGTTTACACGACTGTTTAAGAAATGAACTTATATGCAACATTCTCATCTAAAATATTGTGCCCATCTCAAATAAGATCTTCCTTTCAAAATATATGATCACCTGTGCTCCCTTTTACATTTCCATATACATCATAATTTCAAAACAAAAGCAGAATCAAACTATGCACTTTGGTCTATTTGGAGGGCAGTTGACTGAGAAGGAGCTTCATAGGTTTCTTCTAGTTCCTCAGGTTTTGGCTTATATTCAGGGTTGAATGGATTTTCGCTTTCAAAGTCAATTTCATTCTCATCTTCATCTTCAACAATAGCCAACTCTGTGTTTCTCTTTGCCACTGGCACCTCCTCCGGTTTGTCTTTTTCATCTGTGGCATCTTTATTCACGTTCACTTCTTCAGACGTCTTAACATCCTCTGTTGGAGAAGTCATTTCATGTTCTGGACTTCCATTCTCCTCATTCACAGCTTGTTCTTCCACAGCTTCCTTTTTTTCCTCACTCTCTGTGTGTGTCTCCTCGTCATGGGATTTCTTCACAGTAAAGCTTATTGGAACCTTGAATGAGGAGCCTTTTGAAGATTTATTTTGGGATGGTGTAAAAGACTTTTTTATTTTTTCTCTTCTTTCTGGTGACACAATTTTAGTACTTATCTTGTTCATCTTCTTTTCTATATTTTGACGAGAAAAAGCTTTCTTCAGGCTATCTACTTTCTTTAGACTAGATCTCTTCATTTTCTCCGCTCTAGTGGGCTCTAACTTTTCATCTAAACTGTCATCATGGCCATCCTCATCATGATTAATTTCATCATCTGAGGAAAGGTCAATTGTATGCATGATCTCCTCTTGTATCTTGTTGGGGTCAGCTGTTTCTTCAGTGCCTTCTGTAATACTGGGAACTGGCGTTGGTTCCTTTACAAAGACACTTGCAGGTATTTCGTTTTCTTCCTAAAAACAAAAAGGTATTACATTGTTAGAGTTGTGATAAAACAGGAAAAGGTAAAACATTTTTTTTCTAATGTCTTACTTATACCCATACTAATCTAATATGCATATAGGAAGAAATTATAATGTATTCTTGTTTGTTCATTTGTAGACTATTATATTTCCAGAACATGGCAACCACTTTTTATACATATTTAACAACACAAACAGAATGATAAAGCACAGAAGAATACTCTCTGAACAAGCCCTTATTATAACATTATGCTACTACACAGTAGAGTGGATACAGTAATTTACTAGACTTTGTGTATTTCTTAAAAAAAAGTAAAACAACTTCAATGAATGTGATGAAAAATTTCTGAGAAAATAGCCAATTATGGATATTTCTTTCAATGGACATTGCAATACAAGTTCTGAAGGGATGGCCGCGCCATAGACCTCCATTATAATAGAGGAGCAATGCTTTCCCAGCCCACATTGCCAGCATCACTGTGCATTTAAGGCGCAATACGGGCTGAGTGCTGAGGAGGCTAATGCTGGTAAATTCTCTACCAGGGGCACACTATCCATAAAGGTTCAATGCTGGTAAACTTCCTACCAGGGGCATATGAAATATTTTTTGTGTTTACATTTGAGTTTAGTTTTGTGTTTACTATCACAAGATCATGGAAATATAAGAAGGGGGGGGGAGGGGCAGTAGGAGTTATGCATAGCTAGAATCACTAAAGCTGGTGGTCGATATTCACTGGAAACGGGTGTGTGAGGGTCTCCGAGGGATCACCAATCTACAGGTCAGGTCAGATACCCCAATCTCTGCTGTGGCTTTCACCTATAGACAAGCCCCCTCTTGAACGGGAGGCACAATATGCCTACCCAACTTCAGTTGCCCCCTAGGCTTGACTCACAAGGTATCCCACCTGAGACCTGAAGACTGGTGAAACCCTCCAAGGACCCCCTAGGGAATTGGTACAGGAACAAGTGTAGATGCAAAAGTCCAGGTTAACAGCAGGGGTCATACACACAGATCAGTCCAACCAAACACAGTATTCAGGGGTTAATCCAAAGAGTAGTCTGGAAGTAAGCAGGGGTCATGCACAATGTTCTCTCTAGAGCTCACAAACTGATTGGCACGCGGAACCCAGTAGTTCAGGGAACTGACGCTATCACGGGCACATGCACCTTCCAGGTTTATATAGGGGAGGAGATGCAAGAGGCTTATTACAAGGTGCAGTGCCACCTGTGTATGCACTCTAGCTCTCCCCATGCCTGCAAAAGGTGGACACAAAAATCCGGCATGGATAAAGCAACTAAACCTGCGGTAATGGGTTACAACACAAACTATGTTGATGCAGTCTGCCTTGCTAGGCGCACAGCTGTGATGGAAGGAAAGGTGGGAGCGTGTGTACTCCTGCAGATGCTGGCACCGGTGTCCCGTGGTCCTGACAGGGGGGTTCTTAACTGATTGTGAATTAGCCATTAGATGGATATACCAAGGACTATATGGTCACTTTCCTGTTGCCAGAAATCACAGCTTTCTTCAGTACCTTTCTAAAGCTTGGTTTAAGTTGATTTGCTTGAGCTCCCACAAGAATAGTTGGCCTTAGTAATAGGACTAGAGAAAGTACCATGTTTTTAGGTTGTTCTCTTGGAGGGGGGGTAAAACAGAAGGTGAGTACCATATTGACAAAGCAGTATTTGGAGTGCACAGTTTCTTTAGCTTTTCCCTGCATTTGAAAAGCACATTATTGTTTAGTGCATACACTAAAACAAGCCTTAACCTGATTTGACATCATTAAATCAAGTTTGTAACATTGTAAGAAAATGCAAATATTTAAATAAGTCAAAATAATCCATGTATTGCCATTACTGTTCTTCTCTCATAACATCATAACAACTATAGCTGGAGGCTGTGGATGAGTTCTATGCTAGTAATATTCATAAAGGAATTCGTAAAGTCATAACATAATAAAAAGCAGCTATTATATTCTATCAAAGAGAATGTATAGTGCATTTTCCATGCGCATTCCATCTTGCGTTCCTATTGCAGGGTTAATGTCTTTCATATTTTTATTTTCTGATTTAAGTATGGAGATATGTAGATTAGACATTAGATGCTGAATGTTATCGCTTTAACAATTTCTACAACTTTCTATATAGGTTATTTGTATAGGCACAAGCAAACTTTTGCCCTTCTTATCTAGCCTATTTTGACGTTATATTTTTCTTTTTAGTTTCTATATTTTTTCTTGTTTTAAAAAGAAACAGCTTTTATTGGATTAAGACATATTAGTACATTGGTTTTTTATACTTTATGATTATATTTTAGGCCTCATACGTGAGGTTGCCTAGTTTTATAGGGTATTGTAATCTTAGATATTTTCGAGGACCCCTGTCAAATTGTTTTATTTTTTTGTGATATATATATATTTAACGAATATATAAAATATAACTTTTCAGGACTAATATAGGGAAATGTAATCTTTAGTGACCATTTTTCTTTGTCCACTTACTTGTGCCTCTTTATCTTCTTATATAGGAAATAATTTTCTGTCTCTTTAAATATTATAATCCAATTTTAACAGTTTGCAATTGCCCTGAGGAAGCCCAAAATTGGGCAAAACATATTGACACAATCAATTTGTGAATTGGCACCCTATTATGTAATTGTATCAGCGAACAAATTCATTGGTGCTGTATAATCATGTTTTTAACTGTATAGGACTAATCCTATAATGACTATCATGATCCTATATCAATTTTTAATCATGTTCATTAAAAAAATATATATTTTAATTGTAAGATAAAAAATTTGTATTTCTTCTTTATTGGTTCCAACTAAAAATTCCAGGTTGGAGGGTTCCATTTGTTTTCTTTTGTAATTTGTTCTATGGGGATGGGAACCACTAAAGGAATAGTCTGGAAACTCTAGCCGAATTGTATTTTATTGTTGTGTTTTACTAAATAGCATTCATTTTTATTTATTTAATAATTGTTCTTTTTATTTTTGGAAAAACTCATTAAATCTTAATAAACATTGTTATAAAAAATTTAGCAGCTGCACACCCTTTTCATTTCAAAAAAGTCCTTAGTAGGTAGCATCACTGTTTTGCTGGGAATACAATAAATTGAGTAAGCCAGAAGGACTAACAACACTACTTTTAGAGATATCTTACAACAAACCAAATCTGTTTTCTATAGTAAGATTTTCATGCATGCCTCAATAGGGCATGGCATGGATGCCTGTGGCACTGTTGAGGTGTTATGGAACTGCTTTAATAGGGGTAGTCAGCTCTTCTGCATAATTCAGTCTCATGTCTCTAATCGTCCTCTTGGCAATGCTCTATGGATTCTAAATGGGGTTCAGGTCAGGCAAATTAAGTGACCAATCAAGCAAAGTAATCCCATGGTTATTTTTGGCAGTGTGGGCAGGTGCCAAGTATTGCTGGAACATGAAGTCAGCATCCACATAAATCTCGTCTGCGGAAGGAAGCATGAAGTGCTCCAAAATCTCCTGGTAGACGGCTGTGTTGACTCTGGACTTTAATGCACAGTGGACCAACACCAGCAGATGACATGGCTGCCCAATTGTGTACCTCTCCATTCTACTTCCAGACTCTGGGTCCTTGGTTTCCAAATGAGATGCAAAATTTGCTCTCATCACAAAAGAGGAGTGGCTTGACAAGAGGAATATGACATTTGAAGCCCATCTCTAGGATCTGTCTGTGTGTGGTGGCTCTTGATGCTCTAACTCCACCCTTAGTCCATTCCTTGTAAAAGTCCACAGCACTTTTGAATTGTCTTTTTCTGCCCATCCTCTCCAGGCTGAGGTCATCCTTGCTGATTGTGCACCTTTTTCTTCCACACTTTTCCCTTCCACATAACTAATGTTTATTTAACATAACTTCCACATATTCGAATAAGGTGCTTTGATACAGCACTTTGGGAATATCCACTTTTGGGAATCCTACTGAACCAGACTGAGAGAATTTTTTTTGGGATTAATTAGCTGATTAAAGTCTGACACTTTGAGCCCAGAATATTGAACCTTTTCCCAATATTCTAATTATCTGAGATTTAGATTTTGGGTTTTTTATAATCATCAAAATTATAACAAATAAAGGCTTGAAATACCTCACTTTGCATGTAATCAGTCTAAAGCTGGGCATAGACGTTCCGATTCCTGCACGATCCAACCGCCGATCTGATGCTGTGTGCGCTCCTGCATCCCGTAGGAACCGGATGCAGCAACTAACTAGGATTGGGCTAAAATCAGCCGTCCTGTCGGATCGCACAGTTATCCGACAGGACGGTAAACTTTAACCCGATCCCATTAGTTCGGCTGGGGGCAATGAGTAATGAGCTGCACAAAAAGAGTGCCGGCCGATTCTCGGCACTAGCAATTTTGGTGATGATACCATTTTCAGAGGCTGTGCACTCAGCTCACAAAGTTAGCAAGTCGAAAAATTCGACCATCTCTAGTGATGACATCATCACGCCCGCTCCTAGTGCCGGAATCGGATAGGGAATTGACGTTAAATCTTACTGTCTATTCCCAGCTTAATATATATATTCGTTTTACCTTTAAAGTTGAACTACTGAAATATAGGAACTTTTAGACGATATTCAAAATTTTTACAAATTACCTGTATAAGTTTCGAACCATGGTAAACATGACATGGCTCCCATAAATATCACAAGCAGAACTATGGACAAAATGAACAGGCAATTTCTTAAAGTAATGTTTACATTGCAATAATGCTCATTCCTAAACCTAGCCTTATGTTACCAACATCTGAAGAAATAAACTCTGTGTGGAATTGACGTTCACAGTGTAAATGAATACAATTTTTCAATCTATGGATTTTTCTGTGTAGTCTCTCTCTTTTGCCATTCCTTTAAGAGATATAGAAACTTCAGGATCTTGAATCACCATGTACACCATTTATTTTAGTGCATTAGAACAAACTAGACTAGTTCAGACAATGAGAGAGACAGTGAAAACCGTGTTAGGATAAGATCATTATCAATTGGACGCTGTTCAGGATTATCAGTTAGTCTAACCCACAACATGCTGCTGCTGTAAAGAATGTACGCAATATTAATATTTATTTCTGGTTTCAATTGCTCTGCCATATATATTGGTAGTCTGCTGTCTTTTCTTTTATTCAGACAAAACCAGTAACCCCCCCCCCCCAAAAAAAAACATGTTTTTGGCTTAGCAGAGCCATCAGTCTAAAGAGAAATAGTACTGTCCTTGGTATGAATAATCCTCACTGCTGGTATCTCATGCACAGGTCTCTGTTCACTGCCTCACATGAACTACAATATGCCCATTTCTCAGCCCCATAAGGATAAATAAGAAATCCGTTCCACCCTCAAGGCCGCTGTCAGTGGGGGACAAGTGTATACAATTTATGTCCCGTGCAGGGAAACATAACTAGCTATGAAAGGTTGCAGATAGGGGTGTCAAATTGGAAATGTAAATTACTAATCCAAAAAAAGATTGGACGTCTAAGGGCGATGTCAGAGTAGAGTAGGCACATGTAAGGCCCTAGCTCCATGTTCGCTAAAATCCCTGAGTTTAACGCAGAGATTTTAACGCAATGCTCAAGCCGCCATTGAAGGCAATGGGGCTATGAAAGGGCTGTCTCCAGGGCTTGATGATGACGCAGCCACATGCGTCTATAGGAATGTGACGGAGGCTTGATGGAATCTGACAAGAGAAAAGCACTGTTTGACTACTGAAGTATGAGATCTGGGGTTCAAATGGTGCTGCACTGTGAGAGTTTGACCCAAAGCCAGCTGTTGACCTGTGGATAGAGACAGCTAATCAGAGGCCTAATCAAGAACATGGAGGTCCATCTGCAGCATAATCTACCATGCAGAAAGCTGAAGCAGAGAACAGTGAGGGAGAGTGAGAAAGTCTGCACTTATTAAGCCTATATACCACACACCATCTCCTGGTACTCATCAAAGTAGCTCACAAAAAAGTTATGTGCACCCCTAGGTAGGCATCCTCTGGAACTATCAGACTGGGGGAGGAAGGGGGTGCTAGTGCACAAATTTCTACCATCAAAAGCTGGATAAGGACCAGGTGGTTAAAGAACCCACCCAACACTTTCCATAGTCAGCTCCAGGACTCTCAAAACCCAATTTTTACAAAGCCTACCCCAAAACAACACTTTTCCTGGAGCCTTAATATTGCCAGCACCTCTACCTGTGTGCAACATATATACCATCTAGGACCCAGGTGCCCAACCTGTGGCCCAGGAGCCCCATGCAGCACTTTAGCCGTTCTTCGTCAGCCCCCCTCGGTCCCCCACTTGCAGCCCCTGAAACCTCTTATTGCATAGGGCATAGGAACTCACCTGTCTATCGATACCCTGCTGACAGGTCCTCACCTGGGAACGTCTTAGAGTGGGAAGAGGAGGAGAGGCGATAAACTTATTTGATAGGAAAACATAAAAGCCAATCAGCGACCCAGATGGTGCCTGAGCAAGTCCCTAGCCTCTCATCTTATCATTTACTGTTGGTGGGGGATCAGCAGACTAATGAGTGAACGGGGGGTGATTGTATAATATATATATATTGCGGCACATTACCTGACAATAGGGGCGCATAACCTTTGAATCAAAGGGTATATGCCCCATAGATATCATCAAAGGCTTTGATGATATTTATGAGGCACATAACCTTTAATGATGTATATGACACAAAATGTGAATTACCATACTACAGTTGGAAAAGATTAGAGTGAGTTGGGAAAAGGGGTGTAAGTTTAGTTTACATTGTCATGTG
>CM070039.1:53569628-53583570 GCA_036250615.1 Ptychadena robeensis
CTCACCTGCCTTACTGGTCCTCCTACCTTCCTCATGGGTTGCCACACATGTATGCTTTGTGAAGTGTTCAGGTAGGCTGTGTCCATACAGATTCCTCCTGCTTATTCACTTTTTTTCCAGTCCTAGGCCAACCTAAACTATGCTATTCTTTGTATTATTGTATGTATGGATTGGGACTAACCAAAACTTACATTGTAATATTGGTTAAGATGAATGGCTTTAAGTAGGCAGTAAAAACATATCAAAATATTCAGGAGATACATAGATACTGACATCTTTAGTTACAAGCCAATATTTACTTTTGCTGTAAAAGGCAAGCTTGGGCACAATCTGCTCCACCTCAAAATATGCCTGGTATATTGGAGACACTAGAGGAAGGCTAGAGGAGGAATCCTTTATCCTGAGATCTAGCTGTGGCATTATCAATCTGCTGATGAAAAACTTTATTTATGCAGTTAAATTATTGCCCTGGGCTATGACAAGTTTGCTTAAAGACTCCAAAAAAACTTTGCAACAATGTTGCTTCAAATCAGTTTTAATCCACATTTGCTGATTTCAAGAAATCTCATTGTGCCAGAAATAAACATTGTGCCAAAATAGGACTAACAATGGTTGAAAAGGGGATAAAGGAAACAAATGTAACTCAAAACCACAAAAATTATACACAATTGCATTATGTATGCTCATTTTTTTAATGTTTTTAACATTAAATGACACAGGAAGCAAGTTTTTTAAATCTTGTAATTATGTGAATGGTTAACCTAGATTTAATGAGACTCCAGTGAGGCCTAAAACCATTTGCATTTTTAGACCACAATGGATTACTTTTAAGGCCCCCATACACTGGTCCGTTTCCCATCAGATTCCGGGACGATCGATTCCGGGCGAGTGCACGCGAAACGATCATCCCGGAATCGCGTGAAGCCCACCTTGTCCGATCGATCACGTCCGATTGATCGGGGGCACAGAATCGGATCGGACAGAGAACCAACATGTTGGTCTTTCTGATCCGATTCAGCACACATCAGGGGGAGTTGCCATTTGTGAAGTTAGCGATCAGACACGGAATCGTCCAGGAATCGGTGGGCCAAGGTGGTATGTAGCGATCGGACAGACTTAATTGGCTGATCTATCGGACCTCCGATTCCCGCTGACATCGCCGGAATTGATCGGATAGGTGATCGATCGGCCATGGAATCCGACAATGTATGGCTAGCTTTAGAATGTACGGATGCTAATGAATGCTAATCAAAAAAGTTATCAACAACAATGATTGTTTGCTGTCTAATGATAAACTATTTTTAATGAGCTCTAAATAAATCTTTAAAGCCAAACTGTAGGGGAAAATGGTTGAATGATCATTAATGCCTAGGCTGTGTATGTAAACGTATATACTTCCTTGCTACTGGCACTCTTTTCTCTGGGCTGGTCCTTGGTGTCCTCCACTTTCAATACAGAGTTACAGTTTCTGCATTGTGGGTGATAATGTCAGTGCCTGTACTGTAAATTTAAACTGTAAAATTTGGCTTCTGTACCCCTTAAACCTAAACAAGCATTTAACACTTGCATTGGAGTTAGAGAGCCACTTCAGGGGGCAAACATTTCCCCGGAGTTCTGCTTTAATTAGAAGTAAAAAGAATTTAGATAAAATATAGGTTTGTTATGCAGACAACTCAACTGAAAATACTTGTTGCCTGCGTCATATTGATCCAGTGCTATTCATTATTTACTTATTTTTTTTAATTCACTGACCTAGAACAAACATAATATGAATGAAATTGCATTTTTATATGGTTTGAAGCAGAATTAGAGTTAGTGATGGCCGGGAAGCTAACATTTTCACAAGGCAATCTGGTTCTGTTAGTAACAATTTCCATGTGGATATCTAGCAGGTTATTCATCGCAGCATTTGTAAAAACACAGCTTATGCCAAAAGACCACACCCCTTCTCCCGTAGATAGTTTCCACCCTAAATTTTTACATTCTGTCTAAGGAAAAGGTTTTGAATAATTTAAGAAGAGTTTAATATTATTTTCAACTATACAGGCTATTTAGAAAAGGCACATACATTTTTTTTTACTAAATGGTGCTATTGTAATCCTATATCAGCTTTCCATGGTATAGCAAAACCTTGACCATTAATAAAATATTCTTAATGAGTTTCTATAATAGTAGATGTACTTTTATTATCACGGATATGTCAGGGGAGGCTGCTCATGGCTGTCTTTACATCAGTGCAGTCCTAGCTTTTTAAGTCAGTAGCTTCAGCAGAAATGTCCTACTCAGCACTGCTACAGTTAATACATGAAGAGGAACAGAATGTTTTAGAAAGATAAAACACAGAAGACTAGATTAAACTACTACAGGACAGGACGAGTTTCAGATGAACAGATTAGATCATATTATACAGTACAACACAACCAGCTGCAAAACACTGCAACAGGAGTGGCTTTGTCAGGGTACCAGCTTGCAATTATGCTAGTCAGGGTGGTGTAGCAAACATGAACACATACGTGACAACGTATACAGATTCCAAAATTGCCAATCCCACAATCATCATAAGTCACTTTCAAGTGTCACCTACCTGGAATATCAGGACTTTGAAGTTGTTCCTTCTCAACAGTTGGCTCTGGTTGTTCTCTAGTTTCTTCACTTGAGTTGTCTGTTTGTCCATTCGATCCTTGACTTCTCTCATATTAGCACTAACTTTGCGAGACTTTTCCAAAAGTTTGCTGACAGTGTTGCTGGTAGAAGTGTGATTCTTGGATAACTTGGTAAGATCATTTTGGATCCCCTTGACAGAGTTTTCTATGTCAATCTGTCTCTTTTCCATTTTGTTCTGGTTCTCTTGTACTGAGTCCAGCATGTTGACCAGTTTGTCCAGCAAGGTAAGGACAGTTATGGCATTGACCTGGCTGCTGTCTTTGATAGAATCCAGATGCTGTTGAGGTGTGGGACTGGAGCTAGGGGATTCTGGTGGGCTGTGACTGGGAACCACCAGCTCCTGGCTTTCGTGATCAGCAGGCTTATGAAACTCTTCATTTGTGGGATGCTCTACTTGAATTGAATCCTCTTCCATGGTGGCTGCTATTAGTTTAGTCTGAAAGCAGGAGCTGAAGAAAGTCTCTGCTATGTGTTTGCTTGTATAGGATAGTAGGCGATGTACCAGACTGCAGCTAAACACTCCTAACAACTACATTCCAGCTTCTCTTGTAAGCCTCAGCTCCACCCAGGGGGAGGTGAAAGATGAATTATCCAAACTACAAAAGGCTAACTTTCAGATCCAGGGGTGTGTCACAGCCATGCCCTCCATCTGAAGTGAGATTTTAGAAATGAGGGTTTACATATTTTTTTTTAACTTCTTGAGTTCAGTAATGACTTCATGCAGGCATAGAAACTCCCTCTAATGGCAAGCTGCCAGCTCCTCTTTTCCTTAGCTGCAGGGGAAAACTTTTGGCTGGCTGCTATGATCCACTGGAACACTGTGCATGTTTTTTTCCTGGATGAAGTTATTTTCAGAGAGGAGTATTGTTTGCATTTGCCAGGGGAATAATAACTCATTATGATGTGTTTTCACATCTACATTTCTTTTTACACTGCAAGTGCAGGTTAGAAGGCTTACTTTCCCAGAGCTTGTTCAGTGGGAGAGTACGCTCTTTGTTTCGTTCGTTGTATTCGTTTTCTCAAGTACAACATTGTTAAATGTTTTCTTAAAGTGACAACACTTAGATGTAGCCAAGCTTTCAAGCAAACAAAATGTATATTCCCAGTATTATGTTGGTGTCCCAACATACTGACATGGCGATGCCAAATTCTAGTTGGTTCTACATAGCTAGGCAAGCAACCTGTTTGGCAGTGCTTGACCTAGGATAAAAAGGCAGGAGGGGTGAGGATTCTGTACTGTTTTGATTTAAACTGACCAGCCACAATACAAACTCAGAACTGGAAGTGTATGGAAATCCAGGAAAATACACAGTATATTTCAGAATATTCAGCCAGCAGCACACATCCTGCCTTTGGATGGCTTCACTCTCTGCTTCTTAGTCATACTATATGTGTGTTTACATGTCATATATGTTATCATTTGACATTTTGGTGATAATGGGCAGGATATTTATGTTTCAGATTTTATAGTTTTAAAGTTAATATTTCTTTTTCTGCACTATTATTATATTTTTGGTATATCTTTTCTATTTGTAAAGATCAGTGCTGTTTCTAGCTTTTCGGGGGCCCTATGCAAGTTCTTGTCGCCTTGGGGGGTACTATTGGTGGAGCTACTGAGCACCGCAAACTGCTGACGGCGAGGAAAGGGCACCGCATTTGCATGCAAGGGAGTCCACAGGTCCCTATGTGCACGTATATTCAGCATAGCAGGAGATATTTAATAAAACACAATTTACACTCAAATCACTCTTTGACTAATTTGTGTCCAGGAATTAAATGTGTGATGTTCTGTGCAAATTAAAAGTAAAATAAAGTTGATGCCTTTTAACCATCCAGTGTGGATCTATGCTGTTACAATACACATTTACAATATACACTTACTCCACTGTACCTGTTAAGGAGAATGGTATGCATAACATGCAGCTGTAAACTAAATGTACATCAACTTTCTATGATTGATGAATAAATCCTAACTCCTCTTGTTTAAAGAAATGTAAACAATTTTTTGCTTTTGAGAATTTTTTTAAACTCTATAAATAAAAAGTCATGTTTGTAAGTACTGCCATCCGTGTTATATGTTTAATTGTAAGCCTGTTACGCTAACATTTAAAAGGTAGTGGGGGCAAAAAGTTTGGCGACTTGCTGGAATGACCAACAGGTAATATAACTATGTTACAGGGGATAAACAAAACAGTTTGAATGCAGACTGCATTATATGTAATTCATTTTGCCAACAGTTCTATGCAAACATATGTGTACAGTGATGAGCCGAATAAATAGGTTTCTCTATACTATGGGAAGAAGTTTTTCTTAATGTAGGCTGGGGAAGAGAGAGCTATATGATACTGAGTCTCTTCCAGTCAGGAAATGAGGCAGGCTCTATATGACTTGCAGCAGTTTCCAATGCACACTGTGAGAAGCTAATAGTGTACAGTAAATATAGACAATTTTAGCACAGGAGAGGAGTGCAAGATTGTGAATGTAAGGCAGGGGGTTACAGGTCACCTCCAAATGATTAACTTAACTGATTTGACCATACATTAACAACATGTTGCCTTCTTGAAGTCACCCTTGACTAGACAGCTAGACTACTGCTACTACTACTATTGATATGGGTAGTACCCTGTACTGTGTGGGATATTTATTTGTCGTAGGATATCTTTAAAAGCACTTTCTTTATCTTTATCTCTTGCACTACTACAAGCAGGTTCATGCTTTTCCCTCTAACAATTTGGGCTCTGCCTTCTCCCTGCCAATGCAGAACTGCTGGACTTACGCTGTATTTGATGAAATCAAAGGCCTGGGACTGATGGACAGGGTGCTGGATACAATAGGCTTTGGGCACCAGACACAGGAGGAGAGTGAAGCCATTCAAGCATCAACTTTTTGATGGATTGATAATACTAGCACACAGTATGATTTAAAAAAAATTATTGATTTTTTTCTAAACCCTGTGCACATGCTCCATAGTACCATTAGATGCTAAATCGAAATACCTAGAAAATCATATTGTTTAATTATCAACTGTAATTTACCAACATGTCCAATCATGGGCTGTTCAATCTTATGTATGATTTCTTTTTTTATTGTTTATTTTGAAAGATTTACAAAAAATGCAATTTAGGATGAGGTAGAACAATAAACACACTGAAAAAAACAATACTTCATTAGAGATGGTCCAAATGAAGACATTTTGATTTAACTTGAATTTCTATTTTGATTCAATTGCAAATGTTTTACTTTGTATGCAATTTTTTGGCTCTAAAATTCTTTAGTAAGCAGTTTTACTAGTAGTAAAATCAGTGCTGGAGAATAGAGAACTGCCTTTGCCTGGTAGGAAGTAATGTTAGAGAGCACAGTCAGTGATAGATCAGTGCTTTACCATGCATGCAATTCAGGGATTAGGAGCTGTGAATAGAGTATTTGATACACTACACAGGTACAGTGAAAGCTCCATTCCCCGCTCCCAGACTTGTATTTGCAGGCCAAGCAAATATCAAAATCCTGTTTCCATCACAAGGCCTGCAGTGGAGAGAAGGGAAGGAACCAGATACAATGTGTCATGTCACAGGCATTTCCACCTTAAAAGCTTGACAGCAGTTAAAGTGTATCTAAAGCCCAATTATATAATTTTGTTATCAATGTGGACAAAGTTTTAAACTACTGTCAAAGTTTATTGTTTTAGCCACCTGCGGGAGTCATCAGTTTGCTCTCCTATTAGCAGTTGTACAGTTCCCATAGTATGTTATTGCAAAGAAAGGTAATCATGCCTGAAAACATTGCACACTTCAAGTATTCACTTATTTGGTAGTGTGGTTTATCTTCAGTTTGGAGGGACATACGCTGACAAAGACCCCTCCTAAATAGGACATGTTTGGCTTGAATAAGAATGTTTGGTTTTATGTATTTTTGTTTATTTTTCTGGCATATAATTAATAGAGCATATAAGCGTATTAAACCCTTAAGCCAAAAAAACCCCAGTGATCTTTTCCTGTTATAGGCATAGGCACCCAGTTAGGCTATGTTTCCACTAGAGCGACCATCCTCGATCACCCACAGTTTTAATAGCGGCACAGTGACTGTGGTCGATCACTCCCATTTAAGTCAATGGGCATTATTCCACACAGGCAATCACCTGCAATGAGGCACAGTTGCGATTTTGAATGCCACTCTAACACGTTTTTGGTTGCGGACTGCGGGCGGTCGTGGCCACTCGCAATTGTTCATATGCGATCGCACCCATTCACATGAATGGATGCCTTCAAAAAACAATTTTTGAACGTCCTCATTTATTCTCTATGGACGCGATCAGGAGCGATCGGGCGTGGCTGAAATTCGCAGCCAAAAACTTTCCCATGGCTGATTTTTCATTGCACTTCAATAGTACTAATAATAAATGGGATATTAGGTGCTTCCCTTAACCCTTATCTATATTTCCAGCAATTTTGTTAACAAAAGTTAAAATTCAAAATGATTGAAGTTAAAATGTCAACCTAAAAAAATTACACTTTTAAAGATAAATTTACAATGTAGAGTCTCACACAAGTGTAGAACCCCATTGCACATCCATATGTAGCTGCATGTGCAAAGTGGGTTCCATTACATAAATGTATGCCATTTTAAAATAACTAAACTAGACCCCAGGGTAAGTATGGCATGGCAAGGGGTCTGTCAGGCCTGGTAATTGTGGCCAACCAACGAGTGTGATCCCCCTCCAGGTCATATCAGACCCCCTTTTGTAATAGTGCTCCCAGGTGAAACCAGGCCACAGCAGCAGAACTTATAGGCCAAGGAATGTGCCACCCTCCGAGTCAATCCAGGCCATACACTAAGGCATATATCAACAAGCGAGAGAACCTTTATTAAGGTAGGGGGCCCAGTTTTGTAGGAGTCTGTGGGTTGAAGCTCATTCAGGATCTGGGTGTCCCCTTTAACAATGGATCCCCTGATCACTATCCCCCACCCAATGGAATGAGGTCTTCCAGTCCTCTTAACCATTTCCAAGGCTATGTTTTTGTGGCGCTATCGGGTCCGTTGACACCCCCTGCGCTAAACGCATTCCTTTGCGGGGATGCCGACAGACCTGTACTCCATTACCTAACTGCAGCGTTCCCACGGCGTTCTGACAATCCCCCCGGACGGTGGTTGACGTACGCTGACCTTCCGGCCGGCGAATCGGCAAAACTATCTACTTTGGTTTCATCTGACCATATGATATTCTCCCAATCCTTTTCTGGTCAGACGGCCCGGACATACACTGGCTTAAGCAGGGGGACACATCTAGCACTGTAGAATTTGAGTCCCTGGCGGTGTAGTGTGCTAGTGCCTTTGTTACTTTTGTCCCAGCTCTCTGCAGGTCCCCCCTGTGTGGTTCCGAGATTTTTGCTCACCATTTTTGTAATCATTTTGACCTCATGGTTTGAGATCTTGCATGGAACCCCAAATCAAGTGAGATTAATGGTCTTGTATGTCTTCCATTTTCTAATTATTGCTCCCACAGTTGATTTCTTCACAGCAAAAGTGTGTAAAACCCTTGTGAAGACTTACAGAAAACGTTTGACCTCTGTCATTGCCAACAAAGGGTATATAACCAAGTATTGAGATGAACTTTTGATATTGACCAAATACTTATTTTTCACCATAATTTGCAAATAAATTCTTTAAAACTCAGACAGTGTGATTTCCTGGATTCTTTCCCCCCATTCTGTCTCTCATAGTTGAGGTGACCTATGATGAAAATTACAGCCCTCGCTTATCTTTTTAAATGGGAGAACTTGCACATCAGTGGCTGACTAAATACTTATTTTCCCCATTGTACTTTGATAAATTTCTACAAACTTTCTACACATATCTAGCAAATTTACAATTTTTATTACAAAGTCAGTAAGTCTGAATTTCAAGTTAACAAAGCCATGAAATTATGAAATGCTTTGTGTCTTATATATCACAAGACTGGTTGACTAATATGTAAATATTTATATTACCTGTATATATCAATGTTTTTGTAAGGAATATGTAATTAATAATTGACGTCTTTACAGTTAATGTTTATATATGACATGTTGATTGACCCTTTTATATTTTGTTTTATAGATTATACCCAACATGCACGGCAACAATGTAACACCATTCAATACCATGTACATCTTTGGATCCTCCCCCTCCTGAAGAAGCCCATGAATATAGGGCAAAATGCGTTGAGGGAGCTACTGAGAAAATGCCTGCACAGAGCAGCACCTCCCTCAGCTGGGATTATTTATGTGACATTTTTATGGTTATGCAGTTCCATTGGATAGTTTGTTGTGAATAGTATTTGTATATTACCTTTTTTTACCTGTTACCTACTTTTTTATGTTCGTATTCCATTTTTACAAGATTTTTAACACTTGTATGATATATTTTTTTTTATCTTTATCCCATATCTCTGTGAAAAACAGATACTGCATTCTGCCAGTACCTGAGGCTAGCCACCTTTAATCTATTAGCCATTGTGCTAGTATACATATTTCTTGTTGTGACAGAAGCCAATGGTTTTTCTTTTTTTTATTAAAGATTTGATTGAGGTGATCAATTGATTGATTGAGGTGAAGTAAGGTAATCACAACTTCATAGGCTTCTTTTTCCAGAGCTGTACAAATCTGTATAGGACAGAGCTGAAGACATATTCCTGTACACTAAAGGATGACTTATGGTGCACACCTATACACACATGGCCCCTTATATTATAGTTCAGTTAATTTAAATTACTTTTCTAAATATATTGTTGGATTTTACAATTCAATCCTTTTTATTTCTGTAAGTTCTGATGATTTAGTTATGTTCTCATTATTATAAACACTACTGCATGAAATGATCCACCTTGGAAGAAATGTGACCTGCCCTGCAAAGGTTGTATAACTTGTCAAACTTTCCAGAATAAATGACTCATATTCCTCTTCTTCCAGGGTTTGAAATGTGAAAGGAAAATATTTGGCTTGTTTAATGTTTGAAGTGTTTCCTAGTGAAATTTTTTTTTTTTTGAGGCTAGGCTCAGTAAGATAAGCAGTACCGAAAACCTTTACATATTTTTTGCTTTTTCCTCTATTGTTAGAAAGTTAAACATGCATTAAACAAAAAATGTGTTAGAATCAGAGGAACAACCTGCGTTCCTTCACCCAAAGATAAATAGATATCAAGTCCAGGGAAAGCAGAATGAAAACACTACCAACAAAATGTTTCCTACAATTGTTCCTCAAAGAAAAGAATCTTTGTCTTAATTGAAATGCATCTTTAGTTAGGCTGAGGCTCCAATGGGGCAGTTTGGGAGTGGCTCGGATGCATTTTTTTAGACGCACCCTTACCTCTCCCATTGCCCCTTATGGGTCAGTCTCCATAGGCGTGGTGCGGGTGCGATGTGGCGTGGGTTTACACATCTTCTGAGCCACTAAGCGCTGCAATCCGTGTCCCAAATGCGTCCATTCATTTCAATTTGACACGGTTATGGCACATTTTTTAGTCCATTGACATAAATGGACTAAAATGAAAGGAAGTGAAGCCTCAGCCTTAAGGTGCCCTTAAAAGATTAATCAACATGAGTGACATAGACATAGAGTTTGCTCAATGAGTTGAAATGTTGAACATGAATTAATTCAAATCATTTTACAGTACATTTGTGCAGAAACACCATATTTTTGTTCTACAAGACACCCCCCTCAAAAAACCCCACCAAAAACATAACCTCTGATCGTCCTATAGAGTAATTAAATAAACATGTTTGAGAAGAGGAGAAAATACCTATTTCGACGTATACCATGGAGACAGCAGGTAATATATTCACTGCACTTCTGCATTTCTGTATGTGCATATTTAATGAGCAGCTAATTAGTATACACATAAGAAATTGCACTGCTAAGAGCCCAGAGCCCCTTTCTGTTAGTCTGTTTTTTCCCCTTAAATTCCTCCTCAAACCATTGGAGCATCGTATGGTGCTCAACATACAGTATTTATGCTGACACCTGAGAAAAACTCTAGAAATATCAGTTAGTGTGATTATGTTTTGCAACTTAATAATGAGACATCTTAAATACAATCTACCCTAAAATAGAAAATTAAATCCTATATACAGGTACTGACAACAACCTTCATGATCAAGTTATTATCCACATAAGTTGATGTTAATTGAACATGAGACCCGCATTAACCTCTTTGGCAGTATCCCTTAGCGTAGCTTGAGGTACATTTCTGCTTCAGATCACTCCTCTTTGAGGACTGTCTAGGATGCCTTTGCCTGTCAGAAAATACAGGCATAGATGTTGGCAGCCCCAATGTCCTCAAAGTTCTCAGTTATCTAACAGTCCACATTATCTAACAGGCATGGGCACCCCAAGTCCACACATCCCTGGGATCATTGCAGGGGGCAAATTGGGCAGAAACAAATGTAAACAGATTACTTGGTATTGTAAAATGTTTTTATTACTTTCAGCACCCCATTCCTGAAGCAATGGGACAGCAGGAAGGGTACACATGTATTTTATATGATTTTAAGTGCTGTTATGGGGCTTTTAAAATAATCAGTAGATAAAAGCAGGCTTCTAAAAAAACTCTGGCGTGTAAAGCTAGGCTTACTTTACAAGGGTAAACTTTATTTAATATGCATGTTCTTATTTCAGAGCTCCTAGTCCAAACCTTAACCATAACACTGGAAGATAAACATAGAAAATCCTAGTAATTTCCTATGTACGCATTTCCCTTGCACTTTTCCCTTGAATGTCCCTGGTATTGTTAATTACTTATTTGTTGCTGGATCTCAGCCATTGCACTATCCAAATCTGAAGACACTCTGTTCCCTAAGATAACTGCCTATATACCAAAATGTGGAAATAGACTTGTCCCTCACTGCCAGAAGATGTAATTAAGTCCTAAGATAATTTCACCATCTCATAAGGAAAGCCAAACGATTTTCAGAGAAACCTACTACCTTCTACTTTTTAAAATCCTTAGACTAGGGGCTTGGAGTGTGGATTGAAATGAAATGATATCCAATTATGCATTCTGTATGTTTAATTAGTAGATAATTACTACAGGGTAGAAGGTTGGTCCAGTTGCACCAACAATAGAAGTGGTGAGACAAAGTCACTTGTATTTGATCAATTCACTTCTCAAACCTGTCCATACAATTTATAAACCTTCTTGTAATAAAATCGCCCTAAAAGTGGAACACGTTTGTGAAGAAGATGTAGTTGCTGCTAATCTGATCCAGCCTCTCGGTGTACAAGCATTTACTTTGGCATAGTATACCATGGCTATACACCATGTGTCAGTATGTTCACTTATAGTTTCCTCTATGGGTTGACAACCCAGAAACAACTGGAAAATAGCAACAGCATGTTGTCACACTATAACTTTCACAAGATGCAGCATCAGGGATACTCACAAATGTGTATTATGTGGCCTTTAGATCCAACAAGGTTCCTTTTTAAAGAAAAACAGGGTTTGGCCTACATTTTTGGAAATGTATTACCTTAGGGAACTAACTTCCCTACTCCTCTTCATAGCCAGAAAATGCATTACCGGTGGAAAACATATGTTTTCTAAGTTTGGATATTAACCTGAAAAACAGCTTGCCAAAGCATTACATTACCCACATGAAATAAACTTTGTATTTGGTTAAAGAAAGTCTAAGCATTTCAACTACTGTATTTTTCGTATTTTTCTCCTCTGCTCAGATCAGCTGTTACTGTGTCGGTGGGAGCTGCAGAGTGACTGCAGTTCCCACGGACACTGAGAGAGGTAGAAATGGCAGTTCATCTCTCTCTTTCTCCATTGCCTCTGCCAGCATAGGCAATTACACAGTTCAGATGGGAGAGCCGGACACCAGCCGGCATCTCTCATCTGACAGCTCCTCCAGCTCCCCGGCTAATCTACGTGCCGGGAGAGCTGGCGGGAAGCCAAGGTGTGACCATCGGCGGCCTAGTGGCCACAGGGGTTGCACATTCGGACCATAAGACACCACTTTTTGCCCCTAATTCTGGGGGTCAAAAAGTGCGATATTAAACCTGAAGTTTCACCCTCCCATTCAGATAGTAGCACCTTCCTAATCAAGGACTTTGATATGCCTTCCATCGCGGAACAGCAGAGAGTTTTCTTGAAAGGCTCCCTTACACCTGTAAAATTTGATAGGAATTAATCTGCTATAAAATGAGGTAAAGCCCTGTTGTCGATTACACCCTCACAGATTACTAGTTTCCTTTTTAACACCAGTAAGTGCCCTGGCCCTGTGCTAATGCTGACCAGATGGCATTCCCACAATCTCTGCAGCACTCTTTGCACACCTCTGCTCAGCCTCAGGAGGTAGTAACCCCCTTGTATTATTTATGTGCACAAAGCATGCCCTCTGGGCATGACAAAGGGCCAGCAGCTCACTAACAAAGAAGGCTCTAACCACCACAGTATAACGATAGTACTGGATAGGATGAGAAAGAAATATAGTCAGATCCAAAGCAAGGGCCAGGGTCCAAAAAAGATCCAAGCAGGTTTTTGGGCAGGTGGCAGAAAAGGTCAGGAAAAAGCACAGGTCAGATATCGCAAATATTGCTTGCTAACTGTTGTAGTGGGTCACCTTTAGTACTGAATAGATCTGTAAGTCCCAGAAATCTCTTACTTTGACCTCGTTTGGCTGCTGCAATGCTATCAACATTAACATACTTTCTAAAATTTTACAACTCACTCGGGCCCTTTCCACCCACATCCCAAATGTTCTTCACTCAGATCTGCTCTTCAATTCTCTCCTTTATATGGTTTAAGATTCTAAGTGAGGGGTGAATCCCTCCCAGTTATAACATCTCACTTTATAGCAGCTCATCTGGTATTGCCATTCTACAGACAAACTGTGGGTCTCAGTGGAAGACTCCCTCATTCTTACCAAGTCTCCCCTGACTTAACGGTGTGCCCTACACTTTTAGTATTCAGACTAGTATTTTAGTGGAAACCTATATTTATCTCTTAACCTTGTCTTCTGCTTCCAAATATAGAGAACTTCAATTTTCTATCTGAAGTTTACAGGACTTTCAAAGCACAGCGTATCCCTTTAGGCCCTTTAACATGGCAAATATTTTGTATCCCCATATGTTTGGAAGTCCTAAAACACAATTTCCATGTTGCTGGACCCTCATTTGCCCTACAAATTTGTCACTTTCTTTCTTCCTAAAGCTAGCTATACAAAGTCGGATTCCATGGCCGCTTGATCACCTATCCGATCGATTCCGGCGATCTCAGCGGGAATCGGAGGTCCGATCGATCG
>CM070039.1:53583670-53595790 GCA_036250615.1 Ptychadena robeensis
GTAAAGACCCTTTTGCCCTGCATTCTAGTGTGTGTTGTCTTTACTGCTGCGCAGGGGTGGTAATGCTGGAGGGTGAGTATTTTTCCCCCAGTGCTAGAACGTGCAAGGGCTACCAGGACATGATGTGGGATGTGGTCCTCTGTGCAGATCTCCTGGTGATCGATCTGAGGTCCACCACCAACGTGCCCGATCAGCCCTGAATCAATCTGATGGAACCAACATGTTGGTTCTCTGTCGGATCCGATTCTGGGCCCCCGAACAATTGGACGTGATCGATCGGGCAAGGTGGGCTGCACGCGATTCTGGCACGATCGTTTGACGTGCACGCGCCCGGAATCGATCGTCCCGGAATCCGATGGGAAACGGACCCGTGTATGGGGGCCTTAAGGGTTAATCACAAGACCCTTAATCCAATTTGAAAACGTATGTGATTCTCGGTCCACAGTGCACTTACTGTCCTGTATTTACCATCTTCTTTTGACCCTCTTTCCTCTTTTGACATTTTACCTAAACAATTATTTCTCCCCAGTGCACTATTTTGCTTGATACAAATCATATTTTGCCAATACATTCCAGGAGCAAGGTTTTAAGATATTTTGACGATGGCATGGAGATCTTAAACAATGCATGAATTTATCTCAGTAATTAGCAGTACCGCTGATCTGCTGAAAATGTGGCAGTAGAAAGGAACGCACCTGCATGTCTTTTGGGAATGCACCTTTTTAGAAGACAGTAGAGAAGGATGTGCTATAACTTACCTCAGTGATGTGAGGGACAACCCGACTACATATCTTCTGCACCTCAATTAAGTTTCTACCCACCAATAAAGATGGTTGATTTTTTTTTGACTATCTGTTATTTAAGTGCTGGAGATGTAGTTAGATGTAGTTAAGTTGTAGGAACATTTTGAAAAAAAAAAAAGAATTGCTGTAGCATATCTAGCATTGTTTATGGCATGCATGGCAGAGCATGTCTGTGCCTTTTGGTTTTACCTTAAAACATCTGGAATATCTAACTACTACCTTACGAAACACTGAGATAAAATTCCCTGTGACTCGGATTCCTTGAATATAATTTGTGGATTCAGCATTTTTCCGGAAATCTTATGTCTTATGAGATAGAAAACTGTAGTTCCCTTTTTTCTTTATCTCTTACTTCTGTCCTCTGTTTCTTTAATCATATCCTTTTATAGATTGATACACAAGCTTTAAAGCCCTCTACACATGGGTCAATTCCTGCATAATCCATGAACAATCAAGACGATCGACGATTACCAACATGTTTTATCCCTGTTTGATCGACATTTCTTTGAGCGGGATCGATGGAACAAGGGTTTTCATGTTCAATGTCGTAAACGTGCATGGTGATAGATCGCTCAGGAACCGATTGAAAAATTACTGTGTGCGTAGGCTTAAGTATGCATGCTTCTCCTGTTTATGTTATGGCTTATATCTCTCTTCTATACATTTCATTATCATATTTTCTTGTTTTATAGGTTTGTCTGATTTTTATTTTTTTATTTTTTGCTAATTTAATTATAATGTTTGCTTATTTTCCATGGTTCTTTTTTTCTGTTGTTACACATAGAATTTGAGTTTCTTTAAGGTTTTATTTACATTTGTGCTCTTTTAGATTTATTTTTTTAAATAAATCTTGAACAACAAAAATGTGTTGCTTTACATTGTCAGTAAACCCACCTACTCCTCTCTTAAACCGGCCATCTCAATTTCCTGGGGATCGATTGCAACGGTATGACACAAGAATCGCCAGCGATCGCACAATGATTTTCTGGAGAATCGATTCGCATCACCTGGGGAATTGATCCCTGGCTGATACTTTGGATGGGGTCCCTTGGTAATGCAGATTGAACAGGGAAGTACCTACATGTCGGATCTCTGTTCGATCAACATTTTCTTGGAGTGGAATTGATTGCTCCAGGTGGGCTGCATTTGATTTCCGAATAATCGATTGCTGTGAACTAGGAATCAAAGGAAAGATCGAGCAGTGTATGGCCGGCTTTATACACACAAGATAGTGCAAATAGCCGTCTGTAAAAAGTTGCCACTTCGAATTAGGGAAATTAAAATACTGGTGGCATCATCATAATTTAGTTTTACAGAAACTTAACTATCATAAACTATAGTAACACACAATGTTATCTGAAACCTGAAATGACATAAAACAGTTTTGGGTTAGATGTCAAGATAGCCATGTCTGCCATGTTATTGCCATTGCTTGTTTTTGAAGTGTGTCATAAGTTGTTCAAATGTAACAAAAAAATTGTTATAAATAATGACTGCCAACTTATTACCAAATATTCATAGTTTGCTTGAATGTTACAACAGATTCTGACAGATTGCTTATATTACAGAAGACTGGCAGCCACTGCCTACATGTAACAGAAGAATGTGAGGAAATGCTCACAAGCAAACGTTTAAAACCTTTGCAAAAGAAACAAATACAACTGAATCCAACAGGAGCTTGAACTCCACTGTCTTAAATCACCTCTAAGGAATCATTACATCTAATCTACATTCCTCTGTGTTAAGCTAGCCATACATGCATTACCATTTGCTTGATCTATTCATAAATTCGATTGGCTTGTGTGATTGAAATATAGATTGCTAATCCAAAATCGTACTACTGTACAGTGTGATCAATTCCTTTCCAATGCCCACTGTGCATGCTCCATAGTACAATCAAATGCAAATCAATTGAATACCAAGAAACCACTTCAGATCGATATTATGTTCTATTTTTACTATTCTATTTAGGTAAAAATTAATTGATGTTCAAACAATAGGCTTAACAATCAATTTTTAAAGGCGATTTAACAGAAAAGTCAAACCGTGTATGACTACCCGAAGATACAATAAATGGTCTTTAACCTGTGGTGGCACAAGACTATTAGATAACATATAACATGTGATGTGTTAAGGGCTGAATATTTTGACAGCAACAAGAACCTTTTTAGTTTATAGGCCAAATAGAAAGTAGAACAGACAATACCAAGGACTGTGAAATCATAGTAAGATCAACAGGACTTTTTTGCATTTGCTTAAAATATTTATGGAAATATATTGGAAAAAATAACAAAGTCCACTAAGTCTGCCTCATTATATAATTGTACTTAAAAAATTATTTAAGTTGTTTTAAGTATAGACCTTTGTTTTTCCAAAGCACTTCCAATTCATCTGCTCTTAATAAATTACCCCTAAGGCAAGTCTGCTGTGAATATCATTTACTCTTTCAGTAAAATAATACCTATTAGGGATCATTTTGAAAATTCATCTTTCTTGTTTGAGGTTATATTTTAAAAAAAGGGGTTGTATAAGTCCAAACTTGATAGACATGAGCTTATTCTAGGCTAAGACATATATTGCTAATCAATCCTTTAAATATCTCTAGTTACAAGTGTCTCACCCCTTTTGAGATGGAATAAATAAAGAAATGGACCAATCCCTATTGTCAGGGTTGTCCCATGTATGGGGCTGTTGTTGGCACAAACAATCTAAACGATCATAACTTTATTGTTAGTACATGACTAAAAACTGAAATCCCTCGCTTACATCCAGGGTTGTAAACATGATTTCATCACTTAATTTACATTAATATACAGACACGGTTACAAGAGGGGCTTCTTCAGGGAGAATGGGGTTGCCTATACATATATGTATAGGAAACCCCATTCTCCCTGAAGAAGCCCCGTTTTGGGGTGAAACGCGTAGGAGTCTCTGGTTGACAACTCCAGGGGAAGCTTGCGATCTCTTGTAACCGTGTCTGTATGTTAATGTAAATTAGGTGATGAAATCATGTGTACAACCCTCGATGTAAGCGATGGATTTCTTTTTTTAATCATGTCTAACAATAAAATTGTGATCTTTTAAACAATGATACATGTTTGTGCCAACAACAGCCCCATACATGGGATAACCCTGACGATAGGGATTGGTCCATTTCTTTATTTATTCCAGGAGCTTATTCTAGACTTCCTAAAAAAAATTTTGATGATTCTAGATATACTTGTTATTTTGGTTATCTTTCTTCACGTCTTCATTCCTGTCTTGAATACAGTGTGATTTCAATGACACAGTTTTGTGTGAGTTCTGTGTACACAGTTTGCATAATTTACATAGTTAACATTGTTAAAAGAGATACCTTGGGAAAAAAAGATATTGTTTTAACATAAACCCAATGTTATCATTAAAAACAAATGGAAAAAAAAAACGTCCTGCCTCCTTTTAGCAGTTAGCTAAATCTGTGATCTAAATTCTGCAATGTATATTTAAAATGTATGCAAACAATCTGCTGACTATATCCTTTTATCTTCTGTCATAATTACATAGGATAGATATGACCTTAATAAATGGCCTCTGAAATTCACAATCCTTAGTAGAGATGGTCGAATAAAAAAAAAAAATTCCACCATCTCTAATCCTAAACTGATATACTAATACATCATTCAACAGCTAGGAACTTAATTACTTAACAATGGAAATTACTGGGTCCTTTGAACCATGGGATACACACACTCCTGCACTGATCAGTGAATGCAAATAGTATTCACATACCAAATCTGAGTGCCTCTTGCTTAAATTGTTACTGCCAGAGCTGATTATTTGGTAAAACATTGTAAACAGTTCAACAGCAAGTGCAATATTTAACTTTTTCAGAGAAAGTATTAAACTATATGGATAAAAGCTGATTATTGTAAGCACCACTGTCAGTGGTAAATGGTAAATTGTCTACCTATGAATTCACACGGTTAATTGCTTTGCTCAATTGCAATTGCTTCTTGGCAGCCTCCTTGCAACCATGCAGTTGTGTATAATGGCGGTCTAAGCATGTTTGTAAAATTTTGTCTAGATTAATTGGTAAGTTTACTGTGTGCAGGTGATCGTCAGTGGGCTGCCAATCACCCACCAATAACTACTCCATGTACCAGCTGTGGTTTCCAGATAGGCAGAGTCAGTCAAAGACTCAATCTTGACAATCCATTGCAACTGAAACTTAAAGCTGGGAATAGACGGTACGATGTACCGTCTATTCCTTATCCGATTCTATGCACTAGGAGCGGGTGCGATGACGTCATCATGCTCGCCTGCTAGTGCCAAGAATCAGACGGCACTCTTTATGTGCAGCTCATTAGTTCGGCTGGGGGCAGCTGAACTAATGGGATCGGACTAAAATTTACCATCCTGCCGGATAACTGTGCGATCTGACAGGATGGCTGATTTTAGCCCAATCCTCGTCAGTTGTAGCCTCCAATTCCTGCATGACCCGATCCTTAAGGGATGCATCGGATCGGGGATCGGATCGTGCAGGAATTGGTACGTGTATGCCCAGCTTAAGTCTCAGAAGCCTGTCCTAACAGATAGGAAGCTGATGTGTCTTGATCTGAGACTAGCATCCCTATAGTACAACAGAAATTTAGTGGTTTGACTTCATAATGCAAACTGATACTGTAGTTATTAAAATAACAGGATGGCTAGCTTACAATTTGCATCATTCCCCATTTAATGCAGATGAGCTAAGGAGTAAGCATAGCCACCCAGGGAAGGTGGTGTTTTGTTAATAGGATTTCCAGGAGAAAATGAAGGAGAAGAATAATTAATCTACCACAGCTAAAAATTTAAATGTTGCAATATATTATAGTTTTGTTTCCAGCTTAGATAGAATTCAGTTTATGATAATGTACTGGTTCTTATGGGTGTATGCCTCTATAAATCCAAAAATACAATATTTCTAAACTTATAAACAACAGACTGAATTTACTGAGCTTAGGGATCTATCAGGTTATTTAAATTTGTATCTGTCATTGATGGGAAATGCTATGTCACATGCATGGTAGTAAAATCTAAGCTAAAAAAAACAAAAACGTAGCTAAAGGAATTTAAAGGAAATTGAAAGGTAAAGGAAGATTTGTGTTTAAATGTTTTTTTGTGGATTAGGATATAGAAGGGAGACTTGTCTTTGCTAAATAGATACTTTGCTAAAGAGATTCAATTGATGAGCTGCTAAAGAGTTTACATACACAGCTGCAGGGTTTGATTGGCTTAGCTTCAGTCTATATGCCCTTTTCAGACTAAGGGTATGTTCCCACTCTATTTCATTTATGGCATATTATTTAGCATCTCTAGTGACAATTGTCACAGAGACAAAAAGTATGGAAAATCCAACTATTTTGAGTTGTCATTAAAGGAAATTGTATGAGGAAATGTTTTATGTGGCCATCCGTTCCTAAGACCTCATAAAGACAAGAATTTTCTGGAAGCTCTAGTAGCCCTGCGTTGCAAGTGAAGTTTCAGAAGGTCCAATAACAGTCGTGATTTGTCAAATTATAGATGTGCATGCTGGCTACTGGTGGAGTAAAGGATAAGGCAAGGAAAGTACTTCTTTTACTACCCCTAAATCCTAAATGAGCATTTGCAAGAGCAGATAGCAGAAAAAATTAAACATTACTTATGTTTTTCAAATTGAAAACCATTATATGTCGCCCTCCAGTGCTCCAACTTACCTGCTGTTCTTGGACACATATGACAGATTCTATATTTAGAAATTTGATCAACCAGCAGGTCGATCCCACAGAGTTGGGTTGGCCAGACCCAGGAACTTTAAGGCACACCTTTAACACAGAGACGTGGTTCTAAGACTGCATGTGAAACGCATATAGCTCTTTATTACATCAGATTAAAAAAGAAAATAAATAAATAGAAAAATGTTACAAATACAATTTACATGTTACAAACAATTGTCTATCTTTACTTTACTTTTGGTCGCTCCCTGTGAGCCTGTGGGTAACCGGTTCGTTTATTGGATGCTTAGTCCGTACTCGTTCCGGTTAGAAGGTATTGGTAAGGGGGGGTAGTGACCCACAGCTAAAAGGAAAATAAGGCTCTTGTAGAGGTGCCCGTTCTTGAGAATTAAAAATATTTTTATTTTTGTAGTTTATAATCCATATGTAACTTGGATTATAAACTACAAAAATAAAAATATTTTTAATTCTCAAGAACGGGCGCCTCTACAAGAGCCTTATTTTCCTTTTATCTGTGGGTCACTACCCCCCCTTACCAATAAAAAGGGTTATGGTTACCACAAAAGACTGCTAGGTCACGAGGCCAAATACTCAGTCATGTCCCTCACAGCGTTACATTGTATTGAAGGCAAACAATAATAATACAAAAAATCCAAAACACAAAATAAAACAAAAACAACAAAGTCATAGATGGTTTGCTCACATTGGAGGAAAGTGTATCAGGGCACAGGGCATGTGGACACGACCAGACATTATATTTATTACATAATACAAGTTTGCCAACACACATTTAAAAGTGAAGTTTATTATAGGTCAGGGAAATAAAATGTATCTGAAGTTCCCCTGTAATAAAAACAATGGGAAATACCAATTTGTAATGCCTCTTTTAGGCAGAGATTTCATGCAGTAACATTCCTCTGACTCACATACAGAATCTGACACTTGCAACTTGGCTAGGATAACTTTATCTCCACAGCTCAAAGTTTAGTACTTAAAACACATTCAATGTAGCTGATGTAGCTACAATGTTTATCATATAAGGTATACAAGTGCCTTATTTCCAACACTTTAAATTCAGTTATATTGCTTTCAATTCACTTAATTCCTAGAATCACAGATCTGCTGTCAAACACTTAACAGTGTAGTCATTTTGCCAACATACTTTCCATTCTTCAAGATAAGGAATTTATTACACTAACATCGTAACCTTTCACTGACTTTTGCATTCCAACACACATGGGCTACATTTGGTAAGAATCATCCACAGCTTTAACTACCTTGCTTATCTGTATTCTTCATTTGTTATATTCAAGCAATGCAGTTACGAATTCACAGATTTTATTCTCATCTATTCAACAGGGCAAACACACATTCCTAGCTTTCTTTTGGAATTATACTGTTTTTGAAAGAAAATCAGAGAATACTAAGCACTTGTTAAAACAAATGTGTTTTCCTTTTTTATACCGTGTTTTAAAATATTGGTAGCATATGCATAATCATCCTGGTAAATTTACCACCTAACACTAGAGCATTTGTATACTGTCCTGAGGGGTTGGCATTGGGTGGTATAAATGCTTGAGGAGCAGTAAACAATTTTGTGTTGGGTCCATGGCTGAAATTTCAAGTTTAACATATAGCACCCGGACAAGGTATTGGAACGGAAATGGCTAAAGGAGTAGAGGTCAGGAAGACCCTAAAATTAATAAATGTAAAACATATCAGAAATTCAAAGTAAAAATGATGTTCACTGGCTGGTGATGTGTTTATTTTCATTACAACAAATAGAACATTAAAGCTCGTAATCAAGTATGAGCCATTATTTTCTCTTTGATAGGGGTGCACAAAGCCTTAAGTCAATGTAAACGAACAACAATCCTTCTTACATAATTATATTATAGACAAGGGTAAGAAAATATCAAGGTTTTTACTTCTTTCTCTCTTAGGGTGATGATGCCCTTGAAGCTGACACAAAAGAATAGGCAACCTTATAACTGCAATATGTACCGTATTTTTCGGACCATAAGACACACTTTTCACCCCCAAAATTGGGGGCAAAAAGTGCCTACGTCTTATGGTCCGAATGCGCGACCCCCACGGCCACTCGGTCGCCGGTGGTTGCACCTTGGCTTCCCGTCAGCTCTCCCGGCATGGAGATTAGCGGGGGAGCTGGAGGAGCTGTCAGATGTGAGATGCCAGCCGATGCCCGGCTCTCCCATCTGAACTGTGTAATTGCCTATGCCAGCCCTAAACTGGCCTAGGCAATGAAGAGAGAAATATAGATGAACTTGCATCTATAGCTCTTTCCTGTCCGTGGGAACAGCAATCACTCTGCCCACGGACACAGAAACAGTAACAGAGAGCAGAGCAGAAGACAGCCCAGCCCCCCCTTCCTCCTGCAGATCAGTGTGAAGTATGACGTTCTGCTGAGAGTGTACTGCTGCTAGTGACACCTTCTGGCTGAATTGAATATTACATCCATTAAATTCATTGCATTAACCCAATTGATGTGAAAACTTAAATCTTTTTTTCTGGTTTTCCTGCCCTAAAAACTGGGTGTGTCTTATGGTCCAGTGTGTCTTATAGTCGGAAAAATACGGTATTATATATTAAATAATGTGTTTCCTGGCCATGCATATGTGTAGCCCTAAAGCTGAGTCAATCATTCAATTCCTGCTCACTCTGTTCTTCATACTTTCAAATGATCTTTGCATGCATAGCACTGCGGAACACCTGACTGAATCACAGATTTGTTTAAGTCTTCAAGTCTTAGTTGGGTTAACAAGAAGCTTAAATGAGATAAATGCATTAAAATTTTATTAACATAACTAGAATATTATATTTGTCATCTTCCTGGAGGTTACATATTTTCTAACATTTCCCCACACTCTACAAAACACAGTATATTTTGTCCTTTTTTGTACAATGACAATAATAATAATACCTGCAAAATATTTAGCTATAAATGGATACGAACACTAAATATACTTGAAATGTCACCATTAGCAGTATACGAACCTAACTATTAAAGCTGTTACTTTACCATAATTTCTATTCAGATTATATTTTGGTTTGGTTATTTCTCAGTGGAACATTGCATTAAGGATATATTTTTTAATACCATCACAAGCCAAACAACAGTATGGTACTATGCAAAATGGAATCTCCTCATGAATATCCCATGATTCCCCTAAATATCTGACATTTTACCAACTACTCAACATATATGACATGCTCATGTAAAGTAATAGACTTATGAGCAGTCACGAAAAGAGGTCTCATAAAACTTCCTTAACATTTGATCAACATGCTATCTGAGCATATGCTCTTCATTTCAACAGAAATTTATATATTGGTTTATAAATTAATAGCTCAACAAAACCACTGTTAAAAGCACTGAAAGGAGTGGCTTCAGGACAACTCTTTAAATGTCGTTGAGTCGCCCAGCCAGAGCCCAGACTTGAATCTGATTGAACGTCTCTGAAGAGATCTTAAGATCGATGATTCCCATCCAGCCTGAAGCTTGAGAAATGCTGCAAAGAGGAATGGATGAAATTATCTACGGATAGGTGTGCTAAGCTTGTGGCATCATATTCAAAAAGACTTGAGGCTGTAATTGTGTAGTGGAGTGAGAAGTGCATGATGGAAAGCAAATGGGTTAACTTTGCTTTGCCAGGATTCTGTAAGGGAATGTTATATGATCTTGTTGCTGGGCAAAGCAGGTGCCTGTGTGAGTCAATGTTTTGTCCCTGTAAAGGTCAGAGGACACGCCAGAAGATTCTATCTGATGTAACTGTGGCATGCCATCTGGAAATGTCCAGCATGGGGGACAGGTATTATAAGGTCTTCCCTGGAGTATGCAAGCGATGATTGGTTGAGGTTGTGGAGTGTCGCACTGGACACTAGCTTTTGTGGAGATGGACACCGCTGGTCTGTGGGCTAGAGACAAGAGACCACAGAGATGTAACCAGTGATTTTCCCCTTGTACCCCTCATGGGGGCAAGGGTACCCTGGCCCTAGATAGTAACAATGGGTGGCATGAGAGAGAGGCTGAGATGGCAATGACTTCTCCCAAATGGCCGGCATGGCAATGGCATGGATTGTGAAGATGTATGGAGAACAAAGGTACCAGATCCTACATCAAAGTAATCATGTGCATGGACTTATTGAGACATTGTGCAACATCCTCCAATGAAGACACCGCACCTTTTACTGCTACATATAGTGATGGAGGACAAAGACGCCTGGCTGTGAGGCTGCAGTAAGTGGACTATTCCTTGTGTCCTTCCTGACTAGCAGGGAATATTTGAATACTGCTCCTGCCGGGATTGATGGTTTGCAGGGGGTCCAGCCAAGGAGGTGACCCTGACATACTCCGGTACATAACAGGGGGATGTGCCTACCCACTACAATTGCTGCCAAAGGTGCATCAACAAATTATTGAGAAAAGGCTGTGAATACTTATGTACATGTGATTTCTATTTTTTTTTTTTTTTTATAGGTTTGCTTAAAGTAAACTTTTTTTCACGTTGTCATTATGGGGTGTTATGTGTAGAATTTTAAAGAAATTAAAAAGGCTATAACATACCAAAATGTGCACTGTATGTTCCCAGAGATCAGCTTTAAAAGCTTAATTTTTACTGTATCTAATTATAGATGTTCTTTAGGCTATGTTACTTTTTCTCATTAAATATGCCACATCTGCTTCCTGCCTTGCACTACTACCCAATGGTTGTGCTTTACTGCAACTTCATAAAATGGAAATCTTGACTTGTCCAATTTAATAAAAACAATGGCCTCCAATCCAAATTGGCTGTCAATTAAGTAGGGGTCCTTGTAGCAGCTATTCCAGTATGACTTTAGAGGTAAATCTATAATTATTTTAATGATCTTGATTTTTTTAACAATTACAGTTCAATTAAAACACATTTTTTTCTTACATCAAGACAAAACATGGACTATCATATATCTTGTTAACAGTTTAGTGTAGGTATTTTAATTATCTTCAAGTATTTTAAAATATTTAACAAGCATTATTTCTTATTGCCAGGATCATTTGATTCAACATGAATTTATTTAAAAGCCCTTTCTTTTTCTGTCATTTTTTTTTCTTAAATATTTTGCGTAGATGGCCTGTTCTTTCTTTGGAAAACTCATAGCTTACAAAGATTCCAGGCAGGGGTTTGTGCTTTGTATTCCATAATGTCTCATTGTTCTAACATGCATAACTTTCCAACCCCACCTTTGTCAGTAACTGGGGGCATGCAAATGAATGTCCATATGGCTCTGTTATTACAGAAGCATACTTTGATTTAAATTAGAAATTGTGCATTGTATGTCCAGGTTTGCTTTGTAAAGAGCCTTTATTTTGCCAGAACATTTTTCCAAACAGGAACATGCAATATATTCACACATATTCAGTAAAGCCATTTCTAGTTGTTGTGTGTAAATAAGTAGTGATGGCGCGAACCCGGATTTTGCCGTTCGCGATCGGCGAACGCGAACTAACGCAAAAGTTCGCGAACCTGCCGAACACGCGAACCCGCCATTGACTTCAATGGGAGGCGAATTTTAAAAAACAAAGGGAC
>CM070039.1:53609029-53627366 GCA_036250615.1 Ptychadena robeensis
GAGGATGATGTGGTCAAAATACTCATTTGCCTAATAATTCTGCACTCCCTGTATATATGTCACCCAGATATAATCTTTACATAGATTGTAATACACATCATATTCATTGCTACTATGTACAAAAGATATACCATATATACATCCTTAAATTACTCAGTCTGATATTTAAACCTAAACAGGCAGTGACAAACTCTAATACTCTGGTTATTGTCACGTATTTCAATCAACATACCCAGATTATAGAAGTATTTAACAAATTCTGGCCTATCCTATCGGCTAATGGGACTGTGGGCAAGTTTGTTGGAGAATATCCCGAAATGACCTTTTGTTAATCTATCTGTAAAAGCTTGATGAGGTATAACCTCAAAAAAAGGCGTACTTTTACCCCCAAAAAGAAAGGAAGGGGAAAAGGGTGACGCTGGTAAGAACTTGACGAGGAGCGAATCACAGATACAGCCGATTGTGGTGAAACAGCGCGTGGAGGAGGAAATGATTTCAAAGCTGTCCCGATGTGATGTGGGGCTTAGTGGTCAGAGGTCGCACTCGCACAGCCTATGGGAGAACGGTAGTATAGGTTGCTAGATCCTTCCTGTCCGGTATGGAAAAATGGATTTGAATAATTGGAAGTTAAGGCGCCCATAAAAGATGTAAATACTGCTTTATTGATAAGAACACAAATACATCAACTCTTGTACGCTTGTATATAAGCGTTTCGTGACTCTTTTGTCACTTCATCAGGATGTTTAAAAATATATATATAAAAGAGTGTATCTGTAAGACATAATAAAATACATGCAGGTATGTATGTCATGATTGTACTCTTGAAGGCAGTGTACATAACACATTACCTGCATGTATTTTATTATGTCTTACAGATGTCCTACAGACTCTTTTATATATATATTTTTAAACATCCTGATGAAGTGACAAAAGAGTCACGAAACTCTTATATACAAGCGTACAAGCGTTGATGAATTTTCTGTTCTTATCAATAAAGGAGTATTTACATTATTTCACGGGGGCCTCAACTCGAGGGATTCCAATTATTCAAATCCATATTTCGTAAATCTAGATCTTTGAAGGACCAAATCGTCCACAGCCATTAAACCCTCCCTTAATTAGTTATAACAAACAAGACCTTGTGAAATGTGGCTCATGCAAACAGTGTGAGCTCATTAGAGAAGGCCCAAGGGATAAACTGCCCAATGGGAAAAACTTAAAGCCTAAATTTGATGCCAATTGTAGAATGACCGTAGTGGTCTACATAATGTTATGATGAAGAAGGATTCTGATGTATATGTGACATGTATATTCTGATGTGTACCTAACATGTATGCTTTTCATATTAAAATTTTTAATATTTTAATTGTTTATATTGTTTTTCCTGGTTGTAGATAGATGTGACGGTGGCGGTTAAATGTGGGAAATGGAAGGTGCAGTTTGATGTCTTATCTTGAAGGTCCCAAGTGGTTGCGGGCACCTTCCCTGAGTATCAACTGGGGACCCCCTACCTATTTGTCGCCCCCTCATTGATTGCAGGCCCTAGATATCCCTGTGCCAGCTTGGGCACTTTGGGAAACTCTTGGGCCCATAGGTGGGGTACGGCTCCCTCTGGGGGGGATGATGCTATTAGAGTTGGGGGGCGTTAACTGCGGCAGTGTCTGGAACGCAATGTGTTGTACTCGCTGGATAAACCAGCTTCACTTGGACAAGTGGAGCACATTGCACTCTAATCGTCATGGAAATGGGCGAGCCACGTCACCTACCGGAATTCCCGGATGTGGTGAGGCCGCCAGCGGAACGGACTGGCAGAACGGCGTGCCCGCAGCACCGAGCACTGCAGCAAGGTTGGGTAGGGACACTGGATGTTCCCACCAACCTAAGGAGTTGGCCAAGATGGTACCCCATCCAGGAATGACTTCCCTGGATGAATTAACTGGCTACCTGGGTGGGAAGCACCAGCCAACTGGCTGGACCGCCCATTGACACCTCCCTTACCACTCCTTCATTTACCAGCTGTCCGCTGTTCTCGGGATTAGCTGGATATTCAAATCCTGGGACAGGAAGGGGGTGTGAAGTGTTGTGGCTGCAGTGTGTTGAAGGGAGGAGACACAGAATTGTTAACATCTAAGGCCATTCTCTCCTTAAAGATGCCTAATTGGTATAGACTGTACATCTTCCTTTCAGATCTGCCATTCAGAGGTTAATACCAACATCACCCCCCTTTTCCACCACCATCTGGAGACACAGTAGAGAGATCTTTTCATCCTGAGTGCAATAGGAGCTTAACCATCAACTCCTTGGGCAGACACCACCTAGAGAGGGAGTCTTTATATCCATACTTGCCCCTCTCTTTGTGCGGTTGCTTCAAACTCATGCCTCATGCCTCCTGTCTGTAGGTCTTAGTAGTGTAGTGTTTGCAATAGAGGCCTGATGTGTGATCTTATATAAAGTGAGTAATTTCAGGATGTATCTATGGTATATCTTATGTACATAGGAGCAATGAATATGATGTGTATTACAATTTATGTAAAGATGATATCTGGGTGACATATATATGTTAAGAAGGGATGGTCCTCTGAGCATAGTATCATCACCAATTTGCTGGAGATATAGAGAAGGGTTGGGGGTTCACTACAAAATACACAAATACTACAAAATACACAAATTAAGTTCAAAGTCAATTAAAAATTACGAAAATCTAAATTCCAACTTTAAACTTAATTTATACAAAAACTTCATGTGCTAGAGCAAAACTTTTTCCCCCCAATTTCCCCCAACTATTAACTTTAATGGAAATTTTTTAATATTGTAGGGCTGTAAATTCCCAAAATATGTCAGTACAAGGGTCTAATAGACATCATGAATATAGAAATGTGTGAATCAAACAATTATGTAAAAATAAATTATGTTTAAAAAATGTGTAAAAGGTATTATTTGAATGATAAAATATCTAAAATACTGTGTGAAGGATGTATGAATGTATGAAGGATTTCAAAACATTCAAAAGTATGCATTTATATGAGTTTTTTGGTTATAATTAATATTTTTAGTCAATTGGAAATGTGTTTTGTGTTTTTCTTTTAATTAGATTTGTATTGGATACAGTTATCACTGTATCCAGTACAATTCCCTTTGACACCCTCTCTTCCCTGGTTTGATGGACCTGGTGTCATGACACCAGGGGAGAGAGGGTTCACTTCAAATTGGCACATCTGGGAAATCACTTTGAAAACTGTTTTCTCTATGGACTTACTTTTAAATTTCCTGCTGACACCCCCACCCCCCGGAGAGATCTGCTCTCCAGCAGCCTCTTCAGTAGATGGGAGCTATCAGAAGCATGCGGATCGGTAAGTTTGCTGTGCTTGGGCTCTGATTTCCACCGGACGAACCCAGCTTGTCAATTCAAACAACAGGTCAGCACTGGACGGCCTGGGTTCATCAGGAACGCCAGGGGGTTAACTGTTTTTGTACATATGGTCCTGTAGATAAATAAAGAGCTTTAAATAACATTCTGGATAATTATAATTGAATTATGATATGATTTAAGTCATGTCCCTTAAAAACCCTACTAGTAGTATTGTGGAGACAATTGGCCAACACCAGGGTATTTTAAATAGTAAATTTTTCGGGGTGTGGCACATAATAATAATAGGCCCGACAAATTAATAAGGTGTGGTAATAACTCAAGATATATTGGTCAGAGAACCAGAATTTAGAAGATGAACCATGATCTTACACCATGAATCACTATTTCTGCATCTTCTTTATTGTAGCCCACCATGACATACTCTTTATAATACATAAGGGACATTTAACTGCTGTTTATTAGCAGCTCATTTATTTCAATATGTGCTGAACAAGATGATTGTCTACAAGTGGTTAAATCACTCAGCAAAATTAAATGAATGAAATTAAACATACACATTCAGTTTAGGCCAAAGACTCAAGTATCTCCACCAGCTGGAAGGCACAGACTGCCAGATGCACTAATACTCCCTGAAATCTTTAGCACTGACTCACTTGTGCTGTGGGCAGCTGCTAAGGGCTGATCACTCGGGTCTGTGCTCTGCTCTATGAACTTGCAGGAAACAGGGTGTAACTTTGTGTGATGACAGGGCTAACTAAACAGGAAAGTTCAAGCTACGATAAGGTCTAAAGGAAAACTGGATGGAATAAAATCTGCATACCAAACTATGTGGAATATTAAAAAACGTGTAATGCAGCTGTAAAAAACACATTCATTTCAATTAATTTTAAACCAAAATGTATATCAATTCAACAAATTATTAGAGCAGAAACCGGAGCATAGACTACCCTTAAGAAATTAATATAGATGTTTAAAGGGGTTTATCCGATACAGATAATCTCAATACATGTATTACACAACTTGTCAGAAAAATAATTCCAGGTTTTGTGAAAGCTGCATGTCCACCTTGGTGCTGGCATGAGGGCATCATATAGCAGCAAGAAGAGGAGTGTATGGATGATAATATGCCTATTCCAATGAATACTCAACATTAAAATATTTGAAATTAATTCAAATAAGCTGCATACAAACACATTTTTATTATAAACATTGACCTTGACCACATGACCACAACCTTCTAACATCCCAGCACTATTGGTCAATAAAGCCCCCCACCTAAATTAAGGACCAAAGATGAATTTTTGAATGGGCTGATACCATGTTCAAATATAGTGGTGGAAATATTTGCTAGATAATACTGACCCAATCCCATTCACTTCATGCTGCTAAAAATAGACTGACCTGCTATTTCCCTCTCAATTGTAGGAGATTTCGCATTTAGCTGCCAGCCTTCTGGGCATAAATGAATTGTAGTATCATGTGACTGTTAGATAAAGGATTGCAGTGGAGAAAATGTTCCTCCATAGGATCTTATACAAAGTGTGAATACCCGACTGCTTTCATCTTTTTTCACACTAAGATGTCATCACAGGGAAGGATTGTTGAGGGACAATTTACTCATTATGGGCTAGGTTTTTCATTTTTTTATAGAGACAGATAATCCCTATTTGGGGGTTGGCTGTGAGGGACAGTGAGTACAAAGAGTAAGTATAGGTCTGTTTTAATAAAGTCTAAAATGCTTTACCTGTTAACCAACCATTGGATTGTCTTGACTTTGCTGTTTGCTGTCCACCATGATGTTTTGACATAATTTGAACTACATCTATAGCCCCCCATACATGTTTCGATTTTTCGTACGAATTTTGCCTGATCGACCAGCGTGGTCGGTCGGGGTGATCGATCGGGAGAATAATCAGATGTGGAATTATGTTTCTCAAAATCGGCCGAAAAATCGGTCGGGACTGATTCGGGCCTGTCCGTCGATCTGCTGTTAATAAAATAGCATCGGGCCTATTGACATAATATTGACCATAATATTTTAAGTGAAAATTGGCTGACCCGATCGGACGAAAAATTGGTTGGGAGAAAAATTGGAACGTGTATGGGGGGCTTATGCCTGACAATATTGCACTCCATTTAGATCCTTCTGCTGTAGATATTTGCGGGTGACACCATCATGCCATGGTCAATGGTTCAAAATATACCATTTGCGATTCGACAACCGATACTTTGGATGGGGACCCTTGTCCCCATTCAAAGTGCTGGCAATCAACCAGAGAAAAACTTTTGTTCTCTGGCTGATCAAAGTTTTGTGCGACTACGAGCGGTTGCTCCAGGTGGCGTGTTCATTTTGCGATTGATCACCAAGCGATCACCCGGAATGCGCATGGTGATCATTCGCAAAATCGGCCACAGAATGAAGCGCTATGGCCGGCTTTAGAGGTACAGAAAAAAAAATTAAAACATTTTTTTGTTTTTTTTCTATAAGTATACATTTATTTTATTTTCTTTTGATTTGGATTGGATAAAACATTTATCCAATCCAATCAAAAGTAAACTAATGAGAAAAAAAATCGAAGAAATTTTTTTTTTCTGTACCTTTAAATTTTAAATGACGTCATCGTCACACGAGTGCGGATCCCGGAAATAGCTGGAGAGATCGGCTATTTCCGGAGACACTCGGGTGTGTCAGAAGTGAATCCAGCTGCAGAAACGCTCCCGCTAGTGATGGCCGAACCTCGGGCATGTTCGTCCGCGAACTTTTAAAAAAGTCCGCCGTCCACCCGTTCGCGGACAGATTCAAATTCCCCGCTGCTAGGCGGGGAATTAGAATCTGAAAACCCGGATGTGACGTCAGTGACGTCACATCCGGGTGTGCGAGCCGGCTTTCTGCGGCGGGATCTCGCCGCGTATGATCCCACCGGAGGAAGAATAGAGGGCTCCTTCACGCCGGCGGACAGGGCGGGTCGAACACCCGTACTGTCCGCCGGCGGGAAGGAGGGCGAACATGCTTGTTCGCGGCCGAACTGTCCGCCTTGCGGGCAGTTCGGCCATGACTAGCTCCCGCTGAACGTTTCTGCTAGCTGGATCCACTTTTGAACTTTTGTCCAAAAGTTTAAATTTTTTTTAAAAAAAAAATGAAAAAAAAAATGTTTTCTTTAAGCCCGGGTCACGCCTCCGTGACGTCACAGGTGAGCTCCCGCGCCGTGCCCGAAGCCAGTTTGGGTGCATCAATAGTTGCAGCTTCCCTTTGCCCGAACTAGCTTTGGGCGTATCGCTAGGGAGGTTAAAGGAACAAACCTCACCTGATGTGTTTTCCTTATGTCACACAACACGCCAATGGGCACATTATGTGACCTTTAATTTAATGGACCCACAGGACTCAGCAGGAAGTTGTGAGTGTCCCGAGTTTATTGTGAAACGCCCTGAAGCAGGTAATGATTCACCAGTATAGACTGGAATGTCATTTTCTCTAGCAGAAAGCCAGGGGCGACCACACTGTGCGGTTTTCCCCACATAAGCTGTGGTGTAGAACTCCCTCTCAGTTGTAGGAGATTCCACATTTAGCTGCCAGTCTTCTAGGGATAAATGAATTGTAGTATCATGTGACCATTAGATAAGAGATTGCAATGGAAAGGAACCACAATGTGCAGTTTTTCCCATGTTATCCGTTTTGTAGAACTAAAGCAGGGTACAGACGGCTCGATATTCGAGCCGTCCGATGAACCCTGCAGCAGCGGGATGACGTCATCACTTGGCTGTCAGATATCGGAGCAGCCAGAGAGAGCAGAACCTCTCCCCAGCTCCTCCTCCTCAGCCGAGCTTTGCCTCAAGACCCAGGCAAAGCATTGGACATCGCCGTAGTAACGGTCATGTCCGATAAGGCTGTTTTCGAGTGGGATTGATTTGTCCTGCTCGGAAACAGCGCAAGGGGCTGACTATATGTGTCAGATAGATGGCCGTGAGCGCGCACGGTGCTCGAAACGGCCATCGTTTTGACCCATATCTCCATGTCTGTACCCTGCTTTAGTGTAGACAAGCCCTAAAGCTTCAGATAAAAAAAAACAATGCAGTCACAGTATCCAAGGACTGGACACTGCAAAAGTTACAATTCTATTTTTGAATTTAAATACATATTCTGACTCATTATAACCGATGCAGGTCATAACACAAAGTTGAGAGTTTAAAATGCAATAAAAAGTCTATCTGTGTGATTGTTAGATGCGTTGATTCCATTGTTAGCCTCATAATCCTCTCTAGCAATAGGTGCTTTTGCTGATTTTTTTTTGTAGCTTTCTCCGCGGATTAATCAAGATACATTTTTCCTTTTTTCCTTTTCCATTAAAATGCAATCATTACCTCTGAGTGTATCTTACTTCATCTCTTCATTAATCAGTTAAACCAATTTCACATTTCGGTAATGGACCTATGCATTTGGAAATTACTTTAACCGACAGACATTATTGAACAATGCTTTCCTCTGGTGGTGTTGACCTCCAAGAGCCATTTCATTTTCTAAATATTTAAAAGCTATAAAGTAGTTAAAATATGCTTTTTCAATCTGACAAGTGAAGATTTTAAAACAAATTATCATAGAATATGTTATAAATGTTATGATATTGAGGTTTGTTCAGTTTTTTGTGACACCAAATTATGTTTCTGACACAAAGCTTTGCCAACGCTACTTAGTTATTTCAATAAAATTTACTTAAAAAATTGCCCTTTTCTATATTTATATAATTCATAAATTAATAATTACAAAAGGCTAAAGAGAACATGGAGAGTTACTGAAGGGAATGCAATGGTGCCACAGGTTTAAATAGAAAGAAAGAACAACAACCATGAGTTATTTAGATGGAGTGGACAGGAGGCATTGTGGATGTTTGCGCCGAAATGCCAACAATACATTGGTCACAACCCATTAGTATAGGAAATGCTAAAGGAGCATATTGATGCTTCATTAATGTAGACCTTGTTTGTGGAATTGTAAATAAATAAATAATGGTAGCCCCCGCTCCTACATTTACTTATTAGGCCTTGTACTGTAGGAGTATATTACGTTTATGCGGGTAGAGGGCTACCATTATTTTTTTTATTATTTACTTATTCATAAAATAAGTACAATGCCTTATACTACAAAAGTGTAATAGGTATTTGGGGGAGATGGGCTACCTATATTGGTTATAATATTGATAAATACTTGGTAGCCCCCTCTCCCGCATATATCTATTGTAATTCTTACTTTGGCAAGCAGCATCTGTCACCCAGTACCCTAAACACAGATTTGCAGCAGACATGATAGCTACTTACACCCAACCAGATATCTCATCAGCCAATATAGGTTCGCACTTCCCATTGTTCATTCATGTCTTTTTGCATTAAATAAGATATGTGGAGTGTGCATGGGAATTTGTTTTTTCCAACTATAGCCCGCTGGCAGTCTAGTCAGGGACTATAAACTGCCCTCCTGTTTGAAAAAGAACCATTGCTATAGAAGATGCTTTCAGTTCAAAAGACACAGATAAATAACAAGAAGCTCACAAATATTGCAGCTAGGCCTTAAGACTAAGGGCCCCCATACACGTATCTATGAGCGGGCGATTTTGTGGGATGATCGACTACCAGCCACGTTTGTGTTGATCAATCAGCGGTTCTTTTCTGGTTGATCGCCATACTTTGAATGGGACCAGGGTCCCCATCCAGAATATCTTATAGGAAACGATGTTCGAGTGGCTCACATCGAGATTCCTGTAGGACTGAAACCAGCGTGATGATGTCTCTTTTTCTAGTCTCCCCTCCTTAAACCCACCTCCTTTTTCCTTTACTACTCCTTCACTCACTTCACCAACCACCACCTTATTTATCTTTTTGATTTTTTTTGTATTTATATCAAGCGTTTACATTTTTTTTGTTATATTGCTATACTGTTGTTTTTAGATCAACATTGTTTTGATGTTTTCCCACTAATTTTCCTATTATAGTTTTGTAACTGTTAAAGCACTTTTTTGCAAGTTATACCATAATATTTTACTCTTCTATTTATTTCATGTTTTCCTTATCTCTGTAAATTTTTAAATAAATTTAGATAAAAAAAGAGATTCCTAATGTTAATGTTAAAACAAGGCTCCATGACAGAAACATTCAGAGTGAAGGAAGTACATCTTAGGTGTTTAACTGGTTAATATGTGTTTTAATATACTTGAGTACTTGGGGAATTTTACCTGTTTTATGGATCATTTATTTATTTATTTTTCATAGGAGTGAACTTCAAGATATCGTCTTTAGTATTTCAAAGTATTGACTTGGCTTTTGTATTCCTCTTTTTTATAGTATTCTAAGTGCAGGAGAGATTTGACATGTTTCCATGACATATTTCTTCAATGCTCAACTCCCACTTCTATTGTACCTTGATTGAATTATATACTGCTCCATTGTATTTATCTTTGTTATAGTTTTCTGGGCGCAAGAGGAATTATACTCTTTTTACATTGTTTCTATTTTATCTAAAGTTGCATCGTAGCAGAAAGTTACTCTTTCTGCAAATACATTTTGTATGCTCTTCTAAGCACAAGAGTTATATTTCTGTTTCTCTTCTGTAGTTATTTTTGCAGTTAAGTACAGTGTTTTGTCTGTTGTATGTGAATAGAAGATATTGTTTTCATTGTTCTCATTGATCGACAATGATAAATCTTATAAAGTATTGAGATAAAATTATTTAGACTTTATTACCAATTACTTTAAGAATAATATCTAGCCAAACCAATAGATGTTATTCTTCTGTGCAGTTAAATTAAATTTTAAATATTTAGTTTACCTGTGAATTCCAAATACAGTCATGCTGGATCCAAAATGTCCTTTCCATTCCATTACCAGGGAAGAATTCACCTTCAGTAGATTTGCCATATAGTAAGTTTGTATTTTTGTATAAAGTAGTTGAATATTTAGGTGATTAATTGGCAACCACAAATCTCAAAAGGAGGGAAATAATTTAGACAATTGGATATATCAAAGCTTACAGAGAATACTTTTGTCTCTGCATATAAGTTGTGCAAGTTAAAATTGATGCCTGGGTGCTCATCTGGATTAATACTTGGGTATCTCAAATTCAGGTGGATAATAGATACATGGAGATGAAAACAAATCTGAGGAGAACAGTGGTGTTGGTTGGCAAGCAAATTAGGAATTAAATGTTCCATTGAAAGTTGTCAATAGTAAGGAGCAAAATGTGTCCTGAATGTGCCGGACTTTGTTGGAGTTGATTAACCACATGTTTGGCTTTGTTGGTCAAAAATGATGCAGTCCTGCTATTATTAAAGATCAGGTTAGATTAAGCACTATGTTGATCCCACCAAACACTTCACCAATCCCTGAAGAACATGTAAGAATACTTACTTGAAATATTTTAGAGAAACAATTCTTAGGAAGGATAGGAAAACTATGTGGGATTGCAATCAATCAATCAGGTTTTTTCTTCAACTCCTTACCTTCTCTATTTGTAAACCCTGGTATACCAGTAAAAAAATCTCAACTTGTTTTGTTCTCCTTCCCATTTCCAACATCGTAGCATAGACTTCAAAATCTAACTTCAGAATTCTAGCCTAAAGGTAGCCATACACAAGGCGATTCTCCCTCGATAGATGAGGGATCGACTGCAGCAGGATGACATCATCACGCTGCAGCCGGCCCCTCAGCAGATCAGCGGGCACCCTTTGTGTGCTGGCCATTACTTTGAATAAGGACTGATGTCCTCATTCAAATTAATGGGATCGGCCGGGAACTTACCGGCATGTCGGATCACCGTGCAATCCGACATGCGGGAGATTCCTGGTCAATTTCACCAGGTGGGCCCACCCAATTTTTGTTGGCTACATTACCAAATGCTCTCTTTTTCTGTTGCTACCTTATGTGGTAGTCTGCTGTGCAGCACACAAATTTGTTTCAGGGAATCCATTATGGGGTACTCTATTTGTCATGGACTGGCTTTAGTATAGCTCATGATTTGTACAATATATTTAGAGAGTTTTTGGATCACTGAAGTCATTAGAGAAGTCATTAGAGAAGCAAGCTTTCAGGATGTTGCAGATCCTTTCTTCAAGCAGGTATTAGCCTGAAGAAGGGAACTGTGATATCCCGAAAGCTTGCTTCTCTAATGACTTTAGTTAGCCAATTAACTGTATCACTTGAACTCCAGAGTATATTTATCCAGTGTTTTTCAACTAGTGTGCCGCGGCATGTTGCCTGGTGTGCCGTGACCCCAGGGCCGTTTTTACTAATAAGCTCTAACCTTCCAAATTCCAAAGCTGTTCTAAGCATCTAATTACCCTAATTACTATTTTGGGAAACAGATGTTTCAATCAATTCCCCTAACAGGTGAAACAGCAGTGCAAAAGTATTAGTAAAAATACAAATTGTCCGCACTGTGGAAAATCTCAGCAAGACGGTGGTGAAAGCCAAAAGTCGACACCTGTGATTTGCGGACCGTAGAGAGGTGAAAGAAAATCCAAGGATCACACCAAGTCATTCGGGTCAATCTGGGTCAATCTCTGCTGGTTTGAAATTTTTGTATCTAGCAGGACAATCAACGGACACTGCACTCTGCTTGGTTCCACGGAGCAGACTAGGGAGCGCCACTTCTCCAGATAGGCAAACAAAACGCTTTTGCTTGGCTTTGCAAATGTGATCGAGACAAGAGAAGGACTTCGGTCTCTGTGTATGGCAAATAAAACAAACATTTTATTGTTTAGGTTCACAATGAGTTTCCCTATTTGGGTAAAAAAGGATAAATCCGTCAAACTCAAAGACACATTCCTACTGTCGAACATGGTGGTGGGAAACCTTATGCTTTGGGGATCCATTCAGACCATGAACCAGGGAACCTTAATCACGGCACATGAAAAAAGAGCATACTTAAGGATTCCCGACGAAAAACATCAGGCAGTCTGCCAAAGAACTTGGCCTTGGGCACCAGGTGGACATTCAGCATGACAATGCACCCAAAAACAGAGCAAAAGTGATAATGGAAGCAGACAACAAAATAACGTTTTGGAGTGGCACAGCCAGAGTCCTGATTTTAATTTAGAATCTTGTGGAGTGTTAGCTAAAGATCAGGGTTAATGGCAAGAAATTAGTTTTTCACAAAAATGCTATTGTACATCGTCTTATATCGTTTGGGAGACCCTATGTCATTTCCGGTCCAAAAAAATAACTTGTTGGTTTTGAAAGTGGCCAGGGGTATGATAATTATGGGATCAACTGTTTATAGGCTATCTAGGAATAAAATTCATTGCAGTTATCATGTTTTCAGTTTTATTCCAGCAGTCAAATATTCCGTGGATGATGCTGGTCTCTTGTTGTTTTCACTTTGTCTCCAGGCGGGATAAACCCTCCCAAAACATGGCAGCAGAATATGAAATTACAGTTTTTTAACCACAGTAAGTGTTCAAGCCAAGCTACTGTACTGTATCACTAAATTAATTTTATGTATGTTTTGGTTTTTTCATTGGTTCATTCTTTTGTTGTTTTCTTAAGTAGTCTAACATTCAGCCTCCAGTCTGTTCTAAAGTGGTTATTGTTTCTTTTATTTACAATGTATGAAAGTAGAAATGTTAATGTCTTGCACAATGCAAAATTTAAATGAATGTGCACTTGTAATACAATTTATTAGGGTCTTTATGTTAAACATAAAGAGTGTCAGTTGGTCTATCAAGTCGTGCTGTTCGTATTTTATGATTCATATATACAGTGAGGAACATAAGTATTGAAAACCCTTGCGATTTGGACGTCCCTGCAGAAGTCTCCACGTTAGAAATCATTGAGGGGTTAGACATTCACATTGTAGGTGCATTCCATGTGAGAGACAGCATTAAATAAAAAATCAGGGAAATCAAATGGTACAATTTGTAAAGAATGTATTGTATTGTACCTGCTGCAAAAAAAAAATAAGAATTTTAAAACTGAGAAAATCCGGGTTAATATTGGTCCAGAAGCCTTTGTTTGCAATTACAAAGATCAAAATTTCCTGTAGTTCTGACCAGGTCTGCCCACATTTCAACCGGGATTTTTTGGGCCCCTCATCCACACAAGATCTCTAGTTTCAAATCCCTCAAAAGATTTCTAGTAAATTTAGGGATGGATATAGCTAGACCACTCCCGAACCTTTAAAATGCTACTTACAGAGCACTTCTTGATTTATCCGGGCTGTGGCGTTGGGTCATTGTCCTGTTAGAAGACCCAGCTATGACCATTTTCTATGGGTCTGACTGAGGGAAGGGGATGTTGCTCAAAATGTTCACAAAATGGCCCCATCATCTCTCTTTTATATGATCCTGTTCATTTGCGAAAAAGCACCCCCAAAGATGATGTTTAGTACCCCCATTCGTCACAGTAGTGATGGTTTGTTCCCTGGCAATTCATTATACACTTATTTTTTCCAAACATGGGGGAGGTGAGTTTTAGACCAAAAGTGCTACTTGGTTCTCAATCTCCACCTGGCTTTTCTCCACCAAAAAATGCTCCTCTGATACCAGTGGTCCACTGGCAAACTTCAATGGGCCTGGAATGTGATGACTTCAGCCATGAGGAACCTTCCGTGCAATGCATGATTTTGAAAACCACTATGGTGTAGTGTTCTACCAACAGTAACCTTTGAAACTGTGTCCCAGCATTATTCAAGTCATTTCCAGTACTTTCCTGTGTGTTCTGGGCTTTTTCTCACTCTTCTTATTCATTCAGTGATACCCTTATGAAGTGAGATCTTGCCCCAGTCTTGCCCACCGATACCAGCAAGTCTTTAGAATCGTACCGTCGTCTAACCAGTGCTCACAGTTGCGCTTTTTCATTAAGGCTGATTGGCAAAGATTTGAGTTAATAATTATGGCTGTATAGGTTATTAAAAACCTTAAAAATCTCAGTAAATAGAAATATTGGGGAAAAGGTTTCATTTTCTAAGCCTCAGTGTTCGACTATAATCAGCTAACTAGAATTCAAAAACCGCTGCACAAAAGGGTTACTGAGCCTTAATTGTCTTTCAGTATGGTTAGCAAACATGAAAAGGACTGCTTGACCTGTGAAGTGGCAGAAACACCATTGACACATTTCCATGTCCTCCAAGGAAGGAAAAGTCTCAAAATGCAATGCAAAAAGAAGACGTTGGATGTGTTGTGTCCCCCAAAGGGCTTGTATCAAACTAAAAGTTAGGAAGGAAAAGTGTGGGAAAAGTCACACAAGAAAATTGAATACCACCAAGCCGGGAGAGGTTTGTCAGGAAAGGCCACAAAGTGTTGGCGGCTTTCACAAGACTGGAAGCGGAGTTAGGCATGAAGAAACAACCACACAAGGATCATGGACAATGGGCTTCAAATGTCATACTGCTCTTCTTCAAGCCACGTCCTGAACACAATGTCAGAAGGGTACTTTTTTTAGGGGTAGAAAAAAAAAAACTGGTTTCTGTTGCCTCAGCTGTTCCCAAAGTACTATTATCTGAGAGCAATTTGTCTCTCATTTGGAAACCAGGACTGGAGTCTGGAGGCAGAAGGGCAGAGGCACACATCCACAAAGATGTTTTTAAAGTCCAGTGTGTGAGGGTTTACACAGCTGTGTTGATTTGGGGAGCCTGGAGCTTTTCATGATTTCCTTCCTCAGACAAGTTTTTAAATGATGACTTTAGTTATAGAGGCCTTGGCATCTGGCCAACTGACAAAAGTACCAAAATCTGGTTCAATGACCATGGGATTACTCTGTTTGATTGGCCAGAAACTCACTGACGTGAACCCCATAGAGAATCTATTGGGACATTGCCAAGAGAAAGATGCAAGAGACATAAGACAGAAAAAATGCAGAAGAACTGAAGGCCACTATTGAAGCATCCTGGTCTCCATTACACCTCAGCAGTGCTTAGGATATAGTACTCCAGCCACGATGAATTGAGGTGCAGTAATTAATGAAAAGGGTTCACCAGCCCAAGTACCTATGACATGATTATGATTTTTCAAAAAGTCAACATTTTTCAAATTAAAATCTTGGTTTTATTGATTAAATGTATATTAGATTTTCTGTTAGATTTTGAATAACGGGTTTTTAAAGATGTCGGGCCTTAATCATCAAAATTCTACCAAAATAAAGGCTTTGAAGATATTCTATTTACGCAAATCCACACATATTATATTGTGATGGGGGGTCTGGGGGTTCACAATCACCACAGTGGAGTTCAACGTTTTTCCAAAGCAAGGCCTTACGCCCAACTTTAACAATGCCATACCACAGGCACTCAAAAACAACCATCTTCAGGTAAAGTTAATAAAGAAAAGTCAGTTTGTTTGTGGAGAGGTTTTTTCCCAGAACACAGTTGTACTTTTTTTTTTAACAGAGGAAAGCAATTCAGCTTTCTTTTCAACCAGGACGTGTCTCAGTAAGACATTACGCCCACTTGATGAGGTCACCTGGCCTGGTTATAATTGTGCTGTGAAGCCAACAAACCCAATAGGTACGGGGGGCTAAATAGGAGGCACTTCCAACAGTCCTACTATTCCATGTCCAGGCCCTTTCAGTAGCTATAAACAATTTTGCAGTCCCAGATTGCTAGTTAGAAGATAGTGACGAGCAGTGTGGACAATATTAAAATTGACAACATTTCTTAAATATTCTCCAAATATTGTAAGGAATGCACAAATTAACAAATTTGAGATCACATTCAATTAGATTTTGGGGGGCGTTCTGACATTTGTTATAAAAGCAATTTATTGATGTATGTTCACATCATCTAGTGGCAGGAATCGTGAAGAAAGGGCAGCTGGACAAAACATAACTTTGATTTCTTTGTGAATTTCGTCACTCATCATTACGAATATTGTGTGCGCATGCATGTTACTTTCCCCAGAATCGTGAACTATTCGCGATTACAAGTTATAGCACTATAGGGAGATCTTCGCAATTAAGAATTGTTGATTCCTGCTTACATACTATTTACAATGTTGTAAAGAGGGAAAAGGGTGCACCCCAGTACACATGGGTACCCCACCTGGGCTACCGTTCGATAGAGAAATATAATAATATGTTAACATTGTATAAACCACATGTAACATTTAATATCACAATCCATATAAAAATTCAAGCAATGAAACACACAAATCGAAGTCCAGAGAACCTTAAAATGATACTTACAGAGCACTTCTTGATTATCCGGGCTGGAGCTTTGGGGTCATTGTCATGTTGGAAGACCCAGTATGACCAATTCTCTGGTCTGACTGAGGGACTAGGGGAAGGAGGATGGTGCTCAAAATGTCACCAAAATCGGCCCCATTCATCACTCTTTAATCTAGTGATTCCGTCCCTTGCAGGAAAAGCACCACCAAGCATTGATGTAGCTACCCCATTCTCACAGTAGTGCTGGGTTATTCTTGGCCAACTCATTAACACTTATTTGTTTACAAAACATGGAGAGTGGAATTTGAACAATAGTGATACTTTGGTCTAATCTGACCACATGGCTTCTCCAAGTGCCCCTCTGGATCATCCAGATGGTTCACTGGCAAAAACTTTCAGAAGGGGCATGGACATGTGATTGACTTCAGCAGGGGAACCTTACGTGCACTGCATGATTGAAACACTATGGTGTCGTGTTATACCAACAGTAAACCTTTGTGAAACTGGATCCCAGCTTCTTCAAGTCATTTAACGCTACTACTGTGTAGTTTGGGCTTTTTTCTCCACTTTCTTTCTTTCATAAGTGCATTACCCTTATGAAAGTGAGGATCTTGCCCAAGTTCTTGCCCCAGATACCCGGCATTCGTCTTTATCCTTCTTCTTGTCTAACAATGCTCCAAACAGTTGATCTTTTTTCAGCAGGGCGCTTGGCAAGATTTGATTTAATAATTTGGTATAGGTTATAAAAAAACCTATAAAATCCTCAGTAAATTGAATATGGGGAAAAAAGGTTTAATTTTCTAAGCTCCAAGTGTTACAATCACCACAGTGGGAGTTCAACGTTTTTCAAAGCAAGGACTTACGCCAAAAAACAATGCCCCTAACACACAATCACTCAAAACAACCCATCTCTCAGGTAAAGTAAATAAAGAAAATGTCAGTGGGTTTGGGAGAGGTTTTTCCCAGAACCACAGTTGTACTTTTAACAGAGGAAAGCACATTCAGCGTTCTTTTTAACCAGGAAGTGTTTCCAGTAAGACCATTTGTACTCTGTCTCCATTGATTGGTCACCTGGCCTGGTTTTATAATGCTGTGTGGAAGCCACAACACCCCCAATTAGGTACTGGGTGGGTAAATAGGAGGCACCTTCAACCAGCCTACCTTTCCATAGTCCAGGCCCCTTCAGTAGCATAACCAATTTTGCAGTCCCCAGATTGCTATTAGATAGTGACGAGCAGCAGTGTGGACAATATTCAAATTTACAACATTTCTTCAATTATTCTCCAATATTGTAAGGGAGATGCAAAATTAACAAATTCGAGATCACATTTCCTATATTTTGGGGGCGTCTGCATTTGTAAAGCAATTTATTGCAATGATGTTGATCATCATTAGTGGCAGATGTGAAATTGCAGATGGAACAAACAGTAATCTTTGATTTCTTTGCTGAATTTCCACTAATACTACGAATATTGTGTAAGCAATGCATGTTACTTTCCAGAATCGTGAATATTCGAGATTACCAAGATATAGCACTATATTTGAGATCTTCGCAATAAGAATTTGTGGATTCTGCTTAACACACTACTAGTACAATGTAAAAAGAGGAAAAGGGTGCAACCCAGTACCAAGGGTACCCCTCTGGGCTACCTTTAGATAGAGAGAAATATATAATAATATGTTTTCAAAATGTATAACCCACATTAACCATTTAATTATCACAATAATATAAAAAAAGTTCAAGAAATGAAACAAACAAAATGCAGTCCATGATTATCTAGACGAATTTAGTGAGATGGCATACGCATTCTATAAAGACCAACAAAA
>CM070039.1:53632012-53644493 GCA_036250615.1 Ptychadena robeensis
CAAAGCTCACAGCCCGGATAATCAAGAAGTGCTCTGTAAGTAGCATTTTAAGGTTCTGGAGTGGTCTAGCTAGTATCCAGCCCTAAATTCAATAGAAAATCTTTTGAGGGAGTTGAAACTAGAGATCTGTGTGGATGAGTGGGCCAAAATCCCTGTTGAAGTGTGTGCATACCTGGTCAAGAACTACAGGAAATGTTTGATCTTTGTAATTGCAAACAAAGGCTTCTGGACCAAATATTAACACTGATTTTCTCAGGTGTTTAAATTCTTATGTGCAGCAGTACAATACAAATACATTCTTTACAAATTGTACAATTTGATTTCCTGATTTTTTTTTAATGCTGTCTCTCACAATGGGAATGCACCTACAATGTGAATGTCAGACCCCTCAATGATTTCTACGTTGGAGAACTTCGCAGGGATTCGCAAAATCGCAGGGTGTTCAAATACTTATGTTCCTCACTGTATATATGAATCAATAAAATACGAACAGAACAGACTTGATAGACCAAGCTGACACTCTTTTATGTTTAACATAAGGACCCTAATAAAATTGTATTACAAGTGCACATTCATGTAAATTTGCACTTGTGCAAAGACATTAACATTTCTACATTTAATCATTGTAAAATAAAGAAACAAATTAACACTTAGACAGACTGGAAGGCTGAATGTAGACATATCTTAAGAAAACAACAAAAGAAGGAACCAATGAAAAACCAAAACATACAATAAAATTAATTTAGTGATACAGTACAGTAGCTTGGCTTGAACACTTACTGTGTTAAACTGTAATTTATATTCTGCTGCCATGTTTTGGGAGTGTTTATCCAGCTATGGAGACAAAGTGAAAAACAACAAGAGACCAGCATCATCCTGAATATTTTACTGGCTGGAATAAAAACTGAAACACATGATAACTGAAATGAATTTTATCCTAGATAGCCTATAAACAGTTGAGCCCATAATTATTCATACCCCTGGCAACTTTCAACCAACAAGTTATTTTTGGACCGGAAATGACATAGGTGTCTCCCAAAAGATAATAAGACGATGTACAAGAGGCATTTTTGTGAAAAACTAATTTCTTGCCATTACCCTGATCTTTAGCTAACTCCACAGATTCTAAATTAAAATCAGGACTCTGGCTGGGCCACTCCAAAACGTTAATGTTGTTGTCTGCTTACCATTATCACTTTTGCTGTGTTTTTGGTCATTGTCATGCTGAAATGTCCACTGGTGCCCAAGGCCAAGTTTCTTTGCAGACTGCCTGATGTTGTCGTCGGGAATCCTTAAGTATTGCTCTTTTTTCATGGTGCCGTGATTAGGTTCCCTGGTTCATGGGCTGAATGGACCCCCAAAGCATAAGGTTCCCACCACCATGTTCGACAGTGGGAATGGTGTCTTTGAGTTGAAGGATTATCCTTTTTTACACCAAATAGGGAAACATCATTGTGACCAAACAATAAAATTTTTGTTTTATTTGACCATAACACAGAAGACCAGAAGTCTTCTTCTTTGTCTAGATCAGCATTTGCAAAGGCCAAGCAAGCTTTTGTTTGCCTTATCTGGAGAAGTGGCGCCCTCCTTAGTCTGCATCCGTGGAACCCAGCAGAGTGCAGTGTCCGTTGGATTGTCTGCCTAGAGACATTGCAACCAGCAGAGATTGACCCAGATTGACCAGAATGGCCTTGGTGGTGATCCTTGGATTTTCTTTCACCTCTCTTACTGGTCAGCACAGGTGTCACTTTTGGCTTTCGACCACCTTCTCTGAGATTTTCCACAGTGCGCAACATCTTGTGTTTTTTAATAATACTTTGCACTGCTGTTTTTCACCTGTTAGGTTGATTGAAACATCTGTTCCCAATTAATTAGGGTAATTAGGATGCTTTAGAACAGCTTTGGAATTTGGAATGGTAAAGAACTTTGGATTTTCCCAGAGACTGTGACAGTTTGTGAAGGGTATGAATAATTTTGGACATGACAAAAAATGTAAATAAAAGCTGAGAAATGTTTTGTTTTCCACAAAAATGTCTCTTGTGCAACGTCTTATTATCTTTTGGGAGACACCTATGTCATTTCCCGTCAAAAAATAACTTGCTGGTTAGGCGTTAAGTCAAACTGTATGAATAATTATGGGTTTGTCTATATAAAGGTATGAAACTGAATGGACTTAAAGCTCATTTGTACTGTAAAACAACATAAACATATTACTTACTTGTGAGCTGTCTTGATCGAGGCAAACCATTCCACAATCCTTAAAACACTTACATTACCTCCTTCTTGCTCAAGGCACTGCCATGCTTACCAAGTCCATTTCGCCATTCACAAACATGGTCATCACAGACTGTTTCGGCCTTACTCCATCTCGAAGTAAGGCCCGTCCTCTGATACCATGGCACCTCACTAGTGGAACGTCTTTAGAGTGGTGGTGGTAGTATCACCAGATTTTGATAATTTTAAATTTTAATTACCTCTTTTTTTCTTTACATGAACCCCCTGAAGTCCTGTATCATGCCATGAGTGCCATTCTTATTAAATGTAGGCGATAGGTCTAAATTAACTTCCCTATTGCTCTGCTGAGGTCTGGATTTCTTTACCAAAAGACGATACCACCTGCGTTTATCTCATGCTTTGGCAGGGATGTCTGCGCATCCCATACATATGCATGACTTCCCATCCCGTCTGTTCACACAATGTTTATCAGGTCCGCCGTTTGCAAGCAGGGGAAGTTGACAAACTGCAAGTGAATTCATGGGGAAAAATATGATTACTTGATCTGCTAATCAAGTTCTTCTCAGATTTGCTGATCAGGATTATTTCTGCTTCAAGTGTACGCTGAGGCTAGCCATATGCGCATGGGCGGGGTGCCAGGATGGCATAGAGTGAGTGACTGATGTGGCCCGCATACTGGAGGAAAAACTAGTAATGCATAGTGACACCTGTATTACTTTGCGCCGTTCCAAAATTGAGTCATCCCTGTCTGGTCATTTGATGTAATATATAGAATGATCACTAGATGTCACTGCCAGAAGCTTCTTTTTCAGCTCCTCGGAGCTCAGCTGCGCGCTAACGGCCATCTATCTGGCCCATATCATATTCGGCCATCCCTGTTTTTGAGCGGAAAACAGGGATATGGGACATGATTGCGAACCCCGGTTGATGTCCGTTGCTTTGCATGGAGACCACAGGGTCTCCATGCAAAGCATCGGCTGAGCTGGAGACACTGCTGTCCTGTGTCTCCAGCTCCTCTGATATCTGACAGCAGCGTGATGTCGTCATCACACTGCTGCAGGGAACATTGAATGGCTCCAATATCAAGCCGTGTGTTCCACAGGACTTTTAAGGCACCAGTTATTAGTATCAAGTTCTTGAAAGATAAATAATTGAATCTTAAAATAATATTTCTCCAACAGATTATATCATTAAATAACAATAAAACATGTGTTTCACACCCATATTCTCAATATACATCAGAATTTAAGCGCTATTAGACATGTTTCGCCTTCTGGCTTCTTCAGGAATTGATGTATAGTGACAATAGGTGTTGTTTTTTTTTTCTGCTGGGACAAGAACCAATGGGTGACTCTGGCATTTCTCACTCTCTATTCTGGGCCATCTCAGCAGGGCATGGTCTGTGATGAGCCTAAACTTTCTACCCAACAGATAGTAGCTAAGGGTCTCCAGCGCCTCAAGCATTCCCTGTCCACAATGGCATACTTTCTCTCTGCGGGGGTCAATGTTCACCATTTACCTCCCTAGCGCTCTGCCTGTACAGCGCCGTTTTTAACAGTGCAGCACAGGCAATTGCAGCAGTGAACACATTGCACTGCTTGTATTTCCCGCCCCTGCCATCAATAACGCCGGTGATGTGGGCTGGGAGACCGATCCCCGTCCATTACCATGTGCCCCCTCTGCGTCACCGTTACGCGAGGGTGAGGCGGGTTGGAGAAAGTGGTGAGAGACCTGGCTGAGACAGTAAGCAGCCTCCAATCGGAGGTGGCCCAGATGAGGAGGAGGACCCCAGTCCCTGGAAAGCGATCCCCACCCCAGCGCTGTTACGGGCGAGATGAGCGAAGGTATTGGAACTATGGAAGGAAAGGACATTTGGCCCGGTCATGCCCATGGGCTGGAGATGGAAAAAACTCTGATCCGTTAAACTAAAGCGCCCTGCTGTGGAGAGTCGCACAGCAGGGGAATGCGGGACAGAGACTCCTGAGAAGGAACCTGGTGGTGGGACAATCGCTGATCGTGCTAGTTTCAATGGACAGATGGTACCCTGCATGTTTAATACGGGGTCCCAGGTGACTATTATCAGGGATAAAGGGTATAAGGAACTGTTCCTAGGGAAGAGGGCGGCCCCTCAGACTCCGAGGGTGAGCTTGTCAGTAGCCAACAATCTCCCCATCCCGATAGGGGGCCTCAACTGGTTGGAGGTGGAGTTCTTGGGCAGACAGTTAGGCAAAAGGGGAGTCGTGGTAATTAAGGGGGACACGGGAACCGGACCCCCCATTCTGTTGGGCATTAAACATCATCCATGGCCTGGTCGGGGAGAAGTTGAAGCCCCGCTGAGTCACCCCACCCTCTAGGGCAGTTAATCAAGCACTCCATAGTGTGCGAAAGAGACAGTTGAACCTTTGGCCCATGAGGAAGGGGTAAGCATAGCCCGCTCCCTTTCCGTTGTCCAAGACAGGTGTGTGTGTGCACTCAAAACAGCCCACTTAGCATACCAGCCGGGACCACTCCACTAGAGGAGTCTGCTCGTCCACAGATTTTGTTAAAAAAGTGGGCGAGAAGTATGAGGCTAAGGTATTGTCAGTTGGGCGGATAGAAGAGACTGAAAGGCAATGGAGAGGAGCAGCTATATTACAGCAGTTACCCCAGCCAACAGAGCCTAAGCTCCAATTAACAACGAGGCTTGCAGGGGTTGCTTGACTGACATGCATCAGTGTTTTTCCAAGTGGAGCATGATTTAGGCTGTGCTGCGGGTATTGAGCACGAGATCGATATGGAATGGCTACCCCCGTTAGGAAAAGGTTTCTAAGCATACCCCCCATCAATATCAGAAATTGAAACAAATGGGGGGCCAGATGTCAGTGCAGGGGGTGGTAGAAGAGAGTAAGAGCCCTTGGGCGGGCCCGATTGTGGTGATGAAGAAGATCTCTACAGTTTTGTGTGGGCTACTGCAAACTAAATGCCATGACTGTATGGGACGCCTACCCGCTGCCGAGGATAGAGGTGTTCCTCATTCACTGGGGCTCGCTAAGTATTCTCCACGCTTGACTTGGTTAATGGGTACTGGCAGATCCGAAAAGGATAAAGCCAAGACAGCCTTTGTGACTCCTATGGGACTGTATCAGTTTAAAAGGATGACCTTCGGCCTCAGTAAAGCTCCTGCCATGTTCCAGCGGATGATGGAGCATTGTCTGGACGACATGAACTTGGAGCAACTGTTGGTATAATTGGATGACATCATAGTATTCTCTGCCACTTTTGAACAACAGTGGGGCATGGAACAACAGCAGGCCTTTGACTTCTTGAAGGGTCAGCTCACGTCTGCCCCTATCCTCGTCTTTGCGGACTTTACACTGCCCTTCCAACTGCAGACTGGCGCCACTGTCCCAAGTTTAGCAAGGGCAGGAGCAAGTGATCGCGTACACAAGCCGCAGCCTTCATGAATTGGAGAGGAATCCAGATAACTATAGTTCGTTTAAGTTGGAGTTGTTGGCTTTGGTGTGGGCCGTTACTAAAGGTTTGCTGAGTATCTGTTAGGACCCAAGTGCAAAGTTTGGACAAATAGCAATGTCCTGGACTGGACTGTTCATGGACTCCATCTGAGGGTGAGCCAGCACAATGTGCAGCCACCATGCTGGGTGGGGGAGGGGGTGGAACTGGATGAGGCGCAACAAAGTGACCCTGTAATCAGACCCCTATTTAACCCAGTGCGTATTGGAGTAAGACCCCGGGTGAAGGACTAGCAGGGGTGGCCGTGGGAGAGTGTTCAGCTCCTAAAAGAGTGGAATCGGTTAGTGTGAGGAATGGGGTTCTTCACAGACGGGTGTTGTCACCCAGGGAGCAGGACCCCACTTGGCAGGTGCTTTTTTCCAGAGGCAGAACAACCTGTGTGTCCCCCGAAAGGTCCCAGCATGTTGTTAACGCCACAACTGTCAGCTGACACAGTGTACTGGACTGGGCCCTAGTTACAAGTGCTGCGTGAGGAGTTGGATCGAGCCCCAGACAGTTCTTCCTGGAGTCAAAGCATCCTTGGAGCCAGAGTTTGTCACTCCTTTGAGAGGCAAGGTTGCCAGCTTTACTAATTCCACACAGACTGCGTTTGGATTTTTTTTACTTGTTCTTTGTCTGGGGGCCAATAAAATTAACTGTTTAACTACTACCAGTGTCTGTGTCCTGGTTTACTACCCCCGGGCCTGCTGTGTAACAGGCCTCCCCAACTCTTTCTAGAATTTCATAAGGTCCTTGCCACTCTCCCTGCTAAATAAGCGTGATCTGGGATTTCTTGAAATCGGAATTTGTCAGGTAGAGCCACATAAAAGTGTGACTTTCCCGGCCAAAACGGGAGGGTTGAGAGGTATGTCTTTTTGTCTTTATGTCTTTATGTCTTTTTGTATATGTTAATTGGTTTGTGGGAAAATATTGAAAACATGCTGAATTTGGGTCAATGGCTTTACATTTAGGTTTCATTTGTTTAAATGTATATTATAATGTCTGTTATAAAAAAGGAATTTTGAAGAAAATAAAGCAGGGGGTACTCATAGGAGTTACTGCTTGGGAGGCATATACATTCTACCATAAACAGATGCTAACAACTCACTACCAAGTAAGGCAGAAGACTAAATGTTTTTTGTGATTTTAAGACAATTAACATATTTTCTTCAGAGAAAAATGTGTCTTTGGTATCAGTGAAAAGATCCTTTCATTTTATATATTTCCACTGCATCTAGCCAGGAAATTAAAGGTGGGGTGGAAGGAATTATCATAAATAAGAAGGAGTATCCTCTGCAGATATAAAGTGGCACAGTAGGGTTTACTTCTTTCTGGAAATAGACAATACCAGTGGTTTACAAACTTTATAAAAAGAGGGACAGATCACTGTTCCTGAGACTTTAGGGGAGCCAGACTTTAATTCTTGAGGGACCTTTCACATTATATGTACTGTGTTTTATGTGATTTTAGGAAATCCCATTTCAGGGAACATTTACACAAATGCATTAACACAAATGTTCTGCACCACACATTAGTGTTCCACAGTATGCAAACCTGGGGATGCCTAATTTTTGGCTGCAGCCCTGTTTGCTGAGCCAACTTAATGATTTTGAACCTTGTTGGATCCCTTGTATAAAGATACCTTGTTGCCCAGTTTCTCGTTGAACCCTGAGTTCCTGGCCTCTTCCATGTACTTCCTATATAAGCCTCTTCACTTTCTCATTGCCAGATTATTGTGCTCCAATATCTTGCTCTTGCTGCTTTTGCTTCTTATGTGTCTTTGTTATCATCATGCATGTACCAGAATTCAGCTGCTGACTATATGACTACCCTTTATCACACTCCATCGCAAACTTGATTCTATTGGTTACTGACCTCTGCTTTGTTCTTGACTTTGTTTCTGATTGTTACACATACATACACACACAATACACACACATAATGCACACATGTACACAACACACAGAGACAACACACCCACATAAACCAGAATAAACATTTCACAGCCATCAATCATTCCCCCTCATCCACTTTTTTTCTAAAAAAAAGAGGAGCACCAAAGATAAGCCTCACTGGGAACAGGCAGCAAAGGAGTTGACTGAAAAGGCACCACAAATTCACCCTGCTGCCACCACTCCCCTGCAGATCATGCCTGGAGAGTATGAGGAACTCTGGACTATAGCAAACAAGCTAGTTTTTTGGAGGGGTAGTTCTCTCAAGGGACCTGTAGTGATGATCGAACAATTCACCCAGCATATGTATTCATTCGCCTCCCATAGATTAACATGGAGGCAAAGTTTGACATCTTTCCACACAGCTAGATGGAAGAGAATAGCGAATTGGCTATTTTTCCCACCTGAACCCCCCCCCCCCTATTTTTACAGGTAAAAACATGGAAGGAGTAATAGGGTTGTATTAACCGCTTACTCATTCTAAAACCATTAACGCCAGCACAGCAATAAGTTCTAAACAAAAAAACACACACTTTTAAAATACATTAAAAACATTTTATCTGTATTAATTGCTTCCATTTTCACAGATAACAGCACAAACCGACAATAAATAAAAAACCTACACACCAGAAAATAAAAAAATCCCAGCCATAAAGTTTTCTAATTAATAATTACATAGATAATTACATATAAAACCACATCAATACAGTACAAACATTACATATAAGTACCTCAAAAGCTATTAATGGAATGAGTATAAGGGTTGCATTGACCCCTACTCTTTACAAAATAAAAAGATTTACACAAAATAAATACATTAAATACACCTGCAAAATTTTACTTTAAATTACTACACAATGTTATTTCATAATTAAAATTTTATTGGAATTCCACGTGAAAGACCAATACAAAGTGGTGTACACGTGAGAAGTGGAACAAAAATCATAAATTTTTAAATTTTACAAATAAGTATCTTCAAAGTGGGGTGTGCGTAATTATTCAGCCCCCTGAGTCAATACTTTGTAGAAGCAATTACAGCTGCCAGTCTTTTAGGGTATGTCTCTACCAGCTTTGCACATCTAGAGACTGAAATCCTTGCAAAACAGCTCCAGCTCAGTCAGATTAGATGGACAGTGTTTGTGAACAGCAGTTTTCAGATCTTGCCACAGATTCTCGATTGCATTTAGATCTGGACTTTGACTGGGCCATTCTAACACATGGATATGTTTTTGTTTTTTTGCATTTTGGCCAAAAACTTCCATTTTGGTCTCATCTGACCAGAGCACCATGTTTGCTGTGTCCCTCACATGGCTTGTGGCAAACTGCAAACGGGACTTCTTATGCTTTTCTGTTAACAATGGCTTTCTTCTTGCCACTCTTCCAAAATGTGGATAAGTTCAAGGGGGCCGAATACATTTGCAAGTATAATGTCCCCTTCCTCCTATGGATGGGGTATTACTCTTCATGTCCAAATGACTGTTTTGAAAGGTATGTGCACATGCAGGGTGGGAAGTTCAGAGGAATTCCCAAATCCTTTCTAAAGGCCGCCATACACCTTAAAATTTTTCGATACAATTTCTGTACAATCAAATTCAGTTCTACCAAAACCATGTAATATGAGGAGCTTTCTAAACTCTGCAATCACTATGTAATCTATCTGTTTTTACAGCAGGAAAACCAGAAAAAAAATGTAATATAGAAGTTTTCACATAAATTGGGTAATGCAATGAAATAAATTAATGAAATATCAAATTCAACCACTAGATGTCACTAGCAGTAGTACAAGCACATCACGTCATTTTCCACACTGATCAGGAGGAGGGGGGCGGGAAGGCTGCACAGTCTCCTCTCTTCTTTGACTGTGCCTGTGTCCGTGGAAGCTACAGAGTGATTGCAGTTTCCACGGACATGGATAGATGGCAGTTGATCTATCTCTCTCTTCATTGCTTATACCAGAAGTGCTCTGGGCTCTGCTGGCAAAAGCAATACAGTTCAGATGGGAGATCCGGACACCAGCCGCATCTCTCAACATTTCATATTTGTATTGTATATGTTTTCTTTACTCAACAACATGTATAAAATACAAAAATGAAATATGTTTTTTTCATGTAATTATTAGTGTTTTTATTACCTATTTTTTATGCATATGTAGGTTTTATTTGTTTTAATTTAATTAACTTGTCTGCTAAGAAAATAATGGTTTGTGAATTATGTAGGGGTTCATTTCATCCCTGTTTTAATCCCTTTGTATGTGTAATTTATTGTTTTGGGGGTTTTGAAATGGGTAGGGGTCCTTATCCTGATTCAACTAAACTTGGTGGACTTATATGTAATGTTTTTACTGTATTGATTTTGTTGAAATATTGAATTTATATTGAAATTATATTTAAAAAATTTATTATTTATCATTATTAAATATAAATCTTTCTGGCTGAGATTTTGGAATTGACGGTGTGTAGATATTTATTTATTATCGGTTTTATGCTATTATCTGTTAAAAATGTATGTAATTATTACAGATAAAAGGCTTTTAATGTATTTTGAAAGTGTATGTTTCTTTATTTAGAACTTATTTCTGCACTGGTGTTAATGGTGTTGGAAAGAGTAAGGGGTTAATACAACCCTAATACTCATTCTATGTTAACTTTAATCATTTATTTCATGATTACAGATAACAATATTTTAATGTATTTTAAAAGTAGTTTGTTTGTTGCCGCGCTGGTGTTAATGGTTTTGGAATGAGTAAGGGGTTAATTCAACCCCATAACTCCTTCCATGTTATTATCTGTAATAATTTATTTCATTATTAAAGACAAAACTTTTTTTGTATTTTTATAAGTATTTAGTTTTATATATGTTTTTGGGAACATGTTGGATCTCTAGTCTAGTGAAGTGCTAGCTGAAATAGTGAGAGAGCAGCAACTTTCTCTCTATTCTAGCTAGTACAGCTGACACTGTGATGTCTATGCCATTCTCCCATAGAATGACATTAAAAACTGTATTAAAAAATCTGTATTTTTTGAAGGTGGTTTAGCCATTGATCCCTCTCTGGCATGACACTGTCCAGGTGGTTGCATCCTTTTGACCCTTTTTTTTATTGGTATTGTGGCTAAAATTATGACCTGTAGGTTTGAGAAATGCACCCATTTGTGGCGAACGACGATTCGAGATGTTTAGCGGCAGGTATTTGTGGAAGTTTGATTCAACCATTTGCGAACAGCTGTGGCTGATGTTCATTCATCATTAGAGACCTGGAGCTGCGTAATTGTTTCACTATATGTGGTGGTATGGCCTTTTATAAGTTGGGGGTGTTTAAAGAATACATGTAGATGTCCTCTTTTCACCTGCTAAAGATGCTTAATAAGATGCAAAATTAACATTAGGAGATGGTCAATAAGATGCTGAAATGTAAACATTAGCATGTGAATGCATCAGTTGTAGTTGTACTTGGTTCAGGTTCAGTCTGTGTATAGTAATGTTGACATTTCCCCATCTCACTGACCACCTTTATCTAAGACATTGCGGCAATGGAGTACAGAAGTAGGGTGATGTGATGTTTTCCAAAATCTTTGTACAGATACCTGTCGGCCTCTCCCACCATCCATGAACTTAGTTCTTGTCAAGAAAAAGTGTGACCTGTTAATGAGTTCCCAAGGTAGAACTAAATGGTATACCGTATTTTCCGGCGTATAAGACGACTTTTGAACACAGGAACATGTGTGCAAAAGTCTGGGGTCGTCTTATACGCCGGGTGTGGCTGGCAAGGGGGTGCAGGGGACCATCTAGAGGAGCCGGTAGATCTGCTCCCTGGACCTGTGCTCCCTGGGCTGCGTGCTGGCTGACAGAAGCAGAAGCAGAGAGACTTCGGAATGAAAGAGCAGTGTTACCATGGCTACGGGATGCTTCTCCATCATCCCAGCCAATACCAAACGCAGGAGAGAACACACCCTCTCCCCCTCTAGCTCTGCTGTAGAAACAAAACCAAAACCTGTGTAAAACTGTAACTTATTCATAGCACGAAAACCATTAATAGTATAATGATGAAACTTTCAGGGTCAGTAATGCTCACCTACTACTACTTATGCCCCGACTTTCACCCCTCTAGCTACAACACTTATAAGTTACATTTCAGCTAAAATACAGCTATCAGATAATGCTCCTTCATCGCCAGAGAGATATACTCCTATATGCAACATTTAACTTGCCTACATTGAACACATTTATCTTTAAATCCCTGCATGGTAGAACCTTGAAATTTTGTAGTTTACTAGTTAACCCCTAAGACTATATCCATGCAAATTTTCAGGTCCCTGAGCACAATCCTTCCTACTAAAAGTTCCCTATAAAATATTGCTTCCCTATGAGCATAAAGCACTACTCTGCTGCATACATGCTTTCACTTATCCTATCCTTACTAATACAAAAAAAGATCAGACTTCTAAAGCTGGGCATACACATCACGATTTTTAGTTAAATTTTAGTGTGATCGTTTATGAAAACCGATAACGCGATTAGATTGAATAAAAATTGAAGTATGCCAAAAGCAATCGATTTTGTCAAAAATCGGACAGAAAAACTATCGTTTACGGATACATTCTGATGGATAATTTTTATAAAAAGCAAAGGAATCGAGTGCTGTTAGTTGTCACATGCGATCGTTTTAAGCGATCCATCTATGATTCTTGTGGAAATGACCTTTGTTTGTTTGCTATTGGTCACTGGCCAGTTCTTTAGCTAACACCACTCCAAACCCATAATACGGAAAATTGAATTTCATACTTACCGTAATTTTCCTTTCCTGATAC
>CM070039.1:53669077-53679503 GCA_036250615.1 Ptychadena robeensis
CAACTCTCCCTCCTAAAACAGTTAACTCTATCAGCTCCTGTCCCTGGCAGGTGCTACACTACGTTGGATTAACCAGTTTTTCATTCAAACTAACTGTTGATGACTATGTTATGACTTCCTTGTATTGCAAAAAATCCTTCAATAAAACTTGGAATTCAAAAAAAAGCATAACTTGCCCAATTGAATATTCTTCCTGCTCCTGGTGGTTCCAAAGAACCACATTCCAGGCAGTAGTTGATGGCATGATCTATAAAAAAACAAAACACTGTTTAGTGATTTATATTAGATTGTAAGGCTAATCAGGCCGGGTCCTCTACTTTTTCTGTGTCATAACCTGTACCTGTGTGTTACTTTGTGTTCTAACTCCCCTAATGTATTGTGCAGCGCTGTGTAATATGTTGGCGCTATATAAATAAATGGAAATGATAATAATAATAATAAAAGTGATATTTGGTCTAATTTTACTTTAAAAACTTTAAAACATTAGCCTTTAAAAAAACTAAAGTGTTTTTGATGATTAGTGCATACTATAATACTATATTAAATATGTTATTTACCTTTGTATTCTAAAAGGGAACAAGCAACATCCGTAGAGACTTGACATCCTTGGGGTGGGTGCTCACATCCATGATGTTTTTTTGAGCCATATATTCTTCAGCAAACTATCAGAATGAAAAATAAAATATTAAGCAAAGTCAATGCATACAGATTAAAGAACACAAGTATGTCGAATGCATTCATAAAAGAGCATTACCACTTAACATAAAAGAATTTTTTTTTTAATTTTTTAACCTTCACAGAATCTTTACTTTAAAATCATATTGTAAGGTTCGAGAATGACATTGTAAAAACTAAAAATTAGCTTTAGGACCAAAATGCCACTAGAGATGGTCGAATTTTTCGACTTGCAAACTTTGTGAGCTTATTGCAAAGCCCCTGAAAATGGTATCATCACCAAAATTGCTGGAGATGTAGAAAAGGGTTGGGGAAACATTTGAAAAAAAAAAGTTTTGCTCTAGCACATGTAGTTTTTGCATAAATTAAGTTCAAAGTTAAAGGGGGCGTGGTCTGGCGATGGCGGCGTGAGGAAGCTGTCCTGCAGAGCTCCCGCGCCGCACTCAGTATAACGGCAGCTGCCTAGCCCGCAACCGCCCGCAAAGTGCCCCAAACAATGGGCAGGGACCGTAAGAGAGGAGCCCAGCAGACGCCCGCGACCCCAAGGACCCGGTCCGCCGGCATTCCGGATTTCTTTGCCGGCGGCCGCAGCACTGCAGGGAAGGCCGCACCTCCCCAGATGGCGGACCCCTCCGTGATGGCGCCGGCGGCGGCCGATGTGAGAGCACCAAGCTCCCCACCAGCGAGCAGCAGCATCAATGTGGCGGTGAGTCCAGCCCCAGGGCCACACAGGGATCTTCCCCCAGATCTCCCCGCTTGACCCCCCCTACACCTGAGCGCTGTACAGGGGAGGAGGGGGGGGGGGGGTGAGATGGATGAGGGCATGGCAGGAGCGGATGACTGGGACATTAGAGCACACATCAGAGCCATCCCCACTATCAGGGACATGGAGGCCCTCCTGCGCCAAACAGAGACTTCCATTTATCAGAAGCTGGAAACCCTGCAGGGGGAGACCACCAGAATTGGCCATAGAGTGGACGATCTAGAGCAGACCCAAGATTCAGTAGTGGCTACCCTGACTTCAGTTACAGCACAACTCAACGCACAGGCTAACATCATTGAGGATATGCGTTGGCAGATTGATGACGCTGAAAATAGGAATCGGCGATCCAACATTAGAGTGCGGGGGCTCCCGGAGGCGGTCGGGGAAGCGGAGCTGGTGCCCACGCTCCAGGACTTGTTTAGGGACATTCTGGGCCACGAGCCGCCGGCTAAGATTATGATTGACAGAGCACACCGCTAGGCGCCCTGAACCAGCACCCCCCAGGGATGTCATTTGTGCACTCCATCACTTCCCTGTGAAGCACGCCATTATGACCAAAATGAGGGAACGGAGGGACATACAGTTTCGTGGGGTGACCATCACCCTGTACGCAGATCTGTCCGCTCGCACCTTGGCGGCCCAAAGGGCTCTCCGCCCCCTGTTGGCGGTTCTTCAACAGCAACATATTCCGTATAGGTGGGGATTCCCCTTTCGTTTGATGGCAGACCGGGGGGGCAACAAGGCTTCCTTCAGCAACATGGGTGATCTCCCCAATTTCCTGGAGACTTTGCATCTTCCACCTGTGGCGCTTCCGGATTGGCAGGCAGTTGAGCGGGTCCAGGAGCCGCAACAGCTGGGGAGGTGGCAGGCTGCACCTGACCGGCGTCGCCGACGCAATGCCCGGAGGCCCAGGGAGCAGGCGGGCCCGGGCGCACCGGAGGACCAGCAGGCCTAGCCGGATTGAGAACACACCTTGGATTACAGTGGATTACAGTTTGACTTGTGTTATGGCTTTACTATCTTAGGCGGTCGTGTGAGGTGTCGCCAAGCCGCAGTGTCCTTCGACTGACTGATCCAGATTGTTATTTACTTGGCTGATGCTGCGCGGATGGAGTAGCGCTGTTTCCTCACTTGCAGTCTACCAGAAGTTTATTTGATGGTCTCCAGACGGGCCACGAGAGACTCCCGCCAAGCAGAGACTTCGTTTCATATCCTTTCATAGTATAGTTGGGGCTGAATGCGGGAGGACTGCCTGTGCCTGTCGTTATGGCGGCTGCAGGGATGGAATGTCTGTGTAATCTGCTGTATTGTTCTGTTGTTCTGTGGTTTTACTTGTTCCTTGACGTTTACTAGGATGGTTATCAGCATTATAGGTTGCGGGCTGATTAAGCTTAATTAGCTTGGGAACTGTCTGGGGTAAGGTATGTTTCGCCACCGGGTGTTGTGTTTGGGGGGTGGCGTCGGGCGGGGCCCTAGTATGGTTAGCATGCTCCCCCTTTTTGTGGGGGGTTGAGTGCGGCGGGGGAGGCGGGGTGGTCGTGTTGGTGTTGCTGCCCATGTTCCCAAGTAGGCCGCTCCTTGTAATGGAGCTACTCGATGTGAGTAACCGGGTTCTGCTGGGGGTTCTCCCTGTGGGGGGGGGCCACCGGGTGGGTCCATTGGTGGAACTTTGAGTTCCTTATGTGGTTCTTATTGTTATTGTTATTTTTTTTACTTTGTTGAGGTCTGTCCGGTTTCCTTTCTTCCTCACCCTTCTCCCTTCTCTTCTTCTCCTTTTTTCCTTTTTGTCTGCTCCACCCTGGTTGTGTTCTGCTATAGTTACCCCCCTTTTGTCTTCCTTATGTCTTTTCTGTGCAGCTGGATTTCCCGCTCCTATTGGCTGGTCACCTTGGCGGCCGACCTTTCCTCCCTGTTAATACTTGGTCATGTGGAACTTAGTTTCTTATAATGTGAATGGGTTAGGCTCCCCGCAAAAGCGTAGTAAGCTATGGATGGAGCTCAAGCGTTTGGCACCGTCCATCCTCTTCCTGCAGGAAACTCATTTTACTGATGCTAGTGTACCGAAACTGCCCCAGCATTTGTATCCTCGGTGGTATTTTAGCAACTCGCCAATTAAAAAATCGAAGGGGGTAGCCATAGCGTTCCATAGGACCTGCCCGTTTGAGATGGTGTCCACGCACGTGGACCAAGGGGGTCGCTTCTTGTTTGTTAAGGGCTCACTTATGGGACAAACGGTCACCTTTGCGAACATTTATGCTCCGAATGCCCACCAACTTACCTTCCTGGATGCAGTGGTCTCAGCCCTGCTTGACTTTGGCAAGTTAGGGGCAAGTTAATTGAGCTGGGGGCCAGGAAAAAGCGGGCCTACACACGGGAGGTCGCTGATCTCCTCCAGCAGATCCGAACCCTGGAAACGTCCCATAAACGCTCGAGGGAGGCTAGCATAGCGGCCGAACTCGGGGCTTGTAGAACCCGTCTCCACGAATTGCTAGATATCAAGATCAGACAGAAGGCTAGATATCTGGCTCAGCGCTTCCACGAGTATGGGGGCAAGTGCCATACTATGTTGGCCAGGGCATTGAGAGCTAGAGCCACTTTACAGTATATACCCAAGCTGACGGATTCGGCGGGGTCCCCCATTTATCACCCGACCAAGATGGCGGAAGAATTTAGGCGGTACTATCAGGGCCTATATAATGTCAGAGAGGGGGAGGATCCCGAGGTGAGGCTTAGCAGAGTGGGACGCATCACTTCTTATCTTGAGGAGGCGGGATGCCTGCCCTGCCTGGGGAAGCGGCTAGCGCTCTGGAGGCGGACATTTCACTTCTGGAAGTGGAGGCCACCTTAAAGTCCATGGCCAACGGCAAAAGCCCGGGTCCCAACGGCCTCACGAAGGGCTATTATTTAAAAAACTTCCCGGTGGTTGGACCTGCCATGGTCAACTATTTCAATGCACTCAGACTGGGGGAGGTTCCCCCGCGTGATGCCCTTCGCGCGCACATCACTGTCCTTCCTAAGGAGGGGAAAGACCACACCAAGTGTCCGAGCTACTGGCCCATTTCGCTTTTAAATGTGGACACCAAAGTCCTGGCTAAAATTCTGGCGGCGCGACTCCAGCCTTTTGTACCTGATCTGGTCCACAGGGACCAGGCAGGCTTTGTGGTGGGGCGCGAGGCTAGGGATAACTCGCTTAGAGCGGTCCTGGCCATACATGGCCTGACCCTGGGGGGACGTCCCAGCCTGCTACTGTCAACGGATGCGGAAAAAGCGTTCGACAGGGTGGACTGGGCGTTCCTGCAGGAGGTGCTTAAGCGGATAGGTTTGGGTGAGGGGATGATGCGGTGGATCTCGGCCCTGTACAGTGACCCTACCACGCAGGTGAAGTTGAACGGTTGTCTCTCCGCCCCATTCACCGTACGGAATGGCACTAGGCAGGGGTGACCGTTGTCCCCGACCTTGTTTGTGCTCACCCTGGAACCCCTGCTTCGCATGGTTCGCCGGAACCCGGACATCCAGGGCCTGCCCATGGGCCCGACGCACGACAAGTTGTCGGCCTTTGCAGACGACATATTGTTTTACATCTCTGAACCCGCAATCACATTACCGAATCTCATGAAGGAGATGGATCGGTACAGTGAGTTATCCAACTTCAAAATTAACTGGGGAAAATCGGAAATTATGCCCATCAATGTTGCCCCGGACTTAGCCGCCCGTTTGAAACATGCGTTTCCATTTACGTGGCAGGAACGCAAACTTAAATATTTGGGGGTCTGGTTAACGCCCAACTATGCAGACCTCTTTGGCCACAACTTTCCACCCCTCATGACCACCATTAGGAAGGACCTTAGTGACTGGGATAAGCCGGTTTTCACCTGGCTGAGTAGGGTGAATATTCTCAAAATGAATGTCCTGCCCCGACTGTTGTACCCCCTACAGATGCTCCCCATTTCCATCCCAGGCTCTCTCCTGGCCCAACTCCAGAAAGCGATGAGGTACTTTGTGTGGCGCGCTAAACCGCTGAGGGTGGCCATGTCCACTCTGACTAGACCGAAACAGGAGGGGGGCCTCGGGCTCCCAGACCTGACCAGGTACTATTGGGCAGCTGTCTTGACGCGTTTGGTTAACTGGCATACGGCTCACGAAGACAAGGCCTGGGTGGAGCTGGAATGTGTGCTAGCGGGCCGGCACCTGGCACATGCGGCGTGGGTGGGGAGGGGGTTTCGGGGTCTGTCGGACCTTGCTTCTCCCCTCACCATTCATACCTTGTCCCTATGGGACAAATTGAATAAGAAATGGAACCTGGCCCCCCCTTACTCCCCACTTTCACCCTTGGTGGGCTTCACATGGTTTGCCCCGGGGGAACGTAAATCTTTCTTTGGACCGTGGGGGTCGGACGGTGACCTTACGGTGTCGAAATTCGCGGCGTAGGGTGAGATATGCTCGCTTGCGTCCCTTCGGGAGGTCTTTGGCAGATTCCCGGGGGATGACTGGAAGTTCAGGCAACTGCATTCATTCCTACAAACCTTGGGGACCCAGATTCGCCGGTCGGCTGACCGGACGGACTTCGAAACCTTGTGCACCGACAGGGAAGATAGGACACATTTGTTGGCTCGGGCATACGCTGTGTTACTGACAGCGGCTCATCCTGCCCCTCCTGGGTTCATTGGGGAGTGGGAAAGGGATCTGGGTGTGGAGCTCTCTGGGGATCTGAGGAACCGGATGGTCTCCATTGCACATACTTCCTCCATCAGCACCAGGGTTCAGGAGACTAACTACAAGCTGCTTTCCCGCTGGTACAGAGTGCCGGCCCTGTTGGCCAGGATTTACCCGGGGCTGCCGGATGTTTGTTGGAGGGGGTGTGGGGAGAGGGGTACTCTCCTGCATATATGGTGGCACTGTCCCAAGCTCACTCCCTTCTGGGCTGGAGTGCACAAGGTAATTGTGGACCATGTTTCCCTTTCGGTTCCCATGACTCCGCTGGCCATGCTTTTCCATTGCGCGGATAACACGGTGGCTAGGTACAAGAAAACTGTAGTTCCCCACATGCTGAACGTGGCGAAAACGGTGATCCCGAGGTTGTGGAAGTCAGAGAGACCTCCCTCGCTCAGAGAGTGGTTTCTGGAGATAGAGCGGATTAGGGTGCTGGAGGAGCTGACGTACAAGGTGCAGGGGCGGGAACAGAAGTTCAATGAGGTCTGGAGGAGGTGGGACATCTTCTCAGTTTCTGCAGAATATAATGAGGTGATGCAGTCTAATTCAAGTGCATGCTGATGGCTCAAAGTATGCCACTGATGTTTGACTGAGGGTAATTAACTGAGGGGCCCAGGACCCGGGGGGGGGGGCTGGCCAAGGTGACCCTTGGCATTCTTCAACATTGCTGTATATGAGCGGGCTGTGTGGGAGTGTGCTTAGTCTAGCTGCTGATGTGTATACCTTCAACTGTAATTTGTGTTCCTTCTTTTTTCTGTATTTTGTTGATGCTCTGTTATTTCTCTGTGTCTGGGTGGGTTTTTGCTCGCCTACCTTCTTTTGTTTTCTTTGTTTGCATTGTTTGTGTATTGCTTATGTGAAAACAATAAAAATTGATTTAACAAAAAAAGTTCAAAGTTAAAGTCGAAATTCCAATTTTCGAATTTTTTACTTGACTTTGAACTTAATTTGTGAAAAAACTATTTGTGTTAGAGACATACTTTCTTTTTTGTGGTATACCCCAAACCCTTCTCTATATCTCCAGCAAGTTTGGTGATGATACTAATTTTTTTGACATAGAAATGTTTGTCTTTTCCATACCTCCAGTTTCTGCAATATTTTCGTTCATAGTTATTTTCATTGCCCAATGGGTGAATGATAACTATGAGATCCTCTTCAAAATAAATTATTTGAAAAAAATAAGATCAATGTTACCAGGAAGGTCTCTAAAAATATATTTTACATAATTACTGTAGAGGTTTACACAAAATAAAGAACTTTCTTACAATACATTACATATAGATAAACATTTTGTACACATACCACAACAATCCAGTGGCCTCCAGTGTTGACTGGGCAGACCCAAACTGGCTGCTGTGGAAAATCCATCTGTTTTGGAGACAATTTCACTTCATCAATACATTGGAAACTAATAAATATAACGTTCCACATCGGCATAGTTGCAAAAATGATTTATAAAATTTGAAACAAAAACTTTCTCAACCGAGCAGGTGTGCAGATAGAGGGGATGATGAAACAAAAATTTGAAGTAAACAAAATTAATTTGTTAAAAACAACAAGCCAATTTTTTGCCTACAATGAACACCAACCATAAATACACAAGTATGATGAATTTAAAGAAAACGTACTTTTTCAAACATTCTAAAACGTCCATGTTGCAAGAGGGGGTCTCCAACAACAGCGGACAGTAGAAAAATATCCAGCTAAACAAACAGATAACAGATAAATGTCTATCTATCTATGCCATATCTATCTATCTTTCCATCCATCATTATTACCTGTTTTTTTCCTTCAAACAATGAAGATATGCATCGAGAACCTATGGAGCACATAAAAAAATAATTAAATAACATAACCGTATATCCCAAAAAATAATTACAGTTCAACGATTTATATTCTTACTTTATCGGACAGCCAAGCTGTCTGATGAAGTAAGTCCAATTTTTTGGAACTGAAGGAACTATCGAATAACTTGAACGGTCCCACAAGAGCTTCGATGCGCCCTGTGTCTTTGCCGGACCAAATTTTTTGTACTGTATATAAAATAGTAAAAAACATATGTAGTGATATAACATGGACTATAATTTGTTTAAATTGAGCACACAATTTGCCCAAAACTCAAAAACTTTAAAAATGTTAGAAAACACGCAATAAACTTATAACTTGTTAATGGCCAACAGGGCCAACTTCTAACCTGTGAACGGCCAACAGGGCCAACTTCTAACCTGTGAACGGCCAACAGGGCCAACTCTTAACCTTTCAACGGCCAACAGGGCCAACTTAAAAATATTTAACATTTTCCAACCTTCCAAAGAAATAGAGTTAGCTTCTTCGGGTGTGTCATCTTCTTCACTGCTTACAAATATCTCTGCATCACTGTAGACAACTGTCTCTTTTGTGTCTTGTTTAATCTTCTTAACCATTTCTTTCACGTCTTCTTCTATCTGGACAACCACATGTTCTGTGCCTTCTTCAATCCGGACCTTTTCATCCTCGTCTTCTGTGATCTTCCAAACCATTTCTTCCGTCTCCTCTTCCATGATTTCTTCCTCCTTGAGTCTTGATGGCAGTTTTGCCGGAGTTTCCATCACACAGTCTATCGGTTTTTGAGGAATCTCGGAGGCAAGGTCTTTGATGGTCCTCTTTTTAAATGGCTTCAGATGAGTAAGGCTAACAATGCTTTTGAGTTCTTTACCTTGCTCATTAATCAGCCTTACAACCTTCCCTTGTATAGTTTTAATCGTATAAGGTCCTGTAAAATCAGCTTCAAGCTGACCTCCTTTACGTCCTTTCTTTCGCATATTATATAAAAGGACCTTGTCTCCCTCTTTATACACTATATTTTTTCATAACTTTCGAAAGATGGGCCTTGGCTTGCTTATTTTGTGCGTTTTCAATGTTAATGTCAACTTGACTTTGTACTGCCTCCATTGATTCTAATTTTTCTTTTAACAAAGTTTTGTACTCCGATTGCTCTGCCAGCAATATGGAGGTCAACTATAACACATTAAAGAAAAACTGTTACAACAATCCTTAAACATACAATTCAAGTACAAATTCCACATTTTACACATGTAACCTGTGTCCCATAATTTCACATCCACCAAAAAACGAAACATATACATATATTTCTATCTGTTTATATGTTTATTTAATTTTAAACCTCAGCGTTCTAACTTAAAGAGGTATATGTACACTTATTATACAACAAAAAATTTTTTACTTACCGGATAATGAGTAGGGACCTCTATAGGATATCTAGCTCCTCGCCCACACATCAACATAAATGGGGAGTACTTGGTAGACGAATGTATTTTGGACCGCAACGAGAATAGTGTGGCATTCAAGTATAGGTCCCAATTTTTTATTCTGTCCCAATTTCCGCAGAGCTCTGAAAAAAAAAATCAAATAATTCATTTAAACAACACATTAAATGTAAAAATAATCATATAAGTACAGTACTATAAGATAAGACAGAGCAATTGGGAGACAAGCTAGGACTGGAAGGAGAGTTATGGCAGACAGGGGAATCTGTCCTGAATCTTCCTGCTTTCTCAACCGAGCAGGTGTGCAGATAGAGGGGACGATGAAACATTTTGTGTTTTGTTGGTGGTCACACATTTCTGCTATATTAGACATAAGTGGGTAGTGTGCCTTCTAGAATGCAAAATATGTAACATTTCCTGATTGAAAAAAGTCAATAATAAATGTGCTTCTAATTCTAAGACTGATGCAGCTTACCTTTGTATATTACTGTTGGTTTTCTCATCTAAACCATTGGTTTGAGGATGGAATGCAGCCGTTACGCTGCGCTCTATTTCAAGTGTTTGGCAGAGCGTGAAGTTTATCTGTAACAGAATAACAACATTATTAATGTACTCTTTTATGGTCATCACTTTACATACAATTTTATAGATAATCATATAGTTGGATATAGAAAAAAGGGCTTTAATTCATTCATTACAATGGTTTCATATTTTAACCTTTGCCAAACTATAATAACTAATGTGTTATCAATGGCTACCTAAAATAGATATTTTATAAGTTAATTACACTTGAGTTATAATGCTCATTAGGAGACTGAAGCATAACAGACCCTAGAACAAGCATACACACCAGGACAATATTTATGTATTGGCATGCACATTACAGCACACCTCAACGCCCCTGCTGCATACGTAATGATGTTACAACAGGTGGTGGATGGATTATCATAAGGATCTATGAGATATGCCGAAAACATTTGGTTTGTGGGCTAGAGTTGAACACCTGTGCACT
>CM070039.1:53679603-53691807 GCA_036250615.1 Ptychadena robeensis
TTTCACCCGGATATGGCCCATTCGAGCCTCCATACTTTGTAGATACCGGACTGGACCGCCTGTTTTGGAGCTCCCACACCTGACCATCTCTCTTCCTCTCTCTTCTCTCTCTTCTATCTCTTCCTGACTCACTCTTCTCTACACGTTTTCTCTTCTAAAGTCCTATGGTTGGCTTCATTTAGCCCATGTTAGTCATCGCACATCGAGTGTTTTTTTCCCCGTACTCGGGGATTATGCAATGGTTTATTTAGATTTTTGTTCTTGGTGACCACCCTTGGTGACCGCAATGCTATATTGCAAGACCCTAGGGTCCAATTTGACCAGGGTGATGACGGGGAATCTGTTCACAAAGTTTTGGTTTTCTTTTGTTTTCTTTATTATTTGTGTTCGTGCCTCTCGCGAGGCGATTGCACTGTTATGTTCCTTTTCATTTTATTGCTCTGTATATATGGCACCGACGCTATGCGTAGATTTCGCATTTTTGTACAACTGTTGAAAATTTTATAAAAACATTGAAACAGAATCTTTGTTTACCTGTTGCCAAAGATATAGCAAACTGTACAGTATGTTCGGAGAGAAAGCTGCAAAGACGCTGGACAAAATACCTCTCTCCGATAGTGATGATCGCGAATATTCGGAATCCGAATATTAATCGCGAATATCGGCAATTCGGAAACTCGCGAAGATGGTGAATATATTGCCGAATATTCGCAATTCCGGATATTCTGTATTTTTTTATCCATTACACACGCCTCTCGATGCAAGTGGACGAATGGGAAGGCTGCAACAAGAGCTTAGCAACACCATCAACAGTTTTTAAATCGAATATTGGGGTGATTCGAAAATCAGAAATACCAAAAGGGTAAGGAGAGAGGCCAAAGGCCTATCTTCCCACCTAGCCAGCATGGGAGGACAGGAGCATACCTAATAACCTTAACAACGATCTACCGCTGACCTATGGACATCGTTCCCACCGGGAAGATCCCAACCTTTAACTGATCACTCCTACAGTGGACTCCCCCTCTGTTCCTCCTGTGGCCCGAGGACAGTGGCCCAGTGTTCCTCCTCCTCAGGTCCTACGTAAGAACATTCTGACACCTCCAGAAGAAGATAGCCAAAACGTACGTCGAGGTGCCCCCACCATTCCTATCCAATTCTATGAACACAGGATTCTGAATATGGCCGCTGTCTGATTGAATGACCCCAACGCCTGGGTCCCATCCTTTGACCTTTTTGTAACGATGGAATTAAAGATGAAGCTTTTAACTCACTGAACCTCACGCCAAGAACAATCTATTTATGAACACTACAGTAAACTGCTGTGATTTGTAACCATCTGTGTTGAGCTCCACGTGTCTGGGAGCCTCATTGACTTTTGTTCGATTTGATTTCATTACCTTCATCTTTGTTTAAACCCTCTACAAGAGGTAATATAGTCAATTTAGAGGGGCCCCGCAAAAGTCCTCTTGCCTTGTCCTTGTCCAAGGAAAACTAGGTGGGAAGATAGGCCATTACCCTTTGGCCTCTCTCCTCACCCTTTTGGTATTTCTGTATATATTTGGGATGGGGGCCTTTCCCTATAGGGTTGAGGTGACACTCCAATTACTTTCCTAATATTTCGAAAATCGTCACAAAATTCGCACACAAATTTGCGCCATGTTAAACATATATTGTGCGCGCGAAATTCGCAATAAAAAACCCCCCCGAATATTGCCGAATGCGAATATTTGCCGAATGTTTTCCATAAAATTTGCGGCATGCCGAGAATACGAATGTTGCCTATGCCGCTCATCACTACTCTCCGTCAATACTGTGGCGGCTCGTCGCATTGATTCAATATCTGCGGACATCCTCAGCCAGCTAATAAGCAGAATAAAAAACAGCGAATTCTTCTCACTGCAAGTGGATGAGTCTGCTGACGTAGCAAATCTATCTAATCTTCTGGTCTATGTCCGTTATTATTTGAGAACACAGTGCATGAAGATTTTTTGTTTTGCCGTCCCCTTGCCACCCGTTCAACCGGGGAAGATATTTTTAATTTGATGGATAGCTTTTTCAGAGTAAACAAAATTGACTGGGCGCGCTGCGTTGGAATTTGTACAGACGGAGCGAAATCAATGACGGGGAGGCACAAAGGAGCAGTAGCTTTCATCTGAAAAGTTGCACCATCGGTTTCCTGGGTACACTGCAGCATCCACCGAGAAGCTCTAGTGACGAAAAACATGGCAGAAGAACTTTTGTCTTAATGACATTGTGAAAATCTTCAACTTCATAAAAGCTCGTCCATTAAATTTACATATATGCAACGAAATGGGCAGCGAGCACGAAACTCTTCTGCTGCACACAGAAGTGCGCTGGTTATCACATGGAAAGTGAAGCAGACGATTCGCCCTCTTCACAAACCCCCCTCCCCTACGAGTCTCTGCAGCTCTGATCAGAAGACACAGGAGGTGGAGAGGAGAGGGGAGGTCAGTGTGGGCGGAAGTGTGCAGATGCCAGGAGCCAAGATGCTAGCATTCCATCTGCAAGCAAGTAAAGAAGTATAGTGTGGGGGTTTTTTTTGTGTAGCAGTTTCCCAGCATCTGAACTGCTGACAGGTGAGTATTGTATCTGTTTCATGTATGTCTGTTTTTTTTATTTTGAGTGTAAAACTGCTTTATTGCAGACAATGTCCCTCTAGGCACCGGGCCACCCATTGAAGATAAATAAAAAGTGTAGACCTAAACAGGGTTTCCATTACCCTTGGTCTCCCGCACATAGTTGTGCATCACACAACAGGCATTGTCTCGTGTGAGCTGCATAGTAGAATGCAAAATCCTCCACTTATTTCCAAGAATGCCAAAAGCACACTCCCCTACCCTTCTAGCTCTGCTTAGCCTGTATTGAATATTGTATTTTGGGTGTTAGCGGTCGTTGGGAGAATGGCCTCATCATGTGTGTCGAAAGCCCGAAGGCCTCATCACCCACAAACACATAAGGATAGGAGGGGGGGTCCGTGCCTGGCCAGGTCTTCGGACTGGGAAGATTTATTGTACTCCTTGCAAGATTCATTCCAAATTTGCTCCTCTTGTATATGCCTTAATCACTACAGCTTCCATAGGAGCCAATGTCAACATACGTAAATTTCATATCAGCGTCCACCACTGCCAGCAAAACAATGGAGAAATATTTTTTATAATTGTAGTATCGGCTCCCGGGCATGGTGATCCTGATGTGTTTACCATCAATAGCTCCCAAGCAATTCGGAAAATTGTGCTGTTGCCAGAATTTTTCACTTATTTCCTCCCATTTCTCAGTGGTTGGATAGGGCATATATTTTGGCATAAGCACCTTCCACATCAGATTAGAGGCAAACACATCCATATTGTCAAATTTAAGTGAATGCAAACATCCCCACTTCGAGAATACAAAAATAAGCAGGTATCGAGATGAGAATATCATTCAGACCCCGATATTTGCACCCTGGGTCGCCGTGTCTAAACAACGGAGACCCTTTAAAAAAGGGACTTTTACGGCATTGAGTAACATAAAGCAAGATTTATTAACAGAGAAACACACTTATTAAAATTATACCCTCACCGGGTGTACATTACATTTGGTTGGGGACTAAGCTCAGTCAGAGTTCAAAGTCCTAATCTCAACGCGTTTTGCGGATAATACCGCTTCATCAGTAGACAAACGATCTACAGTATTTATCTGCAAGCATGGAGAAGAACATCAGATGGAGTAAGGTAAACCATGAACAGGTATGGTATATAAGAGACCTCCTAGGGTTTAATGGTGTTGTGTCCTAAGGTCAGTAGAGGAAATAAGATCGAAATAAATAGTACCTACTATTGATCTGAGCGAGCAAAAATTGCCCACAGAAAAGTCCCCGTATATCCGGGGGGTGAACAACAACCGGAGCCAGGAGCGGGCGCCCAGGAGAAGACAGGAAAGATGGGGCCGAGCCGGGCGAAAGTCTACCCCAGGGAACGGGGAGCCTGACCCCACCCCAGGTTACCAATTAGAGCCAATCAGAGGATCTACGATTAGGTATGAGTTGTAGCTATGGAGTATCTAAAGGCAATTAGAGTGGTAATTATAAGTCAGGGTAGCCATAAACTTGCTGCCACCACACTTGTGAAAAAACAACATGACCATTACTTGATAGTGATGATCGCGAATATTCGGATTCCGAATATTATTCGCGAATATCGGCAATTCGGATGTCGGGGCCCTCGTTCAGCTCCGCTGGTGTCGCTGGTTCGGAGGTTTGTATTGGCGTGCTTTGCTGATCTGTGCTGTCGGACAGTCAGTCCCTGGGGAATTAACGGCATGGCTGACGCGCTGTCCCTTCGCTTTCGGGCAGGATTGTTTTTCGGGCGTTGGCGCCGGGGGTAGATCCCAAAGCGCGCGCTACCTCTCCGCTGTGGATTCGTATTGGGCACCTTAAGGAGAATGGTGAGGCGGTCTGTGCTGGCTCGACAATGGAAATCGTACGAGAGGGCGTCTGCGTCGCGGGAGCTTCCTGCTACGTCGGGAGCAGGGTTAAGAACCCTGCCTCGGGGAGGGCGAGGGCTGATTTACTTCTTTCGTTTATAACTGGGAATTCTTTCTGTTCTGTCGCGTCAGTGTTGTCCTCGGTCCCCGGCGGCGATGGCCTTCTGGTTCAGTGTAGGTCTTGGAAAGGACTACAACCAACATTTTCTTTCTCATTCAGCAATGCGCTGAAATGGGTTCCCGGAAGGCATCGGTCCCCCTCGGTGGACAGGCGGTGGCCGGTCCCCTGTCCCTGCTGGGGCGAACTCTCTGGGGCTGGCCTTCTGTGCACGGGCTCTTAACGAAATTGGCTTGTTTCGGCTCGCCTTTTCTCTGGCCTTTTTTGGGCTTTCGCATTTGGGGAATTGGGTTTTTCCCACCGCGGACGGCCCTGGGGGATTGTTGTTGGAATGTTTGCGGGGGCGCTCATCCCTCTCAATGGCTATGATATTTTTTCCAAGACGGACCATCGGGTAGGGGTTTTACTGTCAGACTTTTCGGGCTTCAGGATTCTCCAGGGTGTCCGCTGCGCTGCTTCGACGATTTTATGGCTGGCGAGACCGGCGGGCGGGGGTCCGCTGCTGGTTCATGCGGATGGTTTCTCCTTCGCTCTCGCGTTTCCGTTTTTGGCGGTCTTAACATGCTTTTGTCGGCATTGGGGCGGGGGTGTCTGAGTATGGGACACATTCCTTTCAGAATGTTCCGCCCCCAAGTGCCGTTACGGCTCCGTATCTGGGGCGTCCCGTGCTGCCAGCGTCATCTTCCTTTCCGTCTGGGGCCGAAGCGGCGCGCGTGGGATTCTGATGTGTGATAGGAAGTCGGATCTGTAGGTGGGACGCTTGTTTTCGCAGGTCGTGCACCCGCATTTGATCTGATCTGTCCTTTTTCTTGCCCCCCCCACCCTTTTTTTTGTCCTTTTCCACTACCTTTGGGGTGCATTACTTGTTGTGCCTCGGCTGGCCCGGGGTGGGGGGCTTGGGGTGTATCGGGGCCCTGTTGCTTCCCCCCTTCCTCGTTCTGTTTATTTACTTACTTTCTTTGCGATCCTAGACTTGTGTGTGTCTGGGTGATGGGCCACTCTTTTATTTATTGGACGAGCGCGAGCCTCTGTGTGCATCCATCTGGCAGGACTTGGGATATCCTCCGGCGGCGGAGGTCGAGGTTCAACTGGCTGGGTGTCCGGATGAATGGCACCGACTCTGTCGCAGTTCATCGCTGGTCCAACTGTGGGGTCCCCCGGGGGTTTGATAATCACGCTGGGGGCCGACTTGGGCCAGACCGTTGCACGTGCTACGAGGGACAATTAAGGTTTCTTTTATCGGGCCCACCGATGCTTTCCCCGGAGATGGTGTGCGGTGCGGACATCCTTCCGTGCAGCACTGGAGGTCGCTTATTCCCCCCGTTCGAATAGGCCCGCCTCAAGCTTATAGCGGTGACTAAAACGTTAGGTCCCTGGGCGCATGGCGTGCCCACATTTTGTGGGGACAGACAGGATTTGTGCGCACGCGGGGTTCACCTGACCGGACTGGGCTTGCCGTTTTGCTTTGGGCTTAGGGAGGCGGTAGGGGCTTTGTCCTTGGTGGGAGGCATTCAGGTCGTCTGACCTCAAATGCTGTGGCGGTCCGGGCATGTCCCGGATTTTCGGTTTTAAAAGACAGTTAGGGGGCGCGTACCGCACCAGGCAGTCGCCGGAAGAAAGCGGTGAATTGCTCTTGCTGGGGTCAATGACCCAGCCGGTTGCAGGGACTCTGAGGGGTTTCAGGGAGTCGATTCTAGTGGGGACCAACACCGGACGGATGACGAGCCTGGTGTGCGGTGCCGATCGGTGACCACGTGGGTTGGGGACACTGCCCAGGGGATCTTCTTGTTCTTGTTTCATCTTTTTTATCTCTTAAATAAAGCTGTGGCCATTTTTCCACAATATAACCGCGAAATTTGTCCACATCGGTTATTGGTCTTGGGGCCTGACCTTTAAGGTAAGAGGGTAGGTATGGGGTTGTACTAACAAACTTCTACGCCACCCTGCCAAGTAATGGTAAATGAGAGGGCGAGCATAGAACCGATCCCCCCCCCCGACCCCATGACAGTTTCTCTCATTTGGGACCCCTGGATCCGCCGCTTCAACCCCCGGATAGGCCCATTCGGCCTCCATCTTGTAGATACCGGACGGACCGCCTGTTTTGGAGCCCCACCTGACCATCCTCCCTCTCTCTCTCTCTTCTATCTCTCCTGACTCCACTCTCTCTACACTTCTCTTCTAACTCCTATGGTTGCTCATTTAGCCCATGTTAGTCCCTCGCCCATCGGTGTTTTTCCCCTTACCGGGATTTCCAGGTATTAGATTTTGTTCTTGGTGACCCCCTTGGTGACCGCATTGCTATATTGAAGCCCTAGGGTCCAATTTGACCAGGGTGTGACGGGGATCTGTTCACAAGTTTTGGTTTTCTTTCGTTTTCCTTATTATTGTGTTCGGGCCTCTCGCGAGCGATTGCACTGTTATGTTCCTTTCTTTTATTGCTCTGTATATATGGCACCCCCACGCTCTGCGTAGATTTCGCATTTTTGACAACTGTTGAAATTTATAAAAACACTTGAAACCGAATCGTGTTACCTGTGCCAAGATAGCAAACTGTACAGTATGTTCGGAGAAAAGCTGCAACAGACCGCTGGACAAAATACTCTCTCCGATATGATGATCGCAATATCGGATCCAATATTAATCGCGAATATCGGCAATTCGGAAACTCGCGAAGATGGTGAATATATTGCCGAAATTCGCAAATCCGGATATTCTGTATTTTTTTTATCCATTACACACGCCTCTCGTGCAATGGACGAATGGGAAGCTGCACAAACTTCAGCAACACCTCACCGTTTTTAATCGAATATTGGGGTTATCAAATCAGAAATACCAAAGGGAAGGAGAGAGGCAAGCTATCTTCCCACCTAGCCAGCATGGGAAGGACAGCGCAACCCTACTAACCTAACAACGATCTACCGCTGACCTATGGACATCGTTCCCACCGGGAAGATCCCACCTTAACTGATCACTCCTACAGTGGACTCCCCCTCTGTTCCTCCGTGCCCAGGACAGTGGCCCAGTGTTCCTCCTCCTCAGTCCTACGAAGAACATTCTGACACCTCCAGAAGAAGAGCCAAACGTACTCGAGGTGCCCCCCACCCTTCCTATACATTCTATGAACACAGGATTCTGACTCATGGCCGCTGTCTGATTGAATGACCCCAACGCCGGTCCCATCTTTGCCTCTTTTCGAACGATGGAATTAAAGATGAACTTTTAACTCACTGAACCCCGCCAAGACAATCTATTATGAACACTACGTAACGCTGTGATTGTAACCATCTGTGTGGCTCCCTGTCTGGAGCCTCATGCTTTTTCGTTTGATTTCATTACCTTCTCTTGTTTAAACCCTCTACAAGGTATAAGTAACTTAGAGGGGCCCCGCCAAAGTCCCTCTTGCCTTGTCCTTGTCCCAAGAAACTAGGTGGAAGATGGCCATTACCCTTGGCCTCCTCTCCTCACCCTTTTGGATTTCTGTATATTTTGGATGGGGCTTTCCCTAGTGGAGGTGACACTCCCAATACTCTTCCTAATATTTCGAAAATCGTCACAATTCGCACACAATTTGCGCCAGTTAAACATTATTGTGCGCGCGAAATCCAATAAAAACCCCCCCGGAATTTGCCCGGTGCCCTCCGATTTTTTTCATGAAACAAGTGTGCCTTTGCCCCAAAAAGGTTAAAAAACACTGCATTAGGTAAATGGAGAGAACATACATTATCGTGGTTTGGCAGGATCGAAGGAGTCAAGATGATGATCCTCCCTAAGCTTTTCTACCTATTTAATACACTCCCCGTGACGGTCCCGTCAAACAAGATCCAGATGATACAGCAAAAAATAATAGACTACATATGGGCATACAAGAGTCATAGACTTGCGGCTAGACTACTATGCAGAGAAAAAAAAAGGGTGGTTTGGGGGTTCCGGATATTAAAAAGTACTATATAGCGGCACAACTCAGACCTCTAAGGGTATGGATTGAAAACACCATAACCTCCCGATGGACGCAAATAGAGAAGAGTATGATCTATAGAGTCACTAAAAGCATGGGTATGGGGAAATGGGCCCTGGCCTGAACCATCAGTGAACCTGGGACCAACCAAACCAAGAACCTGGGACCAACTAAACCAGGAAAATTTGGGTAATGAATAACTATACGAACAGTATATCTAAACTGGAACCTCTTATTGGGAACTGTTACATCCCCATAGAGTGGTCCGGGGAAAGCTTCTGAGCAGCTCGCGTGGGGGGGCTTCTGGCATGTCTACAGATAAGGCCGGGCCTGCTCCACGCCAGAGTAGGCTGCGGCCTAGTACGGGGTCATGGCCGGGCGCGGTGGCCTCTAAGGCCCCTCGGGCGTCTGATGGGCCTTCCATGAGGTCCCGGTGTGGGGCTTGCCGGTGCCAGTGTCCGCTGGGACCCTGGGACCTTCTGGAGGCCTCTTTCGTCAACGCATGTCCGTAATGCCAGGTCTTTAGTGGGATCATGAGGAAATTTCTCTGTGGTTGGAGATAATGTCCGCCCCCAAGGTGCCGTACGGCTCCGGATCCGGGGCATCCTCGCTGCCATCGTCATCTTCCGTTCCGTCTGGGGCCGGGGCTCATTCTTCCCCTTCCTCGGCCGGGAACAAGAAGGGGGTGTGCTGGGCGTTCAACGAGTCGACCTGCAAGTGGGGCCCCACTTGCAAGTTCCGGCACGAGTGTTCTGCCTGCGGGGGGTGCAATCACGCCGCCAACAAGTGCTTCCGAAATTAGCGAAATTGGGAGCCTGCAAGTCGTCGGGGGATTTTGGAAAGGGGACGGACTCCGGTGCTCGTCGAAAGGATGCGGCCGCACCTTAGCCTGTATCCGGACAGGGTGCGGGCAGATTTTTTGTTGAGGGGTTTTCCTGATGGGTTTCATATTCCTTCGTCGGTCCCGGGGAGCGATAGGTTGTGTTCTAATCTGGCTTCCGCTTACAGTTACCCGGAGGTTTTGGGGGGAAAACTTTGCAAGGAGGTTGCGCTAGGTCGGATGGCGGGCACCTTCTCTTTCCCTCCATGTCGGGACTTGGTGGTTTCTCCGCTGGGCGTAGTGCCCAAACCGGAGCCCGGCAAGTTTCGGCTCATTCACCACCTTTCTTACCCGGCGGGGGCATCGGTCAATGACGGGATCCCTATCGATTTGTCCTCAGTGTCCTAGGCGTCCTTTGATTCTGCTCTCCGGCTGGTTCGGGGTGCGGGTTCAGGGGCGCTTATGGCTAAGCTTGACGTGGAATTGGCGTTTCTCCTTTTGCCCGTTCCTCCTGATAGTCTTCGACTGCTGGGCTGCCGCTTCAAGGGAGAGTGGTATGTGGACCGCTGCCTTCCTATGGGTTGCTCCATTTCCTGTTCCTTCTTTGAGATGTTCAGCTCATTTTTGGAATGGGTGGTGTAGCGGGAGGCGGGTTTGGTGTCGGTGGTGCATTATCTGGATGACTTCCTCTTCGTGGGTCCCGCGGCGGGTGGGGATTGCGACAATCTTCTTTCTACGGCCCAGCAGATTTTTTCCCATTTCGGTGTTCCCCTGGCTGATGACAAGACGGTCATTCGGCAACGGTCATTCGGTTCCTGGGGATCGAGATCGACTCCGTGGCTCGGGTGTATCGACGGATAAGGTGGCGGATCTCCTCATGTCCCTGGGGAGGGTGGTGGCGGCGAAGAAGGTGACTTTGGTGCAGTTACAATCAGTCTTGGGTAAGCTGAACTTTGCTTGCCGGATCATCCCGGTGGGCAGGATCTTCTGTCGGCGTCTGATTGATCTCACTAAGGGCGTCCGCGCCCCACAGCACTTCATTAGGGTGACTTTTGATGCTAAGGAGGACGTGAAGGTGTGGCTGGCTTTCTTGGAGGACTTTAATGGCTCCCGGATTTGGCCTTCCCCCCGATATCCAGCGACGCTTTGGAGTTGTACACGGATGCTACGTGTTCTGTGGCGTATTTTGGGGGTCGCTGGTGTCAGGGGCGTTGGCCGGAATCCTGGGAGGCTTTGGGTTTGACTAGGAACCTTGCGTTTCTGGAATTCTTCCAGATTTTGGTGGCCATTCTAGTCTGGGGGCAGGAGATGCGGGACGGCGGATAACATGGCGGTGGTGCACACAATTAATTCCCTGTCGGCTCGTTCAGCTCCGCTGGTGTCGCTGGTTCGGAGGTTTGTATTGGCGTGCTTAAGGCTGAATCTGTGCTTTCGGACAGTCCATGTCCCTGGGGAAGTGAACGGCATTGCTGACGCGCTGTCTCGCTTTCGGCAGGAGTGTTTTCGGGCGTTGGCGCCGGGGGTAGATCCCAAAGCGACGCCGCTACCTCTCCGGCTGTGGGATTCGGATTGGGCACCTTAGGAGAATGGGTGAGGCGGTCTGTGGCTGGCTCGACATGGAAATCGTACGAGGGCGTCTGGCGTCGCTGGGAGCTTCTGCTACGTTCAGCAGGTAACCCTGCCTCGGACGAGGCGAGGGCGGATTTACTTCGTTCGTTTATGCTGGAATTCTGTCGGCGTCAGTGGTGTCTCGGTCTCCGGCGGCGATGGCCTTCTGGTTCAAGTGTAGGTCTTGGAAGGACTACACCAAACATTTTCTCATTCAGCAGGCGCTGAAGGGGTTCCGGAAGGCATCGGTCTCGGTGGACAGGCGGTGGCCGGTCACCCTGTCCCTGCTGGGCGAACTCTCTGGGGTGCTGGGCCTTCTGTGCACGGGCGATTACGAAATTGGCTTGTTTCGGCTCGCCTTTTCTCTGGCCTTTTTTGGGGCCTTTCGCATTGGGGAATTGGTTTCCCCACCGCGGACGGCCCTGGGGGGATTGTTGTTGGAAAATGTTTGCCGGGGGCGCTCATCCCTCTCAATGGCTATTTATTTTTCCAAGACGGACCAATCGGGTAGGGGTTTTACTGTCAGACTTTTCGGGCTTCAGGATTCTCCAGTGTGTCCTCTGCGCTGCTTCGACGCTTTTATGGCTGGGCGACCGGCGGGCGGGGGGTCGCTGCTGGTTCATGCGGATGGTTCTTCGCTCTCGCGTTTTCAGTTTTTGGCGGTCTTTAGAAAATGCTTGTCGGCATTGGGGCGGGGGGTGTCTGAGTATGGGACACATTCCTTTCAGAATGTTCGCCCCCAAGGTGCCGTACGGCTCCGGATCTGGGGCGTCCGTGCTGCCATCGTCATCTTCCTTTCCGTCTGGGGCCGAAGCGGCGCGCTGGGGGATGTCTGATGTGGATATGAAGCGGATCGGTAGGTGGGAGTCGCTCTGTTTTCGCAGGTACGTGCACCCGCATTTGATCTGATCTGTCCTTTTTCTTGCCCCCCCCCCCTTTTTTTTCCTTTTCACTACCTTTGGGGTGCATTATTTGTTGGGCCTCGGCTGGCCGGGTGGGGGGCGTGGGGTGGTATCGGGGCCCCTGTGCTTCCCCCCTTCTCGTTATGTTTATTTACTTTCTTTTGCAGATCCTAGACCTTGTGTGGTCTGGGTGATGGGCCACTCTTTTATTTATTGGACCGAGCGGCGAGCCTCTGTGCAGACATCTGGCAGGAACTTGGGATATCCGGCGGCGGAGGTCGAGGTTCACTGGCTGGGTGTCCGTGGATTGAAATGGCAC
>CM070039.1:53728696-53741041 GCA_036250615.1 Ptychadena robeensis
GCACGCCCGTCGGTCAGATTCAAAATCGGCCGCTTATCGGCATGTGTATGCCTAGCATAAGGTATTAGCACTTAAAAAATCGTGGGTCGTTAAGTCATTTCACTCCACGCACTCTACGTATTCCAGGGGGGTGTCTATACTGGTTAATAGATTTTGTCCCATGGAAGTAATCTCTATGTTCTCAGACCCTGACGGGCGCTATATAATGTTAAATGTTTGTATTCACTCCCAGATCTATACTGTGGTTAATGTTTATCTGCCTCCCCCACCTGACGTGCCTCTTCTGGACCAGATTACATTCAAGGCCTTGCAATTTGCTCAGGGACTGCCTCCTGTTGCTAGGAGATTTTAATCTGGCCCCTGATCCTAATTTGGACAGGTCCGGGGGAGGGGGCAGGCGTAATGCATCCTATGCTGATTGGTCACTTAAATACAGGTTTACTGATATATGGCGGTGGAGCCACCCGACGGAGAGCACATTCTCATGCTATTCAGAATCATACCGCATTCTGTCACGTATAGATCTAGCTCTCTGCCCCCCTGAGGTTCTGCCGCATGTGTCTTCTGTGTCCTATTTGCCCAGGGGTATTTCAGACCACTCCCTTCTGCTGTTGTGCCTACACTCCGGTCTCCCTCATGGCAAGCACATTTGGCGTATGCAGGCCTCCTGGCTGGAGGAGGAGATTATTGTGAAGGGGTGTGCATCGGATGGCAAACATTATTGGGTGGAAAACTGGGAAGCGTTTAAGGCCACCATGCGTGGCTCCTTTATGGCCCATACGGGGGTGATCCGCATAAATTACCAAGTACATAATCAGGCCTCCGAGCTGGCACTTACGGAGGCAGAGAAGGTTTACATAGCTGACCCCTCCCCCTCAAAGTTTCGGGATTGGCAGAGTAAATTGCGGGAGCACTCAGTTTTTCTACTCTAACAGACCCAAAAGAAACTCCTTTACAGTTCCCAAAAGATCTTTGAGTTTGGTAATAAGGCAGGCAAGTGCCTGGCATATCTGGCTAAGCCTGTCAATCAATTAGTATGGATCTCCCCCATCCCGATTGTATCCCGGTTTAAATATCTTGGGGTGCAGGTGCAGCTTCCCATCTCTGAATATAACGCTCTTAACCTAGATCCCTTGATTACACATTTCACAGCCCAACTAAAAGTGTGGGAGGACCTCCCTCTGGATTTGATGGGACGGGCAAACTTGGTTAAAATGATTTACTTACCAAAGTTTCTCTATATTTTTTCTTACGCCCCCTTATTAATTCCTAAAGCTAAGTTTAAGATACTGAAAGCTGTGTGCTCTACGTTCCTCTGTCAGGGAAAGCATCCACGGTTAGCGAGGGCAGCCCTGACCCTGCCTAAGGAATATGCTGGTTTGGCCTTTCCTGATTTTTACTTCTACTATCTAGCATCACAAATGGTCACTCTGTATGACTGGCTACACCCCTGAACAGAGCGCCTGTTATGCTCTGGAGGCCCCCCTGGTCCAATCATTCGGCTCACCCGGCCGACTATTGTACAGAGGGATTGCCCCGGCGGCGTCTGATGTGTCACTTCTCCGTTCCACGCTCTCGATTTTTAGCGTCTCACTAAATTGTGTGGTAATAAGGACTGGCGGTATTCCCCCTGGTGTCCCTTATGGTTTAACGCTAATATCCCTGAATTGTATGATCATCCCTCCACATTGTTCAGGACTGCTCGAGGCATTGAGACGGTGGGTCAATTGTATGCCAATGGGGTCTTTAAATCCTTTGGGCATTTACAGTAGGAATTTGCTGTGCCCCAACGCTCCCTGTTTCAATATTTACAACTACGCCACACTGCGCAGGCCCGGTGGGGTAGGGGTGCGGTACTGTTGCGCTCCCCCAAACTGGAGACTGTGCTGCAGGAGGAAGATGGTGTTGGGCTGGTGTCCAGATACTATTCCCATTTAACATCCCTGTCCATGGATAAATATATTGCGGCCCAGGCTAGGTGGTCTACGGTACTTCCTACCCTGCAAACTGACGATTGGGAGGAATTTGAGGAATCCTATATGACCTCTCTGGTGATCCAGCTTGGGGCGTGGATGAAATCCAATCACACTGTGCCTTCCTCACCGGGTGGGGTGGGGTGACCGTGGTGGGATGACCTGCTTACTGTTATTTGCTGGATGTATGTCATTATGAATTTGTACCCTACTTTACGCTCTTATTCTCCGACTGTTTTTGTTATGAATAGATTTATATTTCTTAAGGCTGCCATACACGGCACGGATTCGTGCCGGATTCTGGCGCGATGGATTCCGGGCGCGTGCACGCGGATCCATCGTGCCGGAATCCCCTGCAGCCCACCTTGCCCGTCCGATTGCATCCGATGGATCAGGGGCACAGAATCGGATCCGAGGAAGAACCAACCTGTTGGTCTTTTCGGTCCGATTCTGCTCTGATCAGGGGGCGTTGCGGTCCGGGAGGCGAGCCATCGGACACGGATCCCTCCCGGATCCGGCCGTACAAGGTGGGCTGCCACGATCGGATTCCCTAATTGGCTAATCGTTCTCACCTGTGGATGCCGGCGGAATCGCCGGAATCCATCGGGTGCTGAATCGATCAGCCAGGGAATCCGTGCCGTGTATGGCTAGCTTTACTGTTCTCTGTACCAATGCGGACTGCAAAGAAAGAGACATTGGGACATTGGTGCTTTGGGACACCTGTGTGTGTTTTTTGTTTTCCTTTTATTGTGGTGGGGTATTTTCCCCGCTTGCATTTTGTGTACTTTTTTTCTGTACTAAAACTTTGCAAAAACCAATAAAAAGATCTTTAAAAAAATAATAATACATTTAGTGGTTTACTGTTGCCAAACAAACAAAATAACTCTATCACCATCATTAAAACTTCAATTTATTTTTATTTCCAAAATCATTACAAATGCTCCCATTTGAGCACCTCCCCACCACTCCTAAATTCATTAAAAAACAAAAAAACAATGGGACATTTGTAATATTTCACATACAGCAGGGTGTCCATAAAATGCTTTTTACAAATTGTTAGAGATTTCCTTCCTTGCTAGTAACTAGATGGATCTATGAACAAATAACCTTCCCATCACCTGTTGCCTTTTTATGGGGGAGAACACAGTGCTGCTCGCTCATCTTCCCCACTCAACAGAACAGAACGATCTGTGCACATAATGGTGGTTTATCTAACACGATTATAGAGACAGTTTCCATACATCTAATTTCCATAGAATATATCTTTACGTTTAGGGGGGGGGGGGGGTTTGTGTCGGCATAGTGCGCTGCAGGTAGGGGGGATTCCAGTCTTAGATATTGTGGTCCGTATAGAGTATGCAGTGGGCTGTTTTCCCTACTTTGTATAGTTATATCATGATGACCAGCATACTCTGAAATGACCACGAATTCGACATTTACTGTTACGTTTTCTTTTTTGTTTTGTGGTTGTACAAGTTTACAGGTTTTGTACTGATTTTAACGAAAGAAATACTGTATACCTATGTTATTATTTTCTCATGAATTCAAAACAATTAATAAAAAAAAACTTAGCTTTAGGATTAGTCATTTTAAATCAGGCTGCATAACATGCCCTCTCCACAGGATGAAAATGTTGTGGGTGGCTCTTCTATCTGCCTTCTGCCAGCTCACATACATATGGACCCTTCAAGGCTGTTCTATCCTATGTGTAAGTGAGCAGGACTCCCGGTTGACTTAGGGTATGTCTCCACTGTGTTCTCCGCTCATCTGGCGATCCACATACCTTCCTACCGGACCGGGTGTTCTCACAGCCAATCCGCCGGAGGTTGACGTATTGCACTATGTTAACCCCTGCATCGGTGGATTGGCTCAACGCCATGTGAACAGGTCGGTCAGGTAATGTGTATGTGCTCCATCCAACACAGGAGTTCCCAATGAATCACACAGCGCAGTGAACACATAGCCATACACAATGGTGTGCAGTTAGCTGGGAATCAGCCCAATCCTTTCTTTTGGCTCTGTTCTTTCTATATATGAACTGAGCAGTTTGAGCCTAGCTCACATACACTGGCAGTACTTTGTGCTTGTGACAGACTGCCTCATATGTAAGTATGTAATAAGCAAGCATATTGATTTAAGATGTATTCATCTAATCCTTTAGCTTGTGGTCTACCAGAATACAAACAGGATGGATAAGCTGACATAATGAATAAATTAAATGCAATGAAATGTGAAATGTTTAAAAGCTAATTGTATTTTTTAGTGATTATTTTCAAGGAATCGAGCTAATAAAATTGCTAGAAACTCACCCTTATTTTATTTTACTTCCTCTGTAGGGAAGATTTGAATATGAAGCTAATCATAGCTAATCATACATATCTTAATAATATTTGTAGTTATCTAAGATAGCAATAAAAAAAAAAAATATGTGTTATATGTGAAATAAAAATCTCAGCTTACTGATGCCATCATTCATAATTATCTGCTACAGACTACAAAGGAACATTACATGTGGATGTGTCCTTTCCATCCTCCTGTGCAGCTTTACTTCATTATCCGAAATCCTAGTCGGTCATGTGATTTTGACATATGCAAGATGAAGATCTGGAATTATAACAAGATGCTCAGCGTAAGTAGCAATGGCTTAATATGTCATTTGCTGGCTCCCCTTCGCACTAAATCACACTGTTATTTAATTTTTTTTCAAATATGAGGGTAAATGTATTTTTGTTGCTTTGCATTTTATTAACCTGAAAGATTTAAACCACAAGGTAAGTCATTGAAATAACTATCTTAATTAAAGCATGTAATGTTGGAAACAGAGAAACACACATATGTTAATATTGATCTGCGATTGAAGTATGCTTGCATACAGTTATAACATTTCAAATGTTACTATAGATTTTGGCCGTGTTGTGTTTTTTGTATGTTTTGGTTCTTATAGTTTAACTATAGCTGATGGTAATGGATTTGTCCCTGCTGTTCGACAGGTGAATATTCCAAGTACATATGTTGAACGTAACAGTACTTCACCATTAGTGAATATTTACTGAAAGTCACATTCACTCCTATAGCAGTCTACCCCATAGCCATTAAAGATTTTTATCCAAAAAAATACATTTACCCTTTGGTTGACCCATAACAATAAAATAATTCTTAATTGTAAATCAAAGACAACATTTACAATTGTAGTAACTATCGTAAAAAGCTGACTAACTATTAGCAATTTTTTGTGTGTTTTCTTTTATCATTTCTAGCATTTTGTAAACACCTTATTTGTCTATATTCTAGTCTTATTTTGTACATTGTTTAGTATAAGTAGTCTGATGTGCTGTCTAATTTCTTGGTCTTGGTACACTATGGGGACTAAAAATACATCCAACCCCAGAAGCATTTTTTTGCATATAGAAATGTTTTTTTCTACTATCAATATATTTTATTAAAATATTTAATGCAGAAAATTCAATTTAAAAAGACATATAAAATTACCGGTAATATGTTATAAATATATCAATTGAACCTTATATGACAGTGGCTGTTCTTTAAAATTTTAATATATAGAGATGGTGCTCACAAGCAGCCAGTTAAAGCGGTTTTAAACAAAAAAAAAAAAACAACTCGCATACATGAAATAAGCACATTAATTACCTGTAAGCAGTTCAGATCCTGGAAAACTGCTACATAGAAACAAATAAAATGACTTGCCTTCTTCATGCTTTATCTGATGATGGGAACATGTTGATTGAGGGCAGAGAAGCCACTTCCTGATCCATCTTCTCCGGGCAGCAGCTAACAACAACCCCCCCTTCTCCTTCACAGACAGAGACTTCTTCATAGCTCAGGTGTGGGGGAGGAGGGGGGCACTAAGCTAGATCGTGTGAAGAGAGGCTTCTCTCTCCTCTCTTCACAATGTCTCACAGCCGTGACACTGACGTCACATCTGTGAGACTCGGACACAGGGGCTTGTGGAAGAGAATTCCCAGTAACCCCTGTAGCTTATTACGTGCTGCCTAGGTGAGACTTAATACAGTGGGAGGGGCTGTCTTTAAAAAGACACCCCTCCAACTGTCAGAATCAGTTTTGTTTATTTTAGTCAGCAATCTCTGCAGTATCAGCTGAGCTGAAGCCCATTCTGCAGAGAGACCTAACAAGTGGTAGGTCTGCTTTAAAGCCTATTATTACTGAACAGTATATAGTCTATGTAAGCCCAAAGAGCAAAGTTTTGGAAAGGGGAGATTCGCCAAAATTAGTAAAATGCGAGATTGTGGTCAGTGGTACAATCTTAAGTGATTAAAAAAAATATGCTCTACAGGTGGAAGATGTCACTGGCTCACAGGGTAAGTAGAACTCTCCTACTGAATGCCTAAAGAGCTGTAAGTTTAGGGCTGCATTGCCCCATACTCTATATATGTTTAATTAGTAGCAAGTATTTCAGTATGGTACATTAGTAGCATTAAAAAGATTTCCATTTAGGGTGGCTAATGGCAGAAGCAAACATCTACTACTACTACCCTGTTTCCCTGATGATAAGGCACTGACTTTTATTTTTTGAAACACCAAAATATGCCCTAGGTCTTATTTTCAGGGGGATGTCCTATTCTGATCACTCTGTGCCTTTATTATCCCCTTCCTCTTCACTGACTCCCTTTTCTGGGGGGTTCTACCGGTACGGACGGGTAACAGACTGCGTTACAGCAGGGATCAGCAGCTTGCTTGTCCTTCCTGGCGAGGAGGCATGGGTGCATGCGTGGGCCTTTGTAGTCACTTCCTGCTCCGGACTGTAGCCAGCCTTGAGGGAGTCACACAGAGGCACACAGTTACCCATTGTACCACCCATGTACCACCCTGAAAATTGGGGATGGCTTATCATAGGGAAAACAGGGTACTACTACATGCACACAATTGGTGCACTTAATCATTTAACACTGCTTTTGAATGCCTTTTCATCTTGTTATTGGATACACATTGCTGAAATATTTTCATATTACATTCCATCTGTTTTGTGTTTTTTTTTCAGTATCTTGACATTGGTGCAAAACATGTGAGGATATATAAAAACGAAACTTTGATGTTTAATGGAGTCTTAGAAAAAGGATGCGGAAATAAAGTATTTGATTACAGCAACACTATTGATCTATATACTGGACAAGTGAAGTCCGTCTCCCCTCCTCCTCAGTGTACATCCAAAAATCAGATGGATGTAGAAAATGAATTCGATAGATCATGCAGCAAAAAAAATCTACCACAATTCTCATCAGGAAAGTTGAGTCCTTTACTTCAAACTCCTACATCAGAAGGCTGCACAAAAGAACATAAGCATCTGTTACAATGTAGCCTGGATCATTTAAGTACCAGCAGGCTGCACACTTCTGTAATAAAGCAAGAGGAAGAAGACCATGAGTCTGAAGATGCCAAATGGAGACACAGTACTCTTAGGGAGGAACAAACATATATCAATGAATCGAAACAATTTCGAGACAGTTCAACATCTCCATTAACTCTTAAAGACTCGATGGTTAAAGAAAAAGTGGAAAAAAATTTTGAACAAACGATGCAGTCATCATCAAATAAAACCCCACAGTGGCTTTCTTCCTTCAGTAACAATAAACAGAATGTCCATGATGAACGTTCTTTGAAGCTGGATCTGGATTTCATTGGTATGCAGTCTTTTTCAAAAGAAAATACCATTATTGTTCCAAGTCCCATTTCACATAGGAGACTTGTAGACCGTACAGAAAGAAAAGAAAATGGAAGAAACATGTCTTCCTTGTCACCTAGGAGTTTTGGTAATGAATTAGAGACCAGAAGCATGATGCCCATTTCTAAAACAGAACGCCCACTCAGTAACAGAAGGAAGAAGCTGAACGGAAAGGATCAGTGGTTGGATCCTGAAAAATGTGGAGATCTAAACTTACCAAAAAGAAGTAAGTCTGTAATTTTAATATTCTTCAATAATCATTATCTTTTATTACTATTACTATCTAGAGATCACTATCTAAAGATTAGCAGTTACAGAAAATCACAGTAATAATACAATGTTTATATGTAATATTGTAAGGAAATGAAAATGAACATTTTTTTTGTAATGGATAGAAGTCTGAACACGAAGTATGTGTTTGGTGAATAAAGCCCATTGACACATCATTTCTCTTTTAGGTAACATTAAGATGAAACAAAGTTGCAGCACTGATCCAGATAACAACCTTATGGAATCATGGACCTCTTTGCTGAAATTCAATCAGTCTCAGCGTGGTCGAATCTCAAACATGGAGTTTGAAGGAGATATTTTTGATGAGTTTTTGCAGCATCAAAAAATTGGAAGACAAAATTTAGTAAAAGTAGACAGTGAATCACTGTCCAGTGCAGCAGATTTAAATCTGTATGAAAATGAGAAAGATGATGAAACTGAGTTTGAAATACCAGTTTTACCTTCTGGTCAGCGCTTATGCATTAAAATACTCACTACCTGGGGGGATCGACATTATGTTGGACTTAATGGAATAGAAGTTTATTCCTCCACAGGCAGCCCTGTTCACATAGCAAAAATTGAGACACACCCCCCCAATAAAAATACTTTATCTGCATTTGATAAAGACCCCAGAGTTGTGTCAAACCTTATTGATGGCATTAACAACACACAAGATGAAATGCATCTTTGGCTAGCACCATTCACTCTTGGAAAGAGTCACTGTATCTATTTAGACTTTGCATCCCCATCTGAAATAGCCATGATCAGAATATGGAACTACAATAAATCAAGAATTCATTCTTTCCGGGGTGTAAAGGACATTGAAATTGTTCTAGATCACACTGTCATTTTTAAAGGAGAAATTGCCAAAGCATCAGGCAACCTGTCTGGAGGTAAATTGTATTTCTCTTTTTTTATTTTAATATTGCAATTTTTTTTAAATAATCTTTTCTATTTTGTTAAAGGATATATTTTTCCTGATCAGTGTAAAAAATAAAATCATCTGTTAGGCTGAGGCTGCACTGGGGCGGGTTGGGAACAGCTCAGGTGCATCTTTTAGCACTAACAGCTACCCTTGTCCCCAATAGGTCAGACTCCACTGGCGGTGTGGCCGTGGCACAGTCCGTAAAAAACCCAGCAGTTTTCCAAACTGCAACCGAGCCCAAATGCCCGGCTGTTTCCATTCATTTTTAAACACGGTTTTTAGTCCATTGAAATTAATAATGTAAATAAAATCGGCAAAACTGCATAGAAAACAGATCCTTTTTTTTGCATGTGTTTTCAACCCACCCCAGTGGAGCCTCATTCTTATTGAATGCTTTATCATAATAAAACTTAAAACCTTCTTACATGCTTTACAACTTTTTTTTACTCAACTGCAGAACAGTTTGGAGATACAATTTTGTTTACTACCAATGAAGACATTTTGCAGGAGATGTCTGTTTATGATCCTACATTCGATGAGGACTTTGAAAACACAGATGCTCAAATAGATGAGGATAAACTGAGAGTTCGTCCAAAGACTGCAGACAGCGGAAGAGAGGGAATTCCACTTATAGTGGAAAAAGAACAGGTAAGTCCTTAATAAACCCTAATAAATAAATTATTCATGGTAAAGAGAATTCTTTTTCTATCTCATACACATCAATGGAGCAGGAAATAAAGTTAATTATATCTCATAGGGCACAAAGGTTCTAAACATTTCTTACTCTAAAGGTAGCCATACACTGGCCCGATTTTTCGGCTGATCGATCACTGTGTGTGTTCCCGCCAAACGTCAGGCTGACGCTCAGCTTCAAATCAGGTTCGTCCAGCCAGTCGGTACATGACGGTAAATTCCTGACTGATCCCATTATTTGGCAGTAATGGGTGGCACACAAAGGTTGCCCGCTAATCCTTTGAGGGGCCGGCTGCAATGTGATGACGTCACGCTGCAGTCGGTCCTTCGTCTATTGAGGGAGAATCTGCCCGTGTATGGGCACCTAAATAGATAATGTGTCTTTATTATTGGTTGTATCTCCATCCAGAGGATTTTCCCTTGCTTCCTATTTAACCTGACATTTGTGATACGAGTGGTGAGATTTTTCCATATGCACTATTTAGCAACTTTTCAAATAGACAAAGAAGGGGGAAGGAATAAACCCCAGTTGATTAGGACTTAATACAGTTAAACAAAGTATGTCCTGAACTGATGAAATGATAGGGGTGCTGGAAGGAAGTTACAGTGCATCTGGAAAGTATTCACAGAGTTTACTTTAGGATTTGGCTTATTAAAATAAAAGAAATCACATAGACAAGCATTCTCAGCCTTTGCTCAATACTTTGCTGATGCACCTTTGATAGGAATTACAGCCTCAAGTCAAGTTATTGAATATGCTGCCACATTCCTCTTTGCGGCAGCTCCATCAGGTTGGATGGGGAGCGTTGGTGCAAAGCCATTTTAAGATCTCTCCATATTCAGAGATATTCAATCGGATTGAAGTCTGGGCTCTGGCTTGGTCACTGAAGGGCATCCACAGAGTTGTCCTGAAGCCACTCATTAGATATCTTGGCTGTGTGCTGCGGGTTGTTTTACTGCTGAAAGATGAGCCGTTGCCCCAGTCTGAGTTCAAGAGCGCAGTGGAGCAGGTTTTTAACCAGGATGTCCACAATGCTGCAAATATCTTTCCCTTTATCCTAGTTAGTCTCCCAGTTCCTGTCACTAAAAAACATCCCCACAGCATGATGTCCCCACCATGCTTCACTGTAAGGATGGTATTGGCCTGGTGAAAAGTGGCACCTGGTTTCCTCCAAATGTGATACCTTGCATTCACACCATCTTTGTCTCACTAGACCATAGATGTTTGTCATGATCTGAGAGTCCTTCAGGTGCCTTTTGGCAAACTATAGGCAGGTTACCATGTGCCTTTTACTAAGTAGTGGCTTCCATCTGGCCACTTTTAGAGATCCAGCTCCCATGCCTTTCTTGTGATTACCTAATTAGATCTTCAAGACATTGCATATTTGGCAAAACATGTACTACAATAGGTGTATAATAAATAATATTTGTTAAGGCCTGACACACACTGAATATACATTGTATTCCTTTATTGCATTTTAGTGGTATTGTAGTTTAACCAATGTAACTTTTTTTTATAGATTTTTGATACTGAAGTTAAATCAGATATTTCTACAAACCTTCCCAACACCAATCCTGGCATATATAGTGGTAAATGTAAGTATTTTAGCATACAATTTTACCTGTTGTTTATACATGAATTTGTACATATTGACTTGATGAGCCTACACTTTTTTTTTCTCCAACTTTAGCAGTTGCCATTTCTGGTTTATGGATTAAGTTAATTACATATACTATCTGCCTACCAGTTCAAAAAAGTGTCCAACTCACACTTGCCACTACTCTCAGATCCCCACACAGACACATACACAAATTTCATATAGAGTTCCGCACTCCAGATAAAAAGTCTAACTTCTCTATTGAAGAAAGTCTCTGACTCTTTTCATCCTTCAACACTGCTTATTCATAGAGATAGAGAGGCTTCTGTTGAGTCTACATATATAATCCACTACTTTTTATCCAATCTACAACATTACTTCTTGAAATAAAAAAAAACTTTAGAGCTAAACTAAACAGTGTACTGCTCTTTATAATTTGTGTAAGACACCCAAATACATTTAAAATCGACCTTGATTACCTATATATTTTTTTTCAAGGACTCAAAGGAAAGCTGAACCATTTTCATATATACACATAATCTCAGTCTATGCAAAAATATTGTTTTCATATACACACCTGAAACATATACTATATAGAAATATATAATAGCGCATATAAATGCATTTTTATTATATAATATATTATGCAATAGTAAAAATAGAATATTATCTATTCTTAGATCTTAGAACTATGTGCTGGATTAGTTAATACATCAAATAATTCATTGGGCTGCAGTAATGATCTGAGCTCTGAGTTCACACTAGATACATGGAGACCTACAGGTGATTTGCTAAAAATGTAGGTCTGTTCAGCTCTACAGTTGACTTTAAAACTACTTTAAACTACTTTTTAGGTTTTTGCAGGTAGGTTTTGGGTATTCAAAGGCTATGCTAGTAATTGAGTTTTAAATAATATTCTTCAACAGAATATACTCTTGTGATGTTATTCATTTACTTTATCAGAATGAAATATATCATCCCAGGGTGGCTTTTGTCCCAACATGAATAATGGAGAGTACAAGCAAATACTTTCTCTTTTACTGGGTTGAAGGCAGGGAACACTTGGACTACAAGTCATCTAGGGAGGGCTACACCTACTCAGTTGTAGAAAATTTGTCACCTTAAAGATTTGGCTTGGCTACAAGTGAATTTGTATCTATCTAATCCAGGGGTCTCAAACTCGCGGCC
>CM070039.1:53762584-53773708 GCA_036250615.1 Ptychadena robeensis
TAAGGTGTATAGGAGATCACATCACATGCTTAGTCCACCCCTTCTACATATCAGCCTCTGAGCAGAGCTGATCCATAAAATGCAGAAATATGGACATTGTGTCAGTTTAGTCTTCGTACATTCATTATAACAGATGTTATTTATCATCTCTAATCAGAGCGTCACATTCCCTCACACCGCACAGGTACAGGAAACGTCTATGTCCAAACACTATATAGGTAGTGGAAGCCAGTAAGCCAATGAGCGCAGAGGGCGGGAACTCAGTCTAACCTAGGCCCGCCTTCTTCCGCACTCTGTTAGCTGCGATGTAGTAGTAATATGGCGACTATGCGAGCCTTATTTGTGACTGCTGTGGCACTCGGAGTATTGCTGGGCTTTGTGTCTGGCTCGCTCGGTGTATTCGCAGTGACACTCTGTACGGCTCTTATCCTCCTCACGCTGCTCTATAGAGAAGGGAAGCCGGGACATGTCTGTGTGCTCGTGCTGGGCGACTTGGGCCGCAGCCCTCGGATGACGTACCACGCGCTGTCATTGGCTAGAAATGGGTATGACGTCACTCTGGTCGGCTTCCGTGGTAAGTAGTGGGACGGCTCCTATTATCCATGAGAGGATGGCAGGAGGCACAGCATGCTCACGCCTTCTGTTGTAACAAACCTTTGTAAATAGAAGTTCTCCTCGGACGTATTATTTTATTTTAATGTACACATTTATAATGCAGAGTTGAAAGTGCATGTGATAAAAAATATATCTTTATAGTTTGATGTGAATGTGACATAAAAAATCATCTGATTTTCAATGGTCCTCAAAGTAGATGAAGAAAACCTGTTAAACAACAGAATGACAATGAGGTAATAAATTGCACTGAAAGCAGAGACGATGTCCACAAGCAGCTTAAAGCTGGCCATACACGTAAAGATTTTGAGAAAATCGATATTCGATAAAATTTAATAAATAAATCTATTGAACCTAGATCTTTTTATAACACAATGAGTATTCAATCGATCTCTGTAAAGCCCCCCCATACACGCTTAGATTTTATGGCCGACCGATCGCCAAGCACGCTCGTCAGCCAAAAATTTAGGTGCTGATTTTAAACTTAAGAGCTTAAATCGCCACCTGATTTTTAGCTGACCGGTCGCCAACCGATCAGCGAGAGCACGCTCGGCGATTGGTCAGCCATAAAATCTAACCGTGTATGGAGGGCTTTAATTATCAAATTTGAGAGGAAGTGTTGTAGTGGTAGGCATACCTTGAATGCTTACTCAATCGGTTGGTAAAATGAATGTCTCGATTACAGTGCAATCGATTACAATTTACAGTCTGATACAGTTCCTATCGAGATTCAATCCAATATCAATTACATTTACCTTGATCAAACTAATTACAAATATTTGATAAAGGTCCAATCAAGCAGAAAATCAATGACTTTTTGTGGATCTTAACAAAAAAAAATTATCAACATGGGTATAGACACCTTTAGGCTATGTTTTAATTGCGTTGGGACCCCAACCTAACAGATAGACTTACCTGCTCGGCGGACGGGTCTGTCTTCATTGCGCTGAGCCGATCCGCCGGTGTAAGGCTGAACGTAGTCGAGTACGTTCAGCCTTTACACCGGCTGATGTCTAAACAGACCATCCGCCGGCAGGCTGAGTCTATGGGATACGTCGGGACCCCTGCTAAGCGTATACGCTTAAGGGCTTGTTTCCATTTACGTCGGGACCCCTCTGCTAAGCGTATTGCTTGGCGGGAGGTCCCAACGTAACACATAGACATTGGCTGCTGGCGTATGATCTGTTTCCACATCTGCAGAGGCTGAACATACTCGACTACGTTCAGCCTTACATCGGTGGAGTGGCTCGGCACAGTGAATACCGAGCATCCGCCAAGCAGGTAAGGTCTATGTGCTCTATTGGGATCCCCACCAAGCAATACACTTAGCGGAGGGGGTCCCGACGTATAATGGAAACATATCCTAAGGGTACATTTATTTGAACAACACTTTAAAGCTTCCCAGACGCTCTCCGGTGGCAGAAACCGGTTATGACGCTTTAAAGCAAAGATGCTTCTACACAATGTAGACAATCGCTGCAGCTTTCCGGGGAGGCATAGGGTCTCCCCGCCGCCGGCTTCCCGTGCGGTTGAGAGGACCCTGTTCACCGAACGAACAGGGTTCGTCTCAACCGCTAGGGAGGTTAAAAGACCAGAAAACAACCTTCCAAACTAGAGTGTACATTTATTCTAAGAGTCCCTATACACCTTTAGATCTCCTTTTTGTTTTACAAAAACCATGTAATATGAGGGACTTTCTAAACAATCATGTCTACCTGTGTTCAATTGCAGAGAACCCGACACTACATAATTGTTGGTAGATCTAAAGGATATCTAATAGAGAGATTTATAGGTGTATGGCCAGCTTAAAGGGAAACCATTTTTTGTGTTGATTATGTTGTGTGACCATATAAGATTTCGATGATCTATATATATATATATATAATTATTGTAATTTTCTTGATAATGTTGATTGTTTTGGGTAAAGGTTTAAGCACTGATGTATGTAGTCATTAACATCACCATGGGTTATATTTTAGTTTTCCCAAGGCTTTCATTAACCCCCCTAGCGCTTCTGATGGCTCCATCTTGTCCAGCACTTTCTTGTCAGTATTGCAGTTGACAAGATGGAGCCATCCAGCTAAGCTCAGATCCCCGGCAGCAGCACATACTCACTGTTCTGTGCTGTCCTGGGGATCTGATGCTCTGAGCTGGCTTCTTCACTCGATGTCACCCCTCTCCCAGCCCAATTTGCATATGTATGTCTCACGCCCCTCGACAGGTGGGGCATGGGACATTCATATGCAAATTGGGCTATATTCAAATGGCACATCTGGAAAATCAGCCTCAGTGTCATTTCAAGATGTGCTCTTTAAAGTGAACCCTTTCAGAGGGTGCCAAATGACATTGTATTGGATACAGTGATAACTGTATCCAATACAATTCAAAGTAAAACAAAACACATTTCTAATTGTAATAAAAATGTTATTATAAACAAACATAAATACTGTTTTAAAATCTTTCATACCAAATAAGTATTCAAGAAATTTTATCATTCAAATGATACATTTTATAATTTTTTTAAATGTACTTTTTTATAATAATTGTGTGTATCAAACATTATTGTATTCAGGATGTCTATTAGACCCTTGTACGGACAGATTTTTGGAAGTTACAGGCCTACAACACAAAAAAAAATTCCATTAGAGTCTATGGTGCGCTTTTGGTACAGAAATCTGGACCTTGCAAGAGCGCTAGGGAGGTTAAAGAGCTTTTCCCTTTTTATTGGCATATTGTGTGTATATCTGGAAGCATTGAGTGTCACATCAGTGCTTATGATCCAATAACTATATATTGCTTCTTCCTTTACAGACTCTGACCCTCACAAAGATGTCTTAAACAATAAGAAAATCAAAATAAAAAATATGTCTGACTTCAAAGGGATGACAGGTAATTGCAGTATGAACTAATATACAACACTGTGATTAAGCAAAACCGTGCCTGGTTCTAAATATAGATAAGGAGCACAGTCTGTTATACACTGCTATGCTCCAATGCTATGAACAATAAATATTTTCAAATGATATAATCTCTTACCTTATCTTTTATTTATGTATAGCTTGTCCAAGAATATGTCACTATGCTATAAAGGTCATGGTGCAAGCCATCCAGCTTTTTTGGGTACTTATGAAAATTGATCCACCATCTAATATTCTTCTTCAGGTACAGATATCATATTATAACATTTTCTGTTTTCATTACTAAACATGTAAAATTGTTCACTTGACTGGAAGCCATTTGAGGGATGATCTCATTCTACAGCTTCTTTGTCCAATTAAAGACTGGGATTGGAGAGAGGACACTTTTTATTTTTGGATTATAAGTGGGGTTATCCACCTTGATGTGCTGTGTATTTCTTCAAACATGATGGGTTAAAATAATAATCATTTGTCTAGTAAAAAGTAACTATTTTATTTGTTTATTAGTTCAGACTTGATTGATTATGAACAAACTGATGAGATGCCAGAAAAGAATTCATGTTTTTAACTTCCTGGGCGTTTAGCCCCAGTTAACTTGGGGTGAGTATGTTTACTAACAAAACTTATCCCGAGCTAATATCCGGCATACTTAGCTATCTGGTGAAAGCTGTAATGGTCCTCTGTATCGATGGATCCGCCAACCTCTCGGCATCTGCCCCGATGACCTCATTTGTGATGCCAGAGTGGTGGGGGTATACGACGCCATTGATCTCCATGTAATGGAGGTGGTGGTACTTTTTTTTTTTTTTTTTTACAGCAGATGTGTAAGGAGGGCACAAAAAAAGTTTTTAAAATAGCATGCCATGGGCGAACTGCCCAGGAAGATAAGGTATATGCCCACAGAGTGCTCATGGTTCCCAATGTTCCTCTAATCTATTTCTGCATCTGAGCCAAACATGGTTCCTTCGAGCAGGATTAATAATCCTGCTTGAAGGAACTCGACCAAAAAGGTTTCCAACATGTTGAAACACCTTGGTAGAAATCAATTACATTGAATGAGGCCGTGAGTCACTATCCAATGTAATGGTTGGGCTGACAGTGTGTGTGAAGGGGGCGTGGCCAGCACGGACACAGCTCTTTCCCCAGCAGGAGAAGCTGGCTGATTCTCCTGCTGGGGAAAGGAGAGACCCGGGGGACCGAGTCCCCATCGTACGGTAATTGATGTGCCCATGTGGTGCACATTGATCGCGGGTCAATCGTACAGTTATCAATCACAGTGTGGTGATGTCCCCACGCTGTAATTAATCGCCGGTCGATTGCACGGGAATCTACCCATGTGTGGCCAGCTTTAAGAGGACCTTTGTTATCATGTCATGTCAGAAGATATTATGAAATGTAGAGAAGAGGGTGTGCATAGCTGGGCTTTAGATTATATTTTCCCTGAAGTTATTTTGCTGAAATGTTAAATGTCTAATCTTGTCTTTTTTAATCATATATATCATAATTCATCAAATCATAGTTTCAGGGCTTACCTGTTTTCTGTTTTTAAGGTAGAATCCACCAGGTTTGCCAAGCATTGCAGTAACATGGGTATTTTGCTGTCTTGGAGGATGCAGGCTAATAATTGACTGGCACAATTATGGATATTCAATCATGAGTTTAACACACACACCTGGACATCCAGTCCTGCTCATTGCAAAATGGTTTGTATGTTTTCTAATCTTTTTCAAACCTACAAATTTTTACCTAAAATGCCATTTTTTTATGAAATGGTAACCCCTTCAATTAAACTACCCTGTTTCCCCCAAAATACGGCATCCTCTGAAAATAAGGCACCCTTACTTTTTTGCCTCATGATGAAATATAAGGCACCCCTGAAGATACAGTACTGTAACTCTGGACAGGGGGAATTAGAGGGGGCAATCAAAATGACACAGGAGGATCAGAAGGGGTTACTAAAATGGTAATTCCCCTCTGAATCTCCTGTGCCAGTTGATTCCCCCCGTCATATTAAGTGATCCCCCACCCTGATACCCCAGTGCCGTATTATTCTTCATGGAAAAATAAGATGTAGGGCATCTTTGTGAGAAAAAACTAATATAAGACGCTGTCTTATTTTGGGGAAAACACAGTACAAACAACAATACATAAACGTCTCAAATGGTCCTGTTTTTTTATTTTTTTTAAAGAATTTGTTTCTAAATATCTAACTACTTTATTTACATTCTGGCAATCATGACAAAATTAAATTCATTCAATTTAGCCGCAAGGCGCTGTTTTAAAAAGTTACTATTTACCCCGGTCATTTTTTTTATGGTGCCTACAAATCTCATTGATTATTTACAATGGAATCACAAGCTGCCAGTCCAATTCCCATTGCTAAGCATGTGAGTTGAAATGATCAACTTCTGGGCTTCTGATCTTGCTACATCTTGCTTTATAAAAGAGTTTATTGCAGATCAAGGGAACACTATCATTCCACACTGTGTTTGCATATTAATAGAATTATCCATTTTATGTGGTCTTAAGGGCTAGTCTCTACTGTATCAATAGACACATACATCAAGGCACCACCAAAATTCAGCGTTTATGACTTAGGACTGCATTTACTTCACATAAAAAAGGGGTTACAACATGTATGCGTCCTGAAGCACAGTGGAGACTAAAGGTAGCCATACATGGGCTACTGATTTTTAGGCTGATTGATCGCTGTGTGCATTTCCTTTTCGACGCATAACACGGCAGTCACTCGGCCACAAATGGGGTGCGCGCACCTGGTCAGATAGACCAGGATCCTACCACATGTTAAATCGCACGGTGATCCAATGATTTCCATGTCGGTAAATTCTCAGCCAATTCCATTACTTTGGGGACGGCACTCCCCATTCAAAGTAATGTCCAGCACACAAAGGGTGCCCGCGGATCCTCTTAAGGGCTGGCTGCAGCATGATGACGTCATCATGCTTTAGTCAGTCACTCATCTATCAAGGGAGCATCTGCCTGTGTATGGGGACCTTTAGCCTAACAAAGACAGGCAAATACATATTTTATTAAAACCACAACCACCTCAATCCAACACTTAGAACAACATCTGGAAAACTTAACTAGTAAACAACTGGTAATACCCAAGGACGTGTATTGTTTATTTTAACTAGCTGTTTTAGTATTTTATTTAATATGGGTTTTTTATTGTAGGTATGAGAAAACATTTGGAAAGCTTTCAGATTTCAACTTCTGTGTAACAAATGCCATGAAAGATGATTTGATGCTTAACTGGAGGATAAAGTAAGACTGCAGAACAGATACTTGCCATTTTAAAATAAAAATAATTGTGTTTATTTATTCACCTGTGTGTCTTGTTTTAAGACTTTGTGGCTGAAGGTTTGAGGCTTGTCTCTGTGCTGTTGACTGCTGTTACGCCCATCTTCCTTCAAGTGCTTCCTTAGTCCTGTATTTCACCTGCAGTTATTTGGGGGGGGGGGGGGTTGTATCCCAAACAGTTCTTCTGGCAATTGAGGGTAACATTTTATTTAGTCTACCCGACTGTGGTTTGGTTTCAACAGAACCTCCACTTCATATTAGAGTTTGAACACTGTTGATTGGCATTCTCCATTCCTTTTGATATTTTCTTTATATGATATCCCTTTTCTGTTTTTTAAATATCAACTACCTTTCCCTGCAAATCTGTTGACTATTTTGTTGCTTTTGCCATGACTTAGAACTTCAAAAAAACACCAGTGCAGCATTAGATGAAAGATGCAAGTGGCTGTCCAGTAAGCCCAGTAATAACAACCAGATAGATCACAGGGGAAGATGGTTACCTTCAATAGCCATACAGACTTTTGTGTCATGTTGTGTATATGTTTTGAGGCCATGTCACCAGGGTATGTAAACTTTTGATGAGGGTCAGCTGACAATATATGGATTAGCCCATGTATTAGTAAATAAATAGTGTACTTTCCTCTTTAGTTTCCACTTCTTAATGATTAATTCTTAATTATAAAGCCTCATTCAGTAATCTTTATATTGAGAAGATACAATCTTATTAACCATTCAGTTATAATTCTGTAATATTAAATTGGCAAAGGGAAACCCTGTCCACCTGCTACACAGTACTAGATATATATATGGGCAGAGCATAGTGGAGCGTCAGCCTTAGGGGTGTTTCCTTAACAGAGAACAAATATTTTGTTGGTGACTAATGGCCTTTTTTTAACCATGTTTTTATTTGCAGAGCTACTACTCTTTATGACAAACCAGCTTCAATATTCCAAGAGACACCAGTTGAGCTACAACATCGATTATTTATGAAGCTAACCAAAGATTACGCTCCATTCAGAGCTCAGTAAGTTTGGTGGAGACCAATAAACAAATTAAACTAAACATAACTTTTCTTTTGAACAATTACTGTATATACTCGAGTATAAGCAGAGTTTTCACCCCGGAAAAATGTGCTGAAAAAGCCCCCCTTGTGTTATACTCGAGTCAGGGTGCCACGTACCTGTCCTAGGTGTTCGCAGGTGGCAGCTTCTGTGAATACACCCATGTGTTTCCGAGATCAGCTGGTAAAATGTAAACATACGGCACAACACCGCCAATACCATGTATTGGTCCCAATAATCATAATAAATACTTTTTAAATGGAAACTTATTTTCATGTTTGAATCATAGGTGCCTTGAAAACCTGTCCTGTAACAACAAAAAACCTTTGTTCTCTTATTATTATCATTATTGAGGGTGTGGCACTAAGATTCACCCGTTTGATTCATTTCTAGGGGCAATGGTACTTTCTCAGTTTTTCTTATTTAGAAAACTCCACTCCACTCTGATATTGCGTTTCCTACACTCGACTCATACTCGAGTCTATAAATTTTTCCAGTTTTTGTAGATAAAATTAGGATATATTTGGATCGGCTTATACTCAAGTATATATGGTAGTACTGCATTATGCTAGCCATACACATGCCGATAAGCGGCCGATTTTTAATCTGACCGACGGGCTTGCGCGCTCGCTCGCGCCGTCGGTCAGGTTAAAAATCGACCGCTAATCGGCATGTGCCCAAATGCTCGGCCGGCCAGAGAACGGACATGTCCGATCTTCTCTGGCCGAGGCAAGCCGATGCCATAAGCTGCAATGAAGATGGCGTCTTCATTGCAGCTTATGGCCAGCACACAAAGGGTGCCTGGCCGATTGAAGGGGCCCCATAATGCAACGGGGTGCTAACGTGGTGACGTCATCACGTTAGCCTCCCAGAAGATATCGGGAGTAGTCTGCTTACACACATCGGCGTGTGTATGGCAGGCTTTAGATTATACCTTCACAAAACACCATAGAAAGGACAGAGACTCCTACATTCTTTATTTAAGTAGGCTTCTGCTTTCAAGAATTGTAAGTGAAAGAATTGGTTTAACCTCCTGGGTGTTATGCATGTGGCGCACCTTTTTAAAAAGCAAAAATTCTGGTGGAGCAAATAAAATGGCTCCGCTTTTTTTCACATTTGGAGGGGCCTAGCAAGATTCTGGCATCACCGGTGAGCTGATCCAGAGAATTGCCGGGGGAACCCGCCGGATGCGTACGTTTCCCCCGCAGTTATCTCAGATTGAGTTTCATGATGAAGAAAACTCAACCCGAGTTAACTTGGGGAGAACTTCACTAAACTTGGTGCTGAGTAACTCTCATATAGAAAAACATAGAATAAAATATTTTGTGTTTTCTATATACTTTTCAAACTATGTATATAATGTAGTAACCGCTTTACATATTTTTTTTCTCCTCCTTTATGAATTAAAATATATTTTAATGCAGTTCAGAATATGACAAGTCAGAAGTTGAAAAATCTGCATTCACAGAATTAAACCGAAAGAACAACCATGTAAAATACAGTGCAGGAAGGCCTGCTCTACTAATCAGCAGCACAAGCTGGACAGGTAACGGTCTTTTCTAGTTTTCTAGAGCTAAAGTAGCGCTTACATAACTGTATTGTAGCAGACAATAGAAAGCTAGTCATCACCTTTAGAATTGTATATTATTTTACCTTTTTTATAGATAGACTTAGGGTTTTCCCTAAATATTTCAAACAACTTTCATTGTATTTACATGTTTTGGGTTGGATTTAATGTGTGAATCTTGTGTAAAATTATTCACAAAAAGACAACTGTTAAATTGTTATGTTATGTAGTTTTGCATAAATACATATGAGCAGCTTTGTTTTTAGTTTTTTGTAATTCATCAAATATAGATTCTGTTTGTTTAGCCAGCAGTGAGCCTTACTATGGACTTAGGGCTCATTCACACCCGTTCACACCTGTAGTTGCATTTTTTGCCGATAACAGCAGGAGAGTGTTAACGCTACTAACTGCGTATGTTAGAGGCAAAAAAGCATGGTATGGGAGTGCACTGCACTTGTGTCTGCCATTCTAGTGTATAGAAGCCACTTGTGTTGCGCCTGCAAAAATGCATGATTCAGGCCCTTTGCGCCTGAATGTGAAATATGGGCACTGTATGGAAACCTGTGAAAAAAAGTATACATTGGTAAATGGAATTCATGTTTCCACACCAGTGAGACTGGCTTTTTAAAGCCACATATCCATTAATATAACAATGGAGATTTCTCACATTCACAGTCTATACTGGCACTGTTGCCCAGGAATAGGTAGAATACTTGAAATATTAACTGCATTATGTTGACTTATGATCCAACCTATACAAAATGTTTGGTGTTGTTTTCCTTGCAGAGGATGAAGACTTTAGTGTTTTACTCAGGGCACTACAAGGTATGTTGGATTTGGCTTTGTATAATACATTTCTATAAACTAATGCATGCTTTTTCTATTTCTGTGTATTCATTTCAACAAACGTTTCCTAAGAGAAACGTAGGGGGCTTATGGACCTCTTTGTTAAATGTTCCTGACCAGGCAACTAGTGCTTATCACATAATATGGAATTTAAAGTTGTTCTGTTTTACCTGGGAATCCCCAGGCCTCCTCCCTGAGAGAAATTTTAAACTCCCACAACCTGATGGACGTGTGGCAAGATCAACACCCCCTACTCCAAGATTACACTTATAATTCAGCAGTCCACCACTGCTCTACGCGAATAGACCATGTCTTCCCAATGCCCCATTTCCTCCCTTCAATTTCCCACATAAAAATTCTGTTGTTCTGACAACTCTGCCCTCCTCCTGCGTTGTCACTCTCGGATTTGTCTACCTTCTTATTTCTCCTGGAGGTTAAACGACTCCTGGCTATCTTTCCCAGACACTGGTCTGGAACTCTCACAAGCTATTACAGACTACATTAGGGAAACTTCTCCTATCTCCTCTGCTACCTCCTTATGGGAAGCCCACAAGGTCACCCTTCGTGGCAAAATCATTCAGCTGGCAGCCCAGAAGAAAAGGGCCTTGCAATGCTACCATTAATCTTGCCTTTCTGATCTTGAGACTCAAATTCGCTCCCGCTTTATGCTCCAACCCATCCTCCATAGTAGAGCATTTTGCCTCAGTTCTAACTGATCTGGGGGTCCCCAACTTCTTTAAGTATTAAAGCGGACCTACCACGTTGTAGGTCACTTTGCACTATCAGCATCAGGCTGCCA
>CM070039.1:53773808-53784176 GCA_036250615.1 Ptychadena robeensis
TTTTTTTTGAGTTTACTTCCGCTTTAATACTTGCTGTTCAAATAGCCCACCATACTAAATTCTACTGGGTCTCCTGGGCCCCATTGTGGGTCTCCCTGGAACAATTGCAGTGCCTCCCTACTAACCTGAAGGCCCTCCTGTGGCTCCCACGCCACTTGCATCCCCCACACCTGGGAACTCTTACATCCCAGGCTCTCAAAACATGGGACTCAATCAAGCTCCGTGTCAAATTGTCCTCCCCCCATCAACCACTTCTCCCGCTGCTAGAACACCCATTATTTTGGCAAGGGTAGGATTCTTCTTTCACTGGTGGTCTCCTTTATGCCCATCAACTATTTGTAGACGACATGCTCCTCTCATGGGATTCCCTGGTAGATAAATACCAGACCCCCCCTAAATTGTTTAGTTTCCTACACCTGAAACATTAGCTGTCTGAAACATTTAGCCCCCTAAATCGCCCACTAACCATACCCCCATACAACCCAAACTGATCTTACTCCCACCTGATAAAGTTTCCTCACTACTTACACTTGCATATGTGCAAAAGCGGGAGCTAAAATTACGCTCCTCAAAGTCTATGGAGGATTGGCGACAGATTTTGGCCACATACGCCTCCTGTTCCCTAAACCTCCTCACGGTTGAATCGGCCTACAAGACGATGTCCCGCTGGTACATGGTCCCCGCGGATATACCCTCTCAAATCTGGCCTCTGTTTTCGTGGTTGTAATGCCTCGAGTAATGTCCCCTCCACAATGTCCCTCCCTCTCACTGTTTTGGTCCCAGGTCTACCAGCTCCTCGAATCCATGTTCATATCCATCCATGTTTGCATACACAAGGACCCATGGTCTGTTTTATTACACCTGGACATACCCTCCCTATCTAAAAATCTATGTAAATTAGCAGTCTTTGCCTTTTATTCGGCAAAGCAAACTATATCTAAGCCTGGAAGCAGGAAATAGTTCCCTGTAACTGATTCCTTTTTCAACTATTGCATTGTATTGTTTTTGAAAAAACAATAAACATTTATTGAAACCAAAGTTCTGTTTTAAAAAAAAAAAAAAACTTTGAGCAAAAAGTTCTTATATTTCAGCTTACCAGTCCTAGATGTGGTTTCTGTATTTGCTTATTTAAATAAAAGCTGATCGTTGTAAAAACCCTTTTAAGTGTTAAATGGTTGTCTAGGCCCTGTTTTGCTCAGTCTGATAAAGCTGAGAAAAGGAAGGGCAGGCTGGCAGGAGCATCGGGTACTAAAAGCATGTTACAGGATCTAGAGAAAAAAAAATCGGTATTCTCATTCTTGAAAAGTTTGTTTGTTTTACACAAGTAGCCTTAAACAAAGGGGAAATTATATGATGTTGCAATTAATGTATTTGAAATTGATACATCGTGAAGCCTGAAGCATGGTAGTGGAAACTGTATCATTGTGGTAGAGTGTTTCTTTGCAGCATGCACTGGAATGCTTGTAAAGTTGGAATAAATGAGGCAAAATTTAAAAATACAAATACATGGAAAGCATGTGTCTAATTTTAAAAAACAAAGCAGATGACTGTGAAAATGTATGGAAAAAATGTATAGGGTTTAATAGACTTTTGAATAGATGTATTCAACAGTTTACCTTGAGTTTATTTTTTATAGAATATTTGCTTATTGCCAAGCTCATTAACATTAACCACTCTCCTTGTGTTCCTTTTTGATTTTTAGACTATGATGCCTTCATCCAAAATGGAATCGTTCTTCCTGCTCTTGTGTGTGTTATTACAGGTAATGAATTGGGAAAACAAGTACCTTACCAATTGAAAGGACCTGCAAATCAGGTTGACATTCCCCATGTCAACCCAGCTTCCCGAGTAGAGTGCCTGGCCCTTCCACACTGTGCTTCCTAAGACTCCCAGTAGGCTAGTAGGGCAACCAACAAATAAGTGGTAGGACAAATGTGAGAGTATATTAAGATAGAACTAAACCCTTATTGGATTACTTCCCATTACTGATTTGGATGCCAAAAACATAAAATATATTTAAACAGATTGCTTCGAAATCTGTTTACATTTTGCCTGCAACATTCCAGATCCGCTACATTATCAATAATGCTGGGGATGTGAGGACTTGGGATGTCTATGCTTGTTGTGTTATGTCACCTTGAAGAATCGATCCCTGGCCGTCTGGAGAACGGGGAAGTTTTGCAAGGAAGTTAACTGGAGTGCGGCTCGGGGTATTGCTTTTTGGGAATAATACTGCTAGGCAGGCTAAAAGCAACATGTATACTCAACTATTACCAAATGTGTAATGGCTTAGATAGATGGCTTAGAGTATATAAGGCTCTAGTTTAGAAAGCATGAAACCATCTCTACATTCTCTTATTTGGTGATCTGTGAAGTATAATAAACAAAGAGAACAGACATTAAATATAGCAGCTCCAACACACTCCCACAGGGTCCATTTACACAGGTGGTTGGATATAAGATGTTTATCACTTCCCACCTCTAGGCGATTACCCATAGGGATATCCCAAAACATTAGGAATGGAGTGTAAACAAAAAAAGCTTAAGAAAATTTAACTACAATTATGCACTCAACAATCATGTTTTGTTATTCCACTTTCTTTTAGGGAAAGGTCCCTTGAAGGAATATTACTGTAAACTAATAAAAGAGTTGCAGCTTCAAAACATCCAGATATGTACACCATGGCTGGAAGCTGAAGATTATCCTGTTTTACTTGGTAAGTCCTGTGCTAAGTGAAAATAATTATACAAATATAATAAAAAAAATATAGGCAGATTATTTTCATCAAATAAAAGAACGGTCCTAATGGTATAGAATCATAATTAAAAGTGATAAAAATGACAAACTTTACAGCTTCAAGAATGTTTAGGTTGCCCCTTGAGATATGAAAAGGTTAAAAAAGCGGTGTGTATCAGATGCATTTCAAAGCACATTGATTATTCAGTGGTTCCCAAACTGAGGGGTGCAGAGGTATTTCGGGGGTTGGTGCAGCTAGGAGGCTAAGGGAGAGAGAAGCAGGAAGCCAACATTGAGGTGATTTTACAGGGCTCTGGCAATGCTCCTTCTGTTCCTCTTTGCACAAAGGCGGAGGTAATGGTTCTGATGCTGGGTTTCTGCCCTCCTACTGCCTCCTCTATGTCTCCTGTGTACTGGTCTGTCTCCTGGTAGCGCCTCCATGCTTTGTACACTACGAGCATGCCCAGGCATTGTAGGGGGTCATACAGGCATTTGGAGGACACACACACTACTGAGCCGCATTTTGTCTTGTTTTAAGGACATTACATCAAAGTTGGATCAGCCTGTAGTGTTTTTTTCCACTTTAATTCTGTGGAGTGTGACTCTAAATCCAGACCTCTATGGATTGATACATTTGATTTCCATTGATCATTTGTGTGTGATTTTGTTGTCGGCGCATTCAACTATGTAAAGAAAAAAAGTTTTAATACTAATATTTAATTCATTCTGATCTAGGATATCTTATTTTTGTGTTCCCTTTATTTTAGCAAGCTTCTGGTAAAATTGTCTTGGTTGACAGTGTTCCTGTCTGGTGCCAAAGTTGAACCTTGGCAACTCTAGATAGTCACTATAACATTTTTGTTAGCTCATTTATTTCTGATTCAAGTATCCGTATGTGATGCATTTAACCTTTTATAAATGCTAAGTGTTTGTTTTGCTACATATTAATATATTTTATCTGTGAGATGATACATGCAGAAACAAGCATGCATCAAAGATTAAAATCCAGTAGAATTGAAAGTGATTCTTGTTTATTTTCTTTATTGCTGTAGGATCAGCTGACCTTGGTGTCTGTCTCCATAACTCTTCCAGCGGCTTGGACCTTCCTATGAAAGTTGTTGATATGTTTGGCTGTTGCCTCCCTGTGTGTGCGGTCAATTTTAAATGGTAATAATGCAAAAATTGTATATAGATATACACTAAACTGGTTTTATAGATGCACCATAACTTACATAGCTTGCTATAGGATTTGTGCTAGAGAGACATAGGCAGAACAATATATTTTTTAAACAGTCCAAAATTAAGTGAAGGGTTCCTCAAAAAAAAGGACAAACATATTTCATATATTGTTTCATTCAAGAATGATTTTCCACAATGGGGTTTCATTATACAGTATGTATTGTACATGCCATTTCATTTGTTCTGTTAATTCACTTAGACTTGTAATGAAGATGTTCCCTGATTATCATCCTTTAAAAAATCCCTCTTGGTGTAAACAATTAAGTCTAAATGTTTTCCCCATCTTGTCACTTTCTTAACTTCGCTGATGAGGTTATCATTGGCTTAGGCGACTCTTTTAGGTTACGGTCCTGGTCCTGCGGCTAATATTTACTTCAGTAAACTTTCCTCCAGTAGTTTTTCTTTTTGGAACAGAATAAAATGTCAATTACTTCTTTTAATATCTTGCTTTTAAAGATTTGGGGGACTTAGTAGTTTTTATTTCCCAGTTGCCTCTTCATTTACTTATCTCTACAAGCCCTTTTCACACTCTATCAACTTCTATTCTTCTTGCAGCTGTGCTGGGATTAGAGCTCCTGATTGTGCAGCGCCATTAGACACCAAACCTGGCCTCTGGTATCGCATATTTAATTTGACAGTATCTGTTCTGATCCCAAGCACATTAAGGCAATGTTGCAAGTAGGCTACTTTAGGTCTCTTGAATTACTATTGAATGGTATGCGGATATGGTACCAGAACCGATTATCACGGTATAAGAATATCCTAAAAATCATAAAAGTGAATTGCTCTCTGTCTGAAAATGACACTTTGTGTCAAGGCAGATTGTGTTAAAACAACTGTACTGTACTATCTGACTGGGAGAGGGAGAACCAGATTGCTGCTTCTTCTTAAATGTTTCTGTCATTGTGTGGGGGAGGGGCCAGACCTATTATAGTTTATTGCCGCAGACAAGACACCTGCCTCCTGTCCTCTCAGAGATGTATAAAATAGAATTACAAATCTTTGGCAGGTGACATGGCTCCTTTCCATTTACATCCTTTGCTGTTCATGTGGGAGAACTTTCCTTCAATAAGATCTCCTGGAGCATTGATGTACTAGTTCTAGCTATACATTCTTATTTTTTGTGATATTTGTTTGTATTTCCACTAGCTTTTTCTTCTGAATGGTGTCTGTATTTCCATCATGTTTTGCAATTCTTTGGATCATGTATTTGTAGTTTGTGTTGTCTCTTTATCCTGTCAATTGCCACATATTGTCTTTATACTAAAACTCTGTTGTCAACAGTTCAAAAATAAGCACCAAGATAGAACAAGAAAGTAGCTTTGAAGAAGTTGGCAGAAAATAACCACCTTTTTACTCTTCATTCTCTATTCCTTCCTTCTTAGCTAGTGTTTATGATACATGAACTAAGTGTATTTCCTCCAGATACTTGTAAACTTACTGTTTTCACCTGTAAAAAGTGTGCTTTAAGTCGGAAACCCTTGCCTCCCCTGGAAACAGAACGGACATCCTCCTCTAGAAAGATATGGAGGAAAATGCATAGTAATTGCTTATAGGTCATATGTAGTTGCCTGCTAAACTTACCACTGTGAAAAAAAAACATGTTTAATTAAAAAATATACTGTATGTGTACACCTAAGAGATATACACTTGCTATATACGGTGCAAATGACTATTTCACTTTGTGAATTTGATAGGGAAATAGATCCCACTAGAAAAAAAATATTCATTAATTATTCAATTATTTCACACAAAAAAATTAAAAAAATTGCACATTGGATATCTCCTACTGTGTTTACCACCCTGTGATGTATGGAACATATGCAGTTCTGTATTAAAAGCAAAAACTATGCATTTAAATGTAAAGAGCAAGCTCCATTGCCCACAGCTCCATAAACACAAAAGGTTCTTGATCTATGGCTGTGCTTGCCTGATTTTTTTTTCTTTTTCTAAAAAAAAAAAATAATTTCATTATCGTATACACTCAAGTATAAGCCCCAAAAATGTGCTGAATATCCACCGCATTCCCAAGCTGGACTTGCCCAAGTTTGTTTACATTACACTAGCCAACAGTGGCATCCTGTGGACATTTTGTTAATTTTTACTGGAGATGGTGAAATTTTATATTGAAAACTCCACTATCTGAATTTGCAAGTGGCTGCTGCATTTCCCACCCATGGCTTATACTCGAGTGAATCCGTTTTCCATGTTTTTGTAGATAAAATTAGGTACCTCAGCACTATACTCGAGTATATATGGTTGCAAATGTACAATCAGAGCTGTTTATATCCTATTCAGATGCTGCCACAGTATGTAGGTAAGGCATTTGTAGTTCTACAGGTGACACTGAGACCATGGTACACATGGATTGATGCTTTGAAACACTGTTATATACTACAAATACCTTCTGTACTGTCCTTAACTGTTATTAAAATGTATATATAATTAGAAAATAACAGCTAATCAGAAAAATATTGAAAATATTGAGCAATTAGCAACTGTTTTCTATTCACAGTTTACATGAACTAGTAAAAGATAAAGAAAATGGACTTATTTTTGAAAATTCCAAAGAACTTGCTGAACAGCTAAAGGTAAAACAGACCTTTTATGCTAGGCTTAACACTTGTAAAATATTTTTATTTGTAATGCTATATTTTATTTCCAAAGGGTATTGTGTGCTGTTTGCTAAAAAGCATTCTTTATCTGTTATATAATTCCATATGGAATTTATAATCAGCAGTTTCTGTTCAAATTCACTGGAAGTCAGTCATTTTACTGGAAGTGCGTTTCAGATAAGAAAAATGTTCCACGACCTGCGTAATAAGATCATGTTTTTGTCATCTCCAGTACTCTTTTCATATGTATTTTCAATGTCCTCTTATCGTTTACCAATTTCTTGCTTTTACCTTTCTTTTGCCTACTCATTTTCTCTGCCTTGTCTTGGAGGGGGAAAGACTACAGTACAAGTCTATGGGAATTTACTATAAAGGTGAGAGTAGGAAGGACATGACCCAGTGCTGGAATGTGAACAATGTGGTGGAGTGAGGACTTCAGATCACAAGTATTGTTCTATGGAATGGGAGGGTTAAAAAAGGTTAGTATAGGATGGAGGTAGAATGTGAGCTTTGTGAAAGTTCACATATACCAGCTAAATGTATCCTACAATTAAAGCAAAAGTACGTTTTTTGTTCATCAGTATCTATTAATACTAAGCTAAAAGGAATGGCCAGGCATATCGCACAAGCCTTCTAGGATTGCAGTGCACAGTAAAAATTAGGAATAGGTAACATAAACTGTTTAATATAAAATTCTGTGGCCTCTTGCTGTACTCTTATGGATAGTTATTTGTGAATTACTTCTCTTTGTAAAAGCTTTTAATAAAAAATGAAATTTGTTTTGAAAAATACTGTCTTTCCTGTGAAATCAGGCAAGGTCAGGGAGAAGTGTCCCCACTTTTAAAGTGCAGAATAGTAGGGGTGTAAATTATAAATGGTTAGAAATAATCAATTTGGCAGAATCATTTACATCCTGTTTTTTAGATTTTTTTAAAATCAAACTTTATTAGAGGAAAACAAACTTTATCAGAATGGAACAAAGCATGTGAAGTGGTACATGAAAAAATTCAGGGACCATTAATGTGAATGTGAAGTGACATATGCCCAGGGAAGACGAAGTCTGTGCTAGGGTAGTTGGATTACAGTCCGAAAAACTTTGTTCGTCCTGGTAGGGGAAAAAAGGAGGAGTGTTCTCATATCCTCATACCCTCTTTGCCCTCCAGTTTGATGTTTACTGCTGCCCTATCAGTTCTACCTGGTTTTGTGATAGGTTAGATTGCTGTTCTGACACTAGCACAGAAGTACAGAATGATATTTTCAGAAATCTACAGGTCTAAATTCAGAGTTAAATACATTTTAAACCAGTGGGAGTGAACTTCTAAAGTATTGGAGTCATCCACATAACACAATCAAGAGGCCACATAAACTATACAGTCTTTGTAATGTCAAAAAGGCTCCTTGATTATTATTATTACAGACAAAATACAATGCTAAATGTGGCTGGGGACACATACATAGAGACTGCTAGAGATAGATAGAAAATGCACAAGTGACTCATAAGATATGTGGTTGTGCCTTGCATTTTACTGGTCACAGCAGTACTAAAGGCATGAATGGAAGCCCTTGGAGCCACCATTCGGCACCAGGGGCCAGGTGAATCCATTTTGTAACAGAACACAATAAAGAGAAAGTCACAATCTATTCAATGTGACCCCCTTTTATCTACCTTTTTGTTTTTATTATTATTTTGGCACAGCTCCCAAAAGGCTAGTTACAAGTATTTACTGTGGTATGTTACCAGTGGATCCAGTGGTCAATACTGACTTATTATTCCTTCTTTTGCGGCGAAAGCTATAGGCATGGTTTTTCCTCACATTTTGGAACAGTGTACAGCACATTAGTCACACCATCATATCTACTACTAAATCTCCAAAAGCTCCAAGTCCTATGCACACTGGGTATACAGCTGCTGGTGTGCCTAAACACTCATAAACAAAAGGATGTGTTTTGCTATTTTTCAAGAGGCATGTTAAATTTTTTATATTCAAATCAAATTGGACATAATTATGATTTGTAGATTCCCTAGAATGTAGCCCAACAAATGCAGTTACAGAGATATGGCACTAAAGTTTCCAAAGCAAGAGCACTCTCTTCAATGAGAAGTAACACAATACTACTCTCTAGCAATTAGAATCTGCACAGTATGCATATCTAATGAGCTAAATATGCTTTTATGTGATTTTATTTTTTAATAATTGCAATGAACAGGTTTTAGACATGAATAAATTTTGAGAACTGCTTAATATTAAGGATAATTGGTTTCATTCGCTGCTCTATAATGTGCATGTTTTAAAACCAATAAAGCATCTAAGCTGTCAATTTTATAAGAGTCACTTACTGACCTTATTATTTACATAACTTAATACAGGTAAGTGGCCAAGGACATTTTTTTTTAAAAGATGGTTTGCTATACACATGTATACGAATGTCATAAAGAGCAGGCACCAATATGCAAAAAAAACACAGCACAACACTTAAAAAGTCATCTTTAGTCTCTGTGCACTGTGTAATTAACCTCTATTGGACTTTCCTTACGTCAATCACAGGAACGTAGCTCTCATATATTTTTTACATATTGAGTATACATTAATATGTAAAATTAAAGTTTAACTTGCCTCTGAGCCAGTATGATGGTAGTTTCCTGGCATAATATGAGAGAATCCACCTTTATCTGCCAGGCTTCTGGGGGTTAAGGGTGCAATATAATGGTTTTCTATTAGAATTTTCTTCTGTGTTTTCCTCCCTATTATTTGCACTTAATCTGCACTTAATCTAGTGCCATTCATGCAAAGATGTACTTCTGGTGGTTGGTCCACGTTAAGTTGTCATGGTTATTTTTAAGTAGATTGTTGAAAATTGCTTTCTAATACATATTTTTTTTAAAACAGATGTTGTTTACTGATTTCACAACCGAATCAAGTCAACTCAAAACACTGCGGAAAAATCTTCGGGAATCCAAGCAAAAACGTTGGGACGAATCCTGGGATGAAACTGTTCTTCCAGTCTTTAAAGAAAATTGAAAAACACAAAATACTTTTGTATTACATTTTTGTTTAACATCACAGTAAATGCTCAAATATATCTTAAAGCTGAAGGACTTACCCTTCATACCTTTCACCTTATATTGGGGCAGCTTGCTACACACTGTAAGGTGGTTTAAGTGCTTGTTTTATGGCGATGGCAATGGATATGTAAACACTGTGGGTTCTAGGAACAGCCTCTGAAATTGTGCCTCACAATGTAGTCTAGGGAGCTGTATTGCCCACAGTACCGGGCTGGGCATAGGAGAGCTATTTAAGTAAATAGGCAATATCCTATTCTCAAAACCCTAAGGAAGTTAACTAGGCATGTCAGCAGCTCCACTTTAAAGTGTAGTTCTACGTTTTTATAGCTATTTAAATAAAAAGACATGGATAAATCTTCTGAGAACACCTGTTCCAGGACCAACTGTAATATTCCCCTTATTTTCTGAAATGCTCTCTTGCAATGGTAGAAGGGAAGCTCTGCATACATTTATATGAATAAATACATTTATATAAAAACCAATTTTAGATCGATATTTATCATACACACATAAAGCCTCATGAATACATAAATCCTTTTTTTAATGTTATTCTGGTCACATTATTTAGGTTAAATGTATAATTCTGGTACAATATTTTCCTCTGCCACAAACCCCATTGGCTCTTTGGCTGCACATTTTTATCTTTGGCCACAGGCTAATTTTAAATACCCACCAAAATATCTTCCTTTAAGTGAAGCTACATGTCACAAACC
>CM070039.1:53800368-53814683 GCA_036250615.1 Ptychadena robeensis
CTTTTAAGCAACTTTCTTCAGCCCGAGTTAACTCGGGCTAAACACCCAGAAGGTTAAGGAGTCACCGAAAAAAAACAAAAAAAAAAACAAAGGATGTGAATACTGTTGAATGTTGTTATTATGGGGGTGTTGTGTGTAGAAATCAGAGGAAAAATTTGGAATTTAATCACTTTTGGAATAAGACTCCAACATAACAAAATGTGGAAAAAATATGCACTGAATATTTACAATTACCCCTTTCTACAAAACACAGACAGTTATTACCAGAACAAATGTCCCCATTGGAAAGCCAGCCCCCAATGCTTGCACTGGTAACAACAGCAAAAGTTTGGATTTCAGATCAGTTTCTGTGTAACATAAGAATCATGAAGACAAAAAGAGAAATGTTTCAGCTTTAGACATTAAACTTTGCAGCACATCTCTAAAGCTAAAATTTTAGGCTTTCTTATTATTACGTATTTATTACGTATTCGACTACGTTGAGCCTTACATCGGCGGAGCGGCTCAGCGCCGTAAATACAGATCCTCCACCGAGCAAGTAAGTCTATCTGCTATGTCGGGACCTCCCGCCAAGCAATACGCTGTTTGGAGGGGTCCCAACGTAAATGGAAAGAAGCCCTTACAGTGCAGGTTCAGCAAAACCAAACTTACCTGCCATGGCAAAGAACTGATTGGTCTACTGCATAAAAAGTGGCGCTGGAATGTGTCACACAGCAAGTTATCTGTGGTATCCATAAGATATATCTAGGCAAATATAAAGAAAAGATTAATTAGTCTCTCATGGTGGCATTACTCTGTATGTATGTATGTACACACACATATACATACATAAACACACACATTTATTTATTTTTGCATTTTTTTGAAGCAGCAACAGTAAAGTAGATCTACACACAGCCACATATAAAAGACACAAGTTGATGCAGGTCTGTATTTATTGAAGTTTATTATATGTTATTTTTTTTATCAATAACCATTATCAGCTCAATTTAATTTGGTACTACTCCAGTACTTAAGAGATCAGAGAGAGGAAAAAACATGAATAACCAACAAGTAGTAATCCAATTCTGTGCTACCAGTGGGCATGCTGATAGGAGAAAGCAGGATGACCTGACCAGCTTATCAGACTGCTGCATCTTCAGTGTCCAGGCACAGGTTAGCCACACACGGGTAGATTTGTAAAACGATTCGAGTACAATCAATCAACGTGCGCGGTCACGGTGATTGATTGTACTCGAATCTGCTTACAATCCATCCTGTGTGTGCTGTCCTTCGAGGGGGTTCAATAGAGCCCCCTCGAAGTATCTCGATTTAATGGGTTTTCCAACATGTTGGAAAACCACATTCAATCAATCAATCACCAACACTCTACATGAAATGTTTTCATGTAGAGTGCAGGCTGCACGGAAAGCCGACATCATCACAAAGAAGTGACAGGCTCCGAGCACAGCTCTGTGTGAAGGGGGCGGAGTCAGCACTCACTGCAGCCGTGGAGAGTGAGGGTAGAGAAGCCGGTGTAACGTCTACTCTGGAAGGGGGAGCAGGAAACGTCGGGACACCGGCTGGATTTCTTCTTCAGCTTTCAGAATGATTCACATGCTGGAAGCTGGAGAGAACCCTAGCTAGCCGCACTTCTTTATTGAATGGTAATTGATGTGCCCATGTGGTGCACATTGATTTCCGTTCAATCGACTACCAATCAATCACAGCGTGGTGACGTCACCACGCTGTGATTGATTGGTGGTCGATTGCACGGGAATCTACCCGTGTGTGGCTAGCTTTAGAATACAAGATCTCATACAACTGAGGCCACCTTTTCCCCTCCATGAGTTATCAGCATGCTGTGACATGAAAACTGCTAGTACACAGATGGAATTGTGGTCTCAGCAATGTGATTTAGTTGTAGTCTGTTCTGCATAAACAGGAACTGCTGATGGAACACTGATAATAGAGCATTGCCTTCTATATCTAACTTATATCCTAACATTTTCTTCTTAGCCATTACTAACTGCCTTCTATTCCTGAACAGCTTTTAGAAATTACTAATACTTGTAATCATTTGTTTGCTTGCAAACCCACCTTAATGTATATGCTACCAGAAATAACACAAGAAGCATACTAGCAAATAAGCTGCATACTGAATAAACAGCACCAGCCAGTGTCGTGAATCATTTTCATTTATAATTGATAACAATACTAAACACACAACTATTAGCACTCCGTGTTCCCCTCCATCCCATGCAGAAGAATATACCGAGCGCACACCTGAGCAGTATCTCACACTTTATGCTTCATCTTCTCACGTTATCCATGTGTACGGTTTTTCCGGTAAAAACCAAGCCTCGATTTCATTTACCCACAATGCTGTGTCCCCAGTCTTCCTTCTTGTTGCTTAGCAACAAACAACTACCAGTAACAGTGATCGCTAATGAAAGCAATAAACCACTTTTGTTTAAAACAAATCTGAACATATTTAGGTTACATGAGTGTATCAGTATATATATATATATATATATATATACATATATATATATATATATATATATATGTATGTGTGTGTGTGTTTTAATTGTGTGTTTTAATTGTGCACTTCTGTGGACACTAAGCTTCCCCACAGCTAATGGTGGCAAAAAACTGTTTTTTTATTTATTTCACAGCAGCAAATTTATAAACCTGCTACCTAAGGATTAAACTTCTGTTAGGTGGTCAACGCAGGAAATGCAAGAAACTGTATGCAGCAGAGGCACTGTTTCTGCCAAATAGGAGAATGTTTATATTTAATTGTCAACAAAACAGAAATTGAGGAAAAATATCTCGACTGAAACTCCATATAGCATAAAAAAAAACCCTCATGTTTGAGCTTGGCTCCACTGCGCTAAAATCCCTGTGTTGAATGCAGGGATTTCAGCGCAATGCACAAGACCCCCAATGGGAGTTGATGAGCTATGACAAAAGCCATACCCTGACACCATTATGTCAAGCCTCTGTCACGTTTACAATGGAGACTTGACGTATGATGCACACATTGTCTGTTAATGGACGCGTCACTGATGTATAACTAATGGGTGGGTTAGGTATACATCAGCCCATTGATTTAAAGGGGCTGTGGTCCTAACGTCTATATTGTATTTATAGTATAGATGTCTTCTGCTGTTGAACATTTGTTCAGTGTTTATTATATATCATGTTAAAAGGTAGAATTACCTAAACAGATTTATAAAGTAAGAGTTTGGCTCCACTATGCTCTTGGATGTGCTGACGTCAGTGCAGCCAATGATCGCTCTGTGCAATATGAAATTCAGCCAGTAGATGTCATTAGCAGCAGTATTATCACAATACATTACGTCATCCTCCTCACTGATGGGGAGGGGGGCTGCAGAAGGCAAAGGCTGCAAATGCTCTGCTATTTGCATTTGGAATCTGTTGCTGTCAACTCTCAAGATAAGATCCAAAGAGTTGTCACTATCAGTGAAGCAAGCCATCATTAGGCTAAAAAAAACAAAACAAACCCATCAGAGAGATAGCAAAAACATTATGCATGGCCAAAACAACTATTTGCAACATTCTTAAAAAGAAGAAACACACCAGTGAGCTCAACAACATCAAAAGACCCAGAAGACCACAGAAAACAATTGTGGTTAATGACAGAGGAATCCTTTGTCTACTGAAGAAAACACCCTTCACAACAGTTGGCCAGGTGGTAGATGTATGTGTGTCAACAATCCAGAGTGAATACAGAGGGTTCACCAATTCTTCAGTGTTTCGGCCAATATTATCTATCATATTCAGCCAAATGCTTCAGAACTCATTGGACGGCGCTTCACAGTGCAGATGGAAAATGACCCGAAGCATACTGCAAAAGCAACCAAAGAGTTTTTAAGGGAAAGAAGTGGAATGTTGTGCAATGGCCATGTCAATCATTTGACCTGAATCTGATTGAGCATGCATTTCACTTGCTGAAGACAAAACTGAAGGGAAAATGCCCCAAGAACAAGCAGGAACTGATGACAGTTGCAGTAGAGGCCTGGCAGAGCATTACCAGGAATGAAACCCAGTGTCTGGTGATGTCTATGCGTTCCAGATTTCAGGCTGTAATTGACTGCAAAGGATTTGCAACTAAGTATTAAAAAGGGAAAGTCTGATTTATGATTATTATTCTGTCCGATTATTTTTGGTCCCTTAACAAGTGGGAGGCACGTATGCAAACTGATATAATTCCTACACTGTTCACCTTATTTGGATGTAAATATCCTCATATTAAAGCTGATAGTCTGCAGTTAAAGCACATTGTTGTTGTTTCACTCCAAATCCATTGTAGTGGTGTATAGAGCCCAAATTGTTAGAATTGTGTAGATGTCCAAATATTTAAGGACCTGACTGTAGTTTAAATATGTTTATAAATTATGTATAAATACTGTTAAATATCACAAACAATATGTAAACTGAAAATATAAAAAAAATCAATAAGTCATAATTTTTCATTTGAAATTCAGGGTCTGACCTTTATATATTTACTCTCCCTCCTTTTAGATCCTCCTTTTTACCCCCTCCTTGATCCTGGCATTAGCCTCCATTATGGGGTGGTACCTGGGTTCAACATGGGTTGAAAGCGACCTGGTGGAGGTGGATCGTTCACAGACATCAGCAGCAGCTTGCCTAACTCAAGAGACCCAAATCCTCATGATGATCCAGGTATGAATTATATGAAACAAGCACGAGAAATATTAACTTATTTGTTTTCGTTTTTATAGCTAGTTATTTTCTTGTAAATATATAGTAGCATCAGGGCCGGGACAAGGTCCACCAACAACAGAGGCTGAGCTGCCCAAGTGCGCCCCCCCCCCTACCCAAAATGATAGAAATAGATATAAATAAAGTGCAAAATAAACATATAATTTTAATGTTAACAAACATAATCCTGTCAACAACGCAGAATAAAAACTAGAAAAAGTGAGTGCAAAATTCCAAGTGCAAAACAGATACAAGTTTAATTGTCGTTAGAACAGAGTGTATACCATAATTGGATTTGGAATATGACCTGTATTGTGACTTATGTCATCACTTGTATAGGACTCATACCATCACAATAACAGATATCATAAAATGACTTGTACGGGGCACATACCATACCAGTAAGTAGCATAAATTTTATAGCATAATCATCATGCCATTACTTAAAATCACTGTTATTGGGCTAAACTGTATATGGTCATTATGTGTGAAATAAGAAGTCCATAATTTGACCAACACAAAGGTTGCAGCATCAGCTGCACAGGGTTTAGCATATCATATCATCATGTATACTGACAGTTCAATAAGTTCCTGTATTTGTTTGTGGGATTTTATGGGAGCATATGTATTTACCTGCTTTCTGCTCCTCTACCCACGCGTACCAGCCCGGTTTCTTGCCACAGGAAATGGAGGAGAGGTGAGAGCCGCCTTCCTTACTGCTGATTGGTTGACACATGCGCCAATCAGTCCAGTCAGAAAAGAACGTCCCGCGCGAAGAAGCGCATAGCGCAATTACGGGCAGAGGCAGAGCAGAGGGGATACTTGTCATTACATGCTGATGGCACTGGCAGTAAGGGCACAAGCGGAGCGCAAGCGGGCAGCGGCTGACCGTGACATGGGCGCTCATGGGCGCTGCTCAGGGGGTTGAACTTGTCCTAGTTTAACCCCCTGAGCAGCGCCCAGACTGAGCAGCGCTCAGAGGCAAGAGCCTCTTCTGCCTCTGTGTCGGCCCGGCCCTGAGTAGCATAGAAACTGCTGCTGGTATGTATGTGAATTGTTACATTGTGTATGATTGTATCCAAGCTCAAACCTATATCCCATTTAGTGTTGTAGTACAATGCATTGTTGATACAGTGGTGTGCAAAACTATTTGCCCCCTTCCTGATTTCTTATTCTTTTGCATGTTTGTCACATAAAATGTTTCTGATCATCAAACACATTTAACGATTAGTCAAAGATAACACAAGTAAACACAAAATGCAGTTTTTAAATGATGGTTTTTATTATTTAGGGAGAAAAAAAACTCCAAACCTACATGGCCCTGGGTGAAAAAGTAATTTAACCCTGAACCTAATAACTGGTTGGGCCACCCTTAGCAGCAATAACTGCAATCAAGCGTTTGCGATAACTTGCAACGAGTCTTTTACAGCGCTCTGGAGGAATTTTGGCCGAATTGTTGTAATTCAGCTTTATTTGAGGGTCTTCTAGCTTCTAGCCTTTTTAAGGTCCTGCCACAACATCTCAAGAGGATTCAGGTCAGGACTTTGACTAGGCCACTCCAAAGTCTTCATTTTGTTTTTCTTCAGCCATTCAGGTGGATTTGCTGGTGTGTTTTGGGTCATTGTCCTGCTGCAGCACCCAAGATCGCTTCAGCTTGAGTTGACGAACAGATGGCCGGACATTCTCCTTCAGGATTTTTTGGTAGACAGTAGAATTCATGGTTCCATCTATCACAGCAAGCCTTCCAGGTCTTGAAGCAGCAAAACAACCCCAGACCATCACACTATCATCACCATATTTTACTGTTGGTATGATGTTCTTTTGCTGAAATGCTGTGTTACTCTTACGCCAGATGTAACGGGACACACACCTTCCAAAAGGTTCAACTATTGTCTCGTCGGTCCACAAGGTATTTTCCCAAAAGTCTTGGCAATCATTGAGATGTTTTTTAGCAAAATTGAGACAAGCCTTAATGTTCTTTTTGCTTAACAGTGGTTTGCGCCTTGGATATCTGCCATGCAGGCCGTTTTTGCCCAGTCTCTTTCTTATGGTGGAGTCGTGAACACTGACCTTAATTGAGGCAAGTGAGGCTTGCAGTTCTTTAGATGTTGTTCTGGGGTCTTTTGTGGCCTCTCGGATGAGTTGTCTCTGCACTCTTGGTGTAATTTTGGTCAGCCGGCCACTCCTGGGAAGGTTCATCACTTTTCCATGTTTTTGCAATTTGTGGATAATGGCTCTCACTGTGGTTCGCTGGAGTCCCAAAGCTTTAGAAATGGCTTTATAACCTTTACCAGACTGATAGATCTCAATTACTTTTGTTCTCATTTGTTCCGGAATTTCTTTGGATCTTGGCATGATGTCTAGCTTTTGAGGTGCTTTTGGTCTACTTCTCTGTGACAGGAAGCTCTTATTTAAGTGATTTCTTGATTGAAACAGGTGTGGCAGTAATCAGGCCTGGGGGTGACTACAGAAATTGAACTCAGGTGTGATAAACCACAGTTAAGTTATTTTTTCACAAGGGGGGCAATCACTTTTTCACACAGGGCCATGTGGATTTGGAGTTTTTTTTCTCCCTTAATAATGTAAATCTTCATTTAAAACTGCATTTTGTGTTCAATTATGTTATCTTTTTTTGATGAGCTGAAACATTTAAGTGTGACAAACATGCAAAAGAATAAGAAATCAGGAAATAGAGAAATAGTTTTGCACACAACTGTATGTTTGTTTTAAATTGTGGATTTTATGGAATTATTTTAACTTTTTGTTTTCAATTTTTTATTTCATATTTAATAAATAAAAGAAGAATTGTAATTACCACTAGTACAACTAAAGTAAATTATTTTGTATATCTAAAGGCCCCCATACATCTTACCATACAATTTTGTTCTACTAAACCATGTAATATGAGGACCTTTCTAAACTTTCCAATCACTATGTATTCTATCAGGGAGGCCGCTATACTAACTTCTAGTTAAGAGTATTATGTATATAGGGTTTATCAAGTATATATTTTTTTTATTATTTTTGTAAATTATTTAATATTATGTTAGAAAATGTAATTAAAAAGAGCAAACGTTTAGCAATGAAATTTAGCTTCTGTGGGTAATGACAATTCAATGGATTGTCATTTGCCAGCAGGTGTAAAAGAGAAGGTGAGTGAGTATTCAAAAACTTCTCAGGGAGTTAGTTTGTTTAGCACTTCAGTTTACCCGCAGATTTTTAGTGATGGACAAACATCAGCCCAGGCCGTTCACTAATCGTTGAGTTGACTTTCCACAAATACCCACCATTTGCATATTCAATGCAAACCGTCATTGAGTTTAATGAAGGGGCGATTCAGAAACCTTCAGGTCATATTTGAGGCCAGAGTCATGGCAGAGGAGGGTCAATGGTTAAACTTACAAAAAAATATGTTTTATAAGTTTAAAATTTTTATCCAGTAGTTAAAGGAATTAAAAAAATGTAGGGCCCCAAGCATAACAGACCCCCTGCTGGAATAGGGTCTGAATAGGGGGATTATGAACAGCGTAGTTTTCCCCCCTCAGAGCATAGCAGATTGCCTGCTGGCATAGGGTCTGGTAAGCTCTGAAATAGGAGGACCCCCACCCCGAGCAATGCAGACCTCTTTTGGCAAGCCTGGAAGGACAGGAAGGGGGGGGGGGGACCTCCCTGTCCCACCACGCCCCATGCAATATCTCAATGAAGGAGAGACTATTTGTTAAGATAAGCACATCTCTTACCCACAACATGGGCCAGGCATATTGAGTATCTGGGGTTCCCCTTCAACTCTCCAGCTTCGGACTGAGCACAGAGTTTCCAAGGGTCTCTTACCTATTCACAAGTGTGTTTAGACCTAGAAATAAGAGCCCAGACCACAAAAGAATTTTATTAAAATATTTGCAATTCAACATAATTACCTGAAAAGTGCCTATCCAAGGTTGTAATCCATCACTTACGAAGGTATTTGTCCCACAAAGGGGTTTTTTTCCCTGCATCTGTGTCCCACAAAGTCCGGCAACTGAATGAAACCACAAAAATGCCGACCAGATTGATTTCGGCCCAGCGATTCCCACAGTCACTGCTCATGCGCAATGTCTTCATTGAAGTTTTATTTACCAACATTCTTAACCTCAAACATTCAAACTCTCAAAGCAATAGAAGCTGTGATGCCATACCTCAACAAGGGCTAGACCCCTCGTTAAGGTAGGGGGATCTTCTCCACAATGTGGCCCATTGTTTGTTGTTCCCCTTTTCCAGAGCATATCAGACCCTATTCCAGCAGGGTGTCTGGTATGCTCTCGGGGGGGGGGGGGGGGGGGGCCCCACACTGTTTGTGGTCCTGCTTTTCCAGAGCATACCAGACTCCCTGCTAAATGGGGTCTGGTCTGCTCTGTGGGATGACTACATGCTTTTTTTTTCCATGTCATTTTTGAAAAAGTGAAAACGAAAACCCACTTTTTTGTTTTGATTGGATGGGGGAAGTGTGCCCGGGTAGCAAAAATACCTATTCGGCTGTAATGCAATATCTGACTTAGGGGGGAAGGGGTCAAAGTTTGCCTCCTTTATAATGTATAGGACGCAAATGAACATAAGGCTATGTTCCCACATTTTCAATTGCCTGTGAAATCGGCGTCAATCACGCACACTATTTTGAATGGGCTTGTCCCCATTTATAAGATCACGCATGGAAGCAATTTGGCCTGCGATCAAATTGCAGTTCCCCACGTTTTGATCACGTTTTTTTTCTGATTGAAAAATTGTGAACATTCAAGTTTCTATGGAGGTGATCTTTTTTTTATAATGGGGACGATTTGTTTTAAAAATCGCGAGAGAAAATCGCCCACCGGCAATTCCGCAGCCACAAGTGTGAACATAGCCTAAGAAATGTCTGCCTGGCTGGAGGATCTCGAACACACGATGTTGTTTTCACTGGTCAATTTAAACAGCTGCAATGCTCCTGTTACATGCCAGAACCAAATATGAAGATAAGTGCCTTTAATATTTGTACTTATACCAAAGGGACTTTCTGCAAAAGGGTCATTCTGCAAAAGAAGGATTAGAACAATTCAATATGTTCACGCTAATGCTACGTTAATTTAACTTTATTAGTTGCACTTGTTCGTTTGTTACCTTGTTTATTAGCAGAAAGTATCCAGAAAAGCATCCATGAAACATCTTAAAGCTAGATTTACGCAAGAGGCAGGCTCTTTTGAGATGTTTTTGCACAAAAAAAAAGCTTTGGTGTCCGGAAAATCATTGAGGTCTATGAGAGATTTTTTATTGTCAATTTACACCAGACTTAGCATTTTTGGGTGCTTTTTTTAGACTTACTTCCATGGGATTGTTTACACTGTTTTTACAGCCCAAGCTGTTTGGTTTAGATGTCAAGAGAACCTGTCTCCCGAGACAAGACATAGTTCATGGCATCTGTTTTACATGTTAAACCCCTGTGCACATGCATATGATTTATTTTTTATTAAAAAAATAGTGTGGAGTCCTCCACTTAAAGATTCTGGTATGCCACATGGTTTGTCCCCCCTCAAAGCATTATAAGCCCTGATGACATCCATACCTCAATAAGGGCTACACCCAATCTCAGAAAGGGTTAGTAGTAACAGAGACACAGAGAAAAAATATTATATTGATTTCTACCAGGGCTGGTCAGGTCTTCAAAAAGGGGCTTGGTATTGCTTGGGGGGGGGGGCAGGTTTTTCCTGCAATCCTCTTTCCGGGCAGTCCCTATGAGCCAATGTCCTAAAGGAATGTTTGCAGCACTTCATAAATTTTATGAAGAATTATTAAACAAAAGTATATGCTGCATTATATAAACTAGACCTAGGTCACAGGACACAGTTTTATTATTCTGTTCCTGTCTCTTATGATGGAACATATTGCTAAATGGCTGGTCAGGTCTAAACTCTTAGACCCCAAGACCTCAATATAACACTGTCTGTACTTGAAAACAACATACAAAATTCTTGAGGAAAGGAAGCTTTATGTGCTAAGGTCATTGCTGTATTGCTTTGTATGTGGAGTCCAGGTCGAGGTTTTATAAATGTATAAATATCATATAAAAAATATCCAATTTGTTTCAGGTGCTCAGCAGTCACCCTTCCTCAGGGTTATGAGAACAAAACAGAACAAGACAGAAATGATTACTCACTGATAAAATCACATAAAGTATAACTAAAAAACTGTATCTACCCTTCTGCCCCTGAGTCATCTATTGCTGAGGCAGTGATGCAAAGACTGCTAGTTCTTATAGGAGGATTCATGATTGGTGGTAGCGTGTATGTGAGTGTATACATTCTAGGTTTTGTAGAGTTACAAACACTATGAGATGAACAGCACATATTATACAATATTGCAAGTTAGTCAGTACACCCAGCCAGCACATCATATGAACACATACTCACTGCAATGCCCCACATTTTGATTACAAGTGTGTGCTGTCAAGGAAGTAAGGCTGAATTTAGAAGGTAGGCAGTTGCTGCTTTGAAACTAACATCGCAGTGCTTTATGTAGTAAACCATTAATTCCACTGGTCAACATATTCCTAAGCACCTATGTGAATGCAGCCTGAGATATATATTTTTGCCTGTTAAAAGTCTGGGAGGTAAATCAAGCACGATAACCACACAGAAAACAAAAGGCAAAAGAAAAACACTTACATATGTGCCTTTAGATTGACCATGCACAATTCAATTTACCCTTCAGATATAGATTGTATACAAAAACCTCAAAGTCAAAAAAATGTAAATGCAGATCGATCAATATATTTTCACTCAGGCTACACAGAACCTGAATTGAATTGAAACAAAGTGTACATCAATTGTGCTGATACATGGTGATACAATCAATTGATATTTTATCTACAGTACACATTAAACTTTGGAACAAACATTAAATAGAAGGTAAAATAAGGAGTCCTCAGAAAGAAACAGTAGTAGTAAGAACTGCAGATTGCCACATCTTCTTATGTGAACTTTGAAATTAACACTTGAAAATAATTTCCAGTGCCAGTTCCAATGAATGTTTCTTAGTTGTTAGACTTTATTAAAATTTTGGTTGTGTTTATTGTGTTGCTGCTGTTGTTTTCGATCTGTAGAAACAAAAATTAAATCTTTAAGTTCCAGTCCATTATCTTTTTCTTGTGACTCAAGCACAAATGTGGCTACACTAATGCACTGGCAGATACAGTTTTTTCACTTTATTCCAATGTGATGGCAGAAAAACCATCAAAAACCTTTACCTGCCACACCAAATGAAACCAGAATTACTACTTACAGGATGCTTATTTATCTCTTTATTTGCTCTAAATAAACAGATTCAGTGGCAATACAATGTAATTTTAATATTAATATAGGGCAATAAATCTAAGCGCATGATTTGCCGACATCCTGCATATACAAAGGTTTATAGAAAAGAGTGTCGGTAGACCACACCGACAAAGAGGTAAGCCAACCTCTGGGACTTTCATGGCAATCGAGTTCTATAAACAATGTAATTTTATGTGCCCCATGTTCTTGCACAAAGCTGGCAACGAACAAGTCTTTCCCACTTGACTAAAGATCAGAAGATTTAGATTTTTTTATAGGGAAATAATCTCCCTAAATTGGGCACAAACATTGATACATACCTGTTTTTGGTTCTGACCCCTTTCCACTCCATACTTATCTAAAGAAGATGTTTCCTTTAGTTAGATTTGAATTTACAACAAGTACTAGCATATTTTTCTACCTTGTACATTCAACAAGACCTTCCCATACCTAGTAAACTCACAGAATTGTTCAGTATCTATCCCTGCCCTGCATATTCACCTAGACTTTTCTAGGTAATTTTCATTACCAGCTATATTCACATACTTCTAGCACCAACTCCACCATGTACATTAGCAGATGCTCCTTATACCTGTCTGCACCGTGTACATTCCCAGACACTTCCTGTACTCATCCCAAACATTTATATTCACAGATACTTCCAGCATTCTTGGCCTAAGCATAGATAATTCCAGTTTTTCCTTCTTAATTATTTAACATACTTAGTTTTCTTGCTTTTCACAATTTGGTGGATCCATGAAAACTTCACTTGCATCATGTCCAGTAATCATTTGACACATGACTGCACAATAAACTTATTTTTCCAGTTTTGTTTTTGGATCTATTAATGGTGGCTGTTTTACAATTTAGGTTCTCAGTAAAAAAGTTGAACTCTTTTTATAAAACAACTAAAAAAGTTTATTATATCCTTTATTGGCTTACTAAAGTAATTAAAGAAGAATGCTTTCTAAAGGGGTCTTGGATCCTTTTTTCTTAAGCCTGAAGGGATCTTTTCTTAAGCCTAGGGATATGAGACATTGCAAAAGCGTGCTTCTTTAATTCTTCAGTAAACCAATAAAGGGTATCATGCCAAACTTTCTTGATTCATCTATGGCTAAAGGCCACCCATACACCTTACAATCTATATTATTTCTGTACAATCAACTTTTGTTCTACCCAAACCATGTAATATGAGGGAGGGCCTTTCTTAACCTTCCAATCAAATATTTCCTATCAGGGAGGTCTCTATACTACATAGTTGTTGTTAGATCTAAAGGAAATTGTATAGAGTGATCTAGGGTGATCTAAGGTGTATGGGGGGCTTAACACAATACAACTCTCTACAATGACAATATTTCCTCAACTTTAGGGTTTTGCAAAGCATGCTAAATATTTAGATTGACAATTTTATTTTTAATTGACAATTTTATTTTTAATAGCAAAAAACATAAAGTACTTACTGTTTCCTTCTTTTTATAGAGATGTATGGGACAAAGACAAGGAAAACTAGCAAAATAACTCCAGCTATTGCAGATAACACAATCACAGCCACATTCACTGACTCAGCTAAGAAAAGGAAACAGATTGTAAATTATATATAATAACTCGTATAGTGATAAAATCTAAGTACAGTGGTACAAGGTAAGGTTGTGGAAAGAGCATCGTCTCCCATACTATACATCACACTTAACCTGCTGATGAATAATTTATACAGATGCTTCCATCACATATTTATAGCAATCATATTAATAGTGGATAGTTGTGCTCAGTATAGTTACAGTCAATTATATTCAGCAGTTGACTGTTATTACCCTGTGTTTATGCTTTCATCATTTTCTTTAAAGCCCATGCAGCCAGTTTATATACTTTAGACTGGAAAACACTGTAAATGAAGTACATGGACTATGCAAGCCAATGTTAAATCAGGAGTATGTTAAAAGGGTATTTACCATACTTACCACTTTTCTGTCTCCTGGTTCTGTTTTCTGTCTCTTTCGACCAACCAGTAATTTCTGAAGAAAATAATTCTGCAGAATTCAACCATGTTACACCTTAGGAGGCTGACCTGCGTGCTACCAAATCAGCTAATGGTAAGGTACAGCCAGGTGCATAAATACTGGGACATCAACACAATTTTGACATTTTTGTCCACCCCCACAATGGATTTGTAATGAAACTAACAATGTGCTTTAACTGCAGACTGTCAGCTATATATACAGTGGAGGAAATAATTATTTGACCCCTCACTGATTTTGTAAGTTTGTC
>CM070039.1:53836233-53856437 GCA_036250615.1 Ptychadena robeensis
CAACAGAAACATCTACACCACTTGAGGGGTTCACATACTTTCAAGCAGCACTGTATGAGCATACACAGGAGTGTAAGCAAGGACTCCATAGGTGTCTTGGAATTCGCCTCTCTGCTGAGGACGATCAGTTAATTTTTACTGCATCATGGCCTCAAAAAAGGTAGGACAGATGGAAAAGGAGAGAGATAAGCAGAAGAAAGAGATTGTGCAGAAATTTGAGAGTGGCATGCATGTAAGATCTTTCCAAAATGCAGTATGGAAAAATCCACAATCTCTATGAATATGGATATAATCCCCCTTATATTTTTAAGTTTGCCAACATCCCAATTAAATATACAAAAGAAAGGAAAAACAAAGTTTTCCGTAGCGCAGGCAGTGGGGACTTTAACGGCAAAAGGTCACAAAAACAATCAGATTTATTTACATACAGATATAAATTACATATGAAAAGATAAAAGCATCCAATGTATACAAATGTCGGTTTACACATAATTTGTAGATCACACAACAATTATGTTGACCTACAACCAACCCTTCGGAAAAATTCAGTTCATCAGTCACTGTACACCCCTGCCCTGATAAATTTGGCATTTTACTTATCTTTAGCACTAAAAGTCCTACATAACAGATCGGAGCACTGGTAGTGGATAGTCACTATCTCACAGTCACGATTTTTTTTTGTATTTTCATAAAAGGACTAGTATTTAGGATTCTGAACTTACCAGTGATGGTGGTGAAATGAGATGGAGATGTCATTGTAACGAATGGTGGACTCACATATTTTGCTTTCACACCTATATCAGCCAAGTAATCCAGTAGTGGAGTGTCAACATCTTGGTCATAATTCCAACGAAATCCATCAAAGGAAATGACAAGCAACTTGTTCTGTGTTTCCTTCCCATTTCTAAAAACTGGCTTGCAAAAAATAATTGTAAAAAGAAATAAAAAAACAAAAAACAAATAATTGCATTTCATGGTGATGTATAGATGGTGCAGAGTTGTATCTGAGCTGTGTTGTCACTGAGAAATTTGTATGTCCTTGACTTATCAGTTTCTTATCAGGCCAAAGCTCATCTAAGATAGCTATATCTTAACATTGCTTCAAGTATTGTATCTTATTCCTACTCATGATCCTTTCCCCTTTCTTTTGGCAGGTACAGGTAATATTCCAGTTTTAAAATGTATGTTCTCTTTTATATATGTTTCTTAATTTTAGAATACAAAGGGTGGTCAAACATGTTCATTAAGGGGGTCCCTGGTGTGGTTACTAAGATGATGCATGGTAATAAATCTGGTAAACACATATAAATGAATTTAAATGTAGTTGTGGGTTTTGGCGATCAGAAAAACCAACAATTATGGCACCTGTGTTTTAGCAATAATAATTGGCTATAAAAGATACTATGGTGATCCCAGAATTGGCAATATGGTAAAAAAAACTTTGAAACTAGATAGTGTATCACTAATTTATTTTGGGAACTAATAGAAAAAGGGAAATCATTGTTGTTCATAATCAGCCATTCAATACCTAATATGTTATGTTTATTGGATACAAATTGAGTTAAGATTCCATGACATGCTATGGCTCAGAGTTCTGTCATAGAGTGGAGAATATTAAAAAAAGAATTTAGGACCAACACTCATGAAACCATGACAATAAAGATTGCTGGTTTTAATATATCATTTGATCCAGATGATCAAGATGTGTTTGAAATACAGGGTTACTTTATGTCAAATACCAGTGAAATGAAAAGTAAATGGCGGTTCATCTAATCAGTACCCTGGCCCAATACACAGGAAGCTGTTGGATAAACATAACACTTCTAGTACCAAGATGTGTTTTTACCACACATCTATCAATATAAAAGTAAGGTCTGTAGCACACATCAAGACTATTCACAAGTCTTTAATTACACTGATTATGTTCAGGCATAGGTTAAGGTCAGACATCTAATGTTTGTTTGTTGAACTGATTAACAATATTCAGTCCATGTTCCATTAATGTAATTTAAATGTAAAGTGTAACATAAAGACTATTAATAAATAAGAAACTTTTAAGGTGAAAATAACACCAAAGGGATTCCCCCTGAATTACTCAGGGGCAAGGGGACTTTCAGGGCCACATCAATTAGTTTACATAATCAGAAACAACATATGTTTAATAATATAATTTAATTTACATATTAAAATAAGCAGATATGGACGAACATTGTTACATCATAGTTGGCAATTGTATGGTAGGACAATCAATTCAACATGATATATAAAGGAATCATAGGCATGGGCTCCATGCAGGGCGAGCCCACATCGACGCGCGTTTCATAGCCACTTTATCAAGGGGTGCCTTTCTTGGAAATTATATATGTATGTGCAAAAGGTTGTTAGGGGTCCAAGTAGATCGTTCGTAAGATTAAAACCAAGCCCTCAGAGGGCAGGCCAGGAAAGGGAGAACGGGGAACGAGGAGGCCACAGGATGCCTTGTTGGTCATCTATCTGTGTTCACCAATGATCAGCATATATGGGTTGTTAGACGTATTAGCAAATGTTGCGTTCTGTTCAAAAGGTATATATTGTGTCAAGGTGTAGCTCATCCGTGTCCCTGTCCACTCTGTTCACCTCACCTATCTGCTTATTTTAATATGTAAATGTAATTATATTATTAAACATATGTTGTTTCTGATTATGTAAACTAATTGATGTGGCCCTGAAAGTCCCCTTGCCCCTGAGTAATTCAGGGGGAATCCCTTTGGTGTTATTTTCACCTTAAAAGTTTCTATATTTTGGGATGTTGGCCACTTACGTACACAGGTTGTTTCTCTCTCTCTATATTAATAAATATGATTAAAGTAGGCAACTGTTGATAAACCAGACTTGAATTTCAACTTTGAAAATGGTTGCTAATATGTTGTAAAGGAAATATATTTAAACTGTATAAGGAGTTGTTGAAATTGTTATACCAAATTTCGTCTAACTTTCATTATAGAGTTGGTGCTCTTAAAAAACCTGCTATCAAAGTAACTTTTTTAATCTTGAACAATAAAGTCAGATAATCTGAGAAGAAAGTTGAACATGATAGAACAGCTCCAAGGCTGCCGAAGTGCTAATTGCTGGTTATCTTCATTCTAGAGTGGCATGGCTCTGGCATGAAATAAAAAACACAAAGCAATACATATGACATTTACTAAGCATTCACAGCTTGTGAAATGTTCCCTGCAATTTTAAAAGCATGCAGCAGATTTTGTTCACATAATTTAATAGATTGTTGATAGTTTATACATATTCATAATTTTTTTTATCTAAGTGTATTCTATCTATCAAAAAATATATATGTAAAATTCAAGTTTGACTTACCTCTGAGCTGGAATGATGGTGGCATAGCATTCCACAATAATATACTTACTTATTGTTCCCTGGAAGCATATGAGAGATTCCATCTTAATTTGCCAGGCTTCCAGGGGTTGTCTTAGGGTGCAATATACAATATACTGGTTTTCTACTGGAAAAGATTGTCACTGAGTATCTCAATGTGTGATGCACGTCATCAGAGCCAGGAAGTGAGGAGGGACTTTCTTAAATTACTCAATAGAGGTAAGGTTTTTGTTGGAAGCATTCCTCGCTATTATTGGTACTTCTAGTGCCATTGATGCAAACATAAACATGAACTAGTGGTAGGTCCGATTTACGTATCCTGAATGTATCATCCATTTACACATTTTGCACTGGCACCTCATCTGTCTCTCATGTTTCATTGCCTGCCCCTATGCCAAAAAGGGAATATGGTTCTTCAAAAGGCAGGACACCAGGACATATAAACACAGTGCATATAGTACACAAGTACATATTTCACACTGCCCCTTGCATATGCAACTTTAAATTTATGTGCAAATGTATTTAGTTTTTAGAAGTTAAATTGTTCTCAAGTAACTCATCTTTCTTGGAACATATGATTTTATAAATTGGCACTTGCACTGGGGGGAGGAGATATGTATGCCATTTGACAAACTGGGGTGTAAGCCCAAGGCAGGATATGCGCACATCGTGGGTAACACCCATTCAAAATAACTTTGATGAGTACAAAAGATGCAGCCACTTTTCTGCAAAGTGGCAAAACACAGTGGACCCGTGGGCTAAAAATGATTAGTCCAGGGTGACATTCTCCCTAGGACCGCCACTGCTGCCAGTTAAAAGCTGATGGCTCTGAAAGAAATCCTCCAATTATGAAGACAGGTAAGCATGTTATGCCTTTTATCTAACAACTCTGTATAAAGCCTACAGTACATAGGAAAATAGGATAAAAGGCAGATTTTTCTAATATATATATATATATATATATATATATATATTGGCATGGAATGGTATCAATGGTTAGAGCAATTAGTTTGGGTTGCAATTTAGGGTCTTAAAGTGGATCTACCATGTGGTAGGTCACTTGGCACTACCAGGAGAGCAGAGAGGAGACCGATAGATCAGTGTGCGGATTCCCCTGTGGGGGGGGGGGGGGGGGGGGGGGGTGTTCGGGGGGAAGAGATGCCAAAGGGTGCTGTCTAGTGAGATTTTTTCACTAATTAATTTAAACACATGAAATTTATTTTTTCTGGTTTCCTGCTCTAAAAACTGGGTGTGTCTTATCATCAGGTGCGTCTTATAGTCCGAAAAATATGGTAGTTGTTAAAAGATCTAATGTAAAGTATATGGAGTAATCTAAAGGTGTATGGGAGGCTTTAGAGAGACACCAAAAAAGCAGAAGCGCAGATCTGCAAGTATACAGTACATTGCTAAAGTGTTGTCTCAGGAAGCATTGTCGCTTTGCCCTAACCTAAATAGAACATTTAAAAAATTATTCTCTTTGGGCCCGTTCACACTTTTTGAATGCATTAGCTTGTACTTACTAATGCAGCTGATGCCTGGTGTAAGCTTTATTGCACTAAAGCAGGTTAATTCATTTGAGTGGGTTATTCAATGTTCCAAAATAAGGTGCATGCAGTTTTTTTGTGCAGGGTGTTGTATGGTAAGGTAAACATTGCTGTGCATTCCACCTAAATAAGGTTTTGACTCTGGGTAAACCCAGTGTGCAAGGAGTATTTGCACATATTGAAGCACATAGTGGAGTGGTTGCTGCTAAATTATCTGCATATTTCTTAGGATTTTCTCTGGTGACATAATAGCTTTGATATCTCATAGCTCTTTTTGCTTAGATCATGGAGAAGAGAGGTGATGGGAAATGCTGAGGTTAAATTGGTAGGCTAACTCATTCATTATTCAAATGTAATATATGGTCTAATAAAAGGTAAATAATGTAAATGTTTAGAACTTTCTGGTCCAATACTATGCATTATTGCCTGTGTGATATTCACATTATATGTAGTATAATGGGTCTGTTAAAGCATATGCATATACCATATATACTCAAGTATAAGCCGAGGTTCCTAATTTTATCTACAAAATCTGGAAATATGTATTGACTTGAGTATAAGCCGAGGGTGGGAAAAGCAAAGTCAGATAATGGAGTTTTCTAAATGAGTAAAATATAGAGAAAGCACCATTGCCTATAGGAATGAATCAAACAGGTGAATCTTAGAGCCACAACCTCAATACCCAATAACCTCAATGTTAAGAGAACACAGGTTTATTGTTATTACAGGATGGGTTTCAAGGCAATTCTTATGTTCAAACATGAAAATTTATTTCCATTTTAATGATCTTTATTATTATTATTGGGACCAATACATGGAGTGAAAACGTATTTTCATTTTTGAATCATAGGTTGTAAAGTGTTCTATTTGAATTCCTATTACATTCTATCTCCATTTACAATGGGCCACCAGTAACAGTAACCGGCAACCAGATGGCAGTGTAGAGTTTGTTTACATTAGATCAGCTGTTGTAGGGAAACTATGGAGCTTCACAGAGACTGAGAAGCTCTCCTTGCCTGCAATTCAGCCAACTGCGACCCGGGACAGGTAAGTGGACCCATACTGGAGATATATACGGTAAGTATACAAAATACAGTTATTCAATTTTCACTTATCCTCACCCACTTTCATTTACTTGAGATGTATTCTTTATTGATTTATTTAGTATACTATTTCTAATTACAAAGTTTTGCTTTAGTCCACTGCTTGTCTTTTTTCCCCCAACCCTCTGGCTTCTGACCCCAGCCTTCTTTTTATATGCTTGTGTTAGTTTTAAATTATATGTAATATCTGTCAACCTGTAAATTTCTCTAGCACTAAAAGTTTCCAAACCTTGTGATCTAATCAGTGATCCCCCACTGTTGATATGTAATTTGGGAAGGGTTGGAACTGAACCCAGGGGGTGGCCAGTCCCCAAAGGTGAGCAATTAATAAGGATATAGTTCCAGTCAAGAGGTTAACGTGATACTCTTTATTGTTATAATATAATACATAGATATCAGATAAATAGAGAATTGGTGGTCACACATCACACATCACCCACACCAGCACTCTCACGAACACTGCACCTCACATCCCTCACAATCACTCAAAACACAAGATCAGCCCTGGGTGGATATATATCCCAAGAGGCTCACATATACTGCCAACCCAAGAGTCTCACATAATTTAATTAGATGGACTTGATTAGTACAGTTCATTCACGTGCCACACATGTGTTTTTTTGTTCTCACTTCACTCCCATCCAACACTTCGCCTCAATTTCCTCTACACACAGCATCACGGCACATTCACACACAGATATGCCCAGGCAGTGGCGAGATACAGACTGGGAGGATGGTATTGACTATCCGCCTCACAGGGGAGAAAATGTAGGGGGTGTGCCAGATTATGGGGCAGTAGCGGAGGTGGAGCCCTCAAGTGTGGGCAGATGGCTAGGCGCCCATGCTGCTGTCATGGCAGCGTGGGACGCTGACACAGCGCTCCTGTACGATGCAGGAGGTGCTGTGGGCGGCGTCCCATGCTGTCATGGCAGCGTGGGACGCTGACACAGTGCTCCTGTACGATGCAGGAGGTGCTGTGGGCGGCGTCCCATGCTGTCATGGCAACGTGGGACGCTGATGCGGTGGTCCTGTGCGATACAGGAAGTGCTGTAGACATAAGGGCGGAAATGCATCTAATGGAGACGCATTGCGCCCGCGCAAGATGGTGGCAATCCAGGAACAACACTCCGCCGCACTACGAGGTATATCCTCGGAAGTGACGACGGTAAAGTGGCCCTGAGACCCACCCCGTATGGCGGGAACTGGAGACTATTTAAACCAATCCCTATGACAGACTAGGACAGTATTCCCCCAGGGATAGACCTGACAGGACGGAAAAATTTTGGACAAGACGATTAACAAAATGTACTTCAAGGAAAAGGTAGGATTGGAGTGGGAGCACCACCTATGATATGCTTTGTGATTAAGGATACAATGAATGATTAATGGAAAATATACACCCCCATCAGAGTGGACATTAATGACAACCACCATGATACAATACCACATCCCAGAACCCAGCAAAGACTAAAGACCTGACTGAACTAGATCGGACTGAGTTTTAAGGTTGGTAACGACTCATATATAACCTGTACACTAAGGGGTGTTGATGGTGATATCTGCTTTTGTGGATGCGGGTGACTAACATCTAAACACACTATTCTATTGGACCAATAATAGGGCACAAACACCATGGTGCAGGCCCCCTCCCTTCTATCTCTCCTTGAACATGGCATTGACTCTTATTATTAACAACATATATATATATACAAACTCCTCTCTCCCCCCTTACGATAGTGCACAGATCGCGGAAGCACACACACGGTGTTAAACCCCTAGAGGCACAGCCTAAGGACAAGTTGGGGAAGACCCATGATGCACCAACCCTTGGAAGTCGCTCCAAACGTGGATCAAATAAAAGTTTGGTAAGCCTAAAAATTTATTACTTTTTATGCACTGAAGATCAACTGTCCTTTTGTAAGAAACAGATGGGCAGAGTGGGGTTAATGTGAGATTTATTAGAATCATGCAAGCAAGACGCTGACAAAGTGGAGGGTTGGAATATGGTTAAGGATAACACCACCTAAGCACTTTTTGAGACCAAATGCAATTATAATCGGTAATAAGTTTTAATAGCAATTAAAAATAAGGTCATGTACATTTTAATGATTTCTAGGTAAAAACTCCATAAAGGATCCCTGAAGAAGTCCATAACAGGACGAAACGCGTCGGATCGAATTGGAGTGCGACTTTTATAGACATTTTGCCTGAATATCTGTATGTAGTATTGACCTATGATTGTGTGTTTTAAAGTGTAAGGGGCTCAAGTCCTCAACAGGGGGACATGAAATTGTAAACCCTATGGTGAATTAAGTGTTTTTAACCACCAATTCTCTATTTATCTGATATCTATGTATTATATTATAACAATAAAGAGTATCACATTAACCTCTTGACTGGAACTATATCCTTATTAATAGCTCACCCCCTGGGTTCAGTTCCAACCCTTCCCAAATAACATTTCTATAAACGGATGTGGTGAGTCAAGGTTACCGTTGATCCCCTCCCCTATTTTTCCCCGCTGTTGATAGGTGAATTTTCTAAACCACCAAACTTTGAACCTTTGGGCAGAACTACGAACTACTTGCCCCTGCATCATAGTGTGTTACTAAAACATTACCTTTCTTCATAGACTTATTATCAGTTTATCCAGGCAATTGCAAATCGATGCCAATATCCTTCCTGTTCTATCTTATCCTGATAGTCCGCATGAATAAGCCCTTGTATTCTAAGAAAACTCATGCAGGGAAATCCTAATGTAGCGTTACAGAGATTTGCGTTTTTGCATTCTTACTTGGGTAGTCACAGCTTACCTCTAAAACAAACTAAATTGCCTCCTAGTTTTAAGGTTCCTCTATAGGCCATTAAAAGAGCCCCCAAACTCATTTAAAAGCAAATAAGAACCCACTTCCCTTGTGTCAATAGAACTGTATGTGAGCAAAAAAAAAAAGATACAAAACAGAAAAAACAGTACCAATACAAATTACACAGTGATACATTCCAGTAGAGAATATACAAAAATAATACTAAAGTCTTGATTTTCTGTTCAATCAACTTAAAAAGAAAAATTTTTGGAGTCGGGGAAATTGGTGATTGATTGTATGCTTGCCAACTGTAGTAACAGATATTTGATCAACTTTTTTGGGATCGACTGAAAGTGTAATCAATTTCAATACAACCAATTAAAATGTACCAGCATATAATTTTTCATAAATGTTCCCAATTTTAATTGTTTTAGGTTGATCTAACCATGTGGGCTGCCATAGATTTTCAATCAATCAACAAAAAAATTGATTGAATTAAGTTGATTCGATGAAAAGTCTAGATGTGTATGGGGGCCTTTAGACAATACATTGTTTCAGGGTCGAAAATGGATATCCAGAGATTACTCACATTCATCCCAAACCTATAAATATTTAGAGAGTGCATGTATGCTAGTGTCAATTATTTTCTCTGATTTAAGGCTGCCATACACGCGCAGAGCAGCGGCCAATTTTGCCGCCGACCGATGGGCGTGCGCGCTCGTGGCCGTCGGTTGGCAACAAAATTGGCCGCCGATCGGGGGTGCCCACATCCCTGTCGTCCCACAGCTTGGCCGGCCAAAGAACGGTCATGTCCTATATTCTCTGGCCGATGCCGGCCGATGCCGTTAGTTTCAATGGAGATCGGCGTCTTCATTGAAGCTGAATGCCGGCACACAAAGGGTGCTGACCGATGCTGTCAGCTCTGGAGAGCCGCGTGGCGACGTCATCACGCTGCATTTCAGAGCTGATCTGACCTGCTTTGTCAGTACGTGTGTGGGGGCCTTTAATCACATTGGTCAAGGCATCCAGCCATTGACGTTGAGGGGGGGTTGAGGGCCCCAGTAGACAAGGATGAGTCTGCGGGCTTGTAAGAACACCTTAGAAAAAGCTAAGGCAAGAATGCTATATAGTTTAAATATCAAGATATACTTTTTCATACCCCTGGCAAATTTTATCTTATAGTTACATTTATTCAACCAGCAAGTTATTTTTTGATAGGAAATGACATAGATGTCTCCCAAAAAATAATAAGACGATGTACAAGAGGCATTTATGTGGCAAAAAATACTCAGCTTTTATTTATATTTGTGCAATAAGCTTCCTATCATTGCAGATCAGCTTTTTGCATGTCTCCACAGGTATTTTTTGCCCATTCATCTTTAGCAATGAACTCCAAATCTTTCAGGTTGGAGGGTCTTCTTGCCATCATCCTGATCTTTAGCTCCCTACACAGATTCTCAATTAGATTCAAGTCAGGACTCCTGTTGGGACAGTGTTGTCCGCTACCCATTTCTTCACCACTTTTGCTGCATGTTGTCATGCTGAAATGTCCACTGATGCACAAGGCAAAGTTTCTCAGCTGCCTGATGTTGCCTCATTTATAGCTCTTTTTTTCATGGTGCTGTTTACTGTGATTAGGTGCCCTTGTCCATTGGCTGAACCCCCCCAAAGCATTAGGTGCCCACCACCATGTTTGATAGTGGGGATGGTGTTCTTTGGGTTGAAGGCTTCTCCTTTGTGAAGCATTGTGAACACCATTGTGACCAAACAATTACATTTTCTTTGTCCAGATGAGCATTTGCAAAGGCCAGCCGAGCTTTTGTGTGCTTTATCTGCAAAGGTGGCATACTCCTTGGTCTGCATCCGTGGAACCCAGCTGTATGCAGTGTCCATTGGATTGTCTGCCTTGAGACATTGCCACCAGCAGAGCCCAGATTGACCAGGATGGCCTTGGGGATCCTTGGATTCTTTTTCACCTCTCTCACTATACTCCTGGCCAGCACAGGCGCCTGATTTGGCTTCCGACCAGGTCCTCTGAGATTTTACAAGGTGCGGAACATCTTGTATTTTTTATTAATACTTTGCACTGTAGCCATTGGAACTTAAAAACATTTAGATATGGCTTTGTAGCCCTTTCCTGACTGAGCTCCTTTGTCTTACCCATGACTGTCTACAAACCAACTGCAGAGAGCTGCTGTTTTTAACCTGTTGAGTTGATTAAAACATCTGTCCCCATCAATCAGGTTAATTAGGATGCTTTAGAACAGTTTCGACTATTTGGAATGGTATAGAACATTGGATTTTCATGGTGACTGTTTATGAAGGATATAAATAATTTGGACATAATTTTAGACACTTTTGCTCAAATGTAAATAAAAGCTGAGAAATGTTTTTTTTCCCCACAAAAATGCATCTTGTACATCGTCTTATCTTTTGGGAATGTCATTTCCCATCAAAAAATTACTTGCTATTTGAATAAAAGTAAATTTAAGTCAAAATAAAAGTTTGAATAATTATGGGTTTGACTGTAAATAACCATCTCATGACAAATTCTATAACAAGTAATTATTTATACCACATTTAAAAGTTATTAAGCCATGTATTTAAGTGAAATCATAATACAATAATTTGCAACAAAATTATTATAGTTGCCCTAATGTTAACTCTTGCAGTCTATTTTAATATTGTACTTACTACTTTCCCAGTAGAAAGGCAAATAGTATTATATGGTTTCTTACTATACCACCCATATGCATTTTTCTGGGTTTATCTCTGGCATATCATGTTAGGATGAGGATCAGGATGAGGTTCTTTGGTTCTCTGAATTTGTGGTAAATGCTGAAGATTCAATGTTTAGAACCCTGGAGAAATAATGTGTATACGTTGTCTAAATGTTTTTTTACCATAATGAACTCATTGACCTATAAACTAGCAGGTGGGCTTAGAGCAGCCATCGTGTCTGTTTAGCCAAAGCTACAAATGCTACAAACTCTCTAGGAAGAAATAAGGATCAGTTAGAAATCTTTGTTTTGACTATTGAAATTTAAATGGTGAAAAGTATCTCTCACTTTTGTTCAAATTAGATTTGTGTCCCACAAAGAGGGTTTTTTTCAGGAAACCCCTCTTTGAGGAACACAAATCAAAGTAAGGACTATGTTGGGGAGTCTGTGTCATTAAAAAAAAAGTAAAGTAAAGTAGCCACAGTTTGTGACTTTGGTACTTTAAAAAAAAATTGAAAATGTAGTAATAAAAAATGAAGGCACATGGTGGTAGATGACATTATTTGCTGGAGGGAGAAAGGCGCAACACCTCAGAGTGGTGTCACAGTTACATCAGCTTTAGGTTAGTGTAGCAGTAACGTCCCTGTGTACTTACTGAACTCTAAAGTTGCAGCTTTTAGGGTGAATTCTTTTAACTTTCTTCCTCCAGAGACACCAAATAATTCAAAGAAATACTCTTTTAGCTGTTCCTAAAACAAGCTTGTCCTTTGGAAGATTTTAGCTCACCTCCTGTTCAGATGATAATTATAATTTACATTTTAAAGGCAAACAGACAGGGTAAATGTCTCCCAGCAGGATACAGACAACAATAAAATCCTGACAAGGTTTTTAACAATTTACACTGTATCCAAGTCAAAAAAAAAAAAAGTTATGACTCATGGGCCACAATAGGTTCTCAAATTTGACAGAGGGGCAGGGCCAAAAGCTGTAATGGCCAAAAATTATTGACAATCATTGTTTCCACTCATTGTAGGGAATGAGGGAGGTTGCCAGAGCATTTTGTCATCAAAGTAACAGCGGGTCTGTTTAGGAACTAAACGGGCCATATACTGTATGGCCAGAGGGTTCACCCATCTTTGGGTAGTCTAGATGGACAAATTGTTTCCACTAGCTGACTTTGTAAGTCGATTGCAAAGCCCAAAAGCATGCTATCATCACTAAAATTACTGGAGATGTAGAGAATGGTTGTGGAAACATTTTAAAAAGAAAAGTATTGCTCTAGCTTATGTAGTTTTTACATATATCAAGTAAAAAGTTGAAGTAAAAACTTCGATTTGAGACAGTTTTACTTGACTTTTAACGTTATTTATGCAAAACTGTTAGTGTTAGAGCAATACTTTCTTTTTTGTAGTATAGCCTAAACCCTTTTTTACATATCCAGCAAATTTGGTGATGATAACATGTTCATGGGCTTTGCCTCATTTAGTCTAACTAGTCAAATTTTCCAAAAAAGCAAATACATATATCAACTTTTGGTCAATTAATTACCAGTTTAATCCACCTCTGCAATATAAATATTGACTGTCAATTTAATATATAAAATGGTAACACTGCACTGTTGATGCAAAACTAATTCCGTTCCAGTTATGAAGATAAAGGTATGTGTAAATGCTTACAAATACGATTGAGTACAAATAAATTGAAAAACGCTAAGAATTCTGTGACATACTTATATAAACTAGTGAAATATTCCAACCTGGCCAATCAGACTCTTTCTATTTTCCCCTTGATTTTAATCCTTTTGGGTAATTATAGAACCACTATCGAATTAACTTAAATTGAATTGATATTGTAAGATCATCCAAACTAAGTAACTGACCCCTGTGTTGCCATGTTAAGATATACTGCTTAAGAAACCGAAGATGGAAATTTGAATATATGTAGTTCCTGATTTGAATTTGTATTATTTGAAATATAATTATCCCATATGTTCTGTCTTGTTTTATGAAAATAAAAGAATGTAATCACATGTTAGATTTTATGTTTTTGACACTAAGATTCCTTAACCTTCTGAGCGTTCTCCCCGAATTAACTCAGGGCTGAGTTTCATGCACCTCCGCCTGTTTCTGACTGTTTGAGCAGACACATGCACATTTGTGGCCTGCTGGAGGTCATTTTGCTCTGGCAATACTCCTTGCACAAAGGCAGAGGTAGTGATCTTAATGCTGGGTTGTATATGGCTTACTCCATGTCTTCTGATGTACTGGGCTCTCTCCTGGTTGCACCTCCATGCTCTGGACACTACGCTGACAGACACAGCAAACCTACTTTACTATAGTCCAGGTGTGGGAGGAGATCCCTCAGGAGATCATCTGCCACCTCATCAGGAGCATGTCCAGGTTTTAAGGGCATTACATGTCCTTGGATCAGCCTGTAGTGTTTTTTAACACTTTAATTTTTTTAGATTTTTTTTTGAAGTTTGTCATCAGCACATTCAACTACGTAAAGCACAAGGTACTTAATATGATATTTCATTCAGATATAGGATGTCTTAGTTTTGTGTTCCCTTTATTTTTTGAGCAGTGTATATAAATTGCACATGCAGTAAATTTACAGGAAAAAAGAGATTAGTCTCTTTATGAAATAATAACCCTCTTATTGGAATTCAAGCCTCAACAGCTGACAAGTTGCTCTGTTATCACCTGACTTAACACTTTGTCACATGACCAATATTTTGGTAAGTATTATAGTAGATATATAAGCTGTATTAAAAAAATCATGTTTTTAAGATGTGTACTTAGTGAATCTGCTTAGCGTGCTTATTCTGTGGCAAATGAAAATAAATTGAAACTCTAAAGAAATATTAACATCAAATTACTCTACGAGAATGCCCAATCAAAAGAGATAAGGCTATCATTAAATGAATATATACTTGTAAAACTTATTGACAGAGGTTCTTGGCAAAGTTCAGAGCACAAAGTCTGTGGATGATTAATAAATGGCTAAGATAAGATACAGAGATGGGTGAAGAACAGTTCAAAACACTTTTATTGACTACATTATCTGACCAATATTAAAAAGTGATCCACGGATCAGTTTATCTTTGCATAAAAGTTTCCTTGTACACGTCATTAGGAATATGCATATCACAGAATCCCTTCCTTAGTAAAAGGCACATTGCAGCCCACTTAGAGTTTGCCACAAGGCACCTGAAGGACTCTCAAACCATGAGAAACAAGATTGCATGTTGGCAGTATTGTGGTGTGGGAATGTTTTCAGTGGCAGGGACTGGAAGACTAGTCAGGAGAGATGTGCGGAGACATCCTGGATGAAAAGCTGCTCCAGAGCTCTCTTGAACTCAGACTGGGGTGAAGTTTCATCTTTCACCAGGACAACTACCCTAAGCACACAGCCAAGATATAAAAGAAGTGGCTTTATGACAACTCTGAATGTCCTTGAGTGGCCCAGCTAGAGCCCAGACTTGAATCCTAGTGAACATCTCTAGAGAGACGCTTACGAACCAACATGATGGAGGTTGAGAGTTGCTGCAAAAAAGGAATGAGCCAAACTGACCAATGATCGTTGTGCCAAGCTTCTGGCATTATATTCAAAAAGAATTGAGGCTGTGAATACTTATGTACATGTGATTTCTCTTTTTTTTTTTTTTTTTTATAAATTCTCTTTTATTGATTTATAACATTCTTTCATACTTCTTCTTACACATAACTCCTTTTTATATTCTTTTACAAGCTTTACATAGCTCTCCACATATTTCAACATACATAAAAAATACATTACAATAACAAATACATTATTCTCTGTTGTTTCACTCTCCCTCTCCTCCACCCCCCCCCCTTCCCTTCATCCGTTGGTCCCTCTCTTTCTCCTATCCCCTATCCTCCGCGGCATCACTCCACTTCTCTACATACCTATCCCATGGTTCCCATATTTCATGGAATTTATCAAGTTTCTCATATATTGTTGCTGTTAAGTACTCCATTGTCCTTAATTCCGCTATTTTATTCATCACTTCCTTTAGGTTTGGTGGGTACCTTTCTTTCCATTTGGAGGAAATTTTCATACGTACTGCTGATAATATATGTTGTATTAATTTATTTCTGTTTTTATTTATATCTTGTACCGGCGTTCCCAGTAGGTAGGTGTCCAGTTCTATTTCCAATTCCATACCCATCATACCTTCCAGTATTTCCCTCATTTGTTTCCAAATTTCACCTATCTTAGGGCAAGCCCAAAAAATGTGTTCCATTGTGCCCTTACCACTCTGGCATCTCCAGCATCTATCAGAGGCCTGTGGGTAGATCTTATGTAGCCTCTCGGGCGTATAGTACCAGTGGAACAAAATTTTGTATCTATTTTCCTTAACCAATGTACTAATTGATGCTCTTCCGGCATTCCACCAGATCTTTTTCCAATCTTCCCTTGTGTATTCTCTCCCTACTATTTTCTCCCACTTATTCATATACGGGAACCTCCATTCCCTCCCCGCTTCCAGGGCCCGATAGATGCTGGGGATGCTACCTTTAGTCTGTGAGTCTTTTCTGCATAGTTTTGCAAATGCTGTAGGTTCTGGGAGTGTCAATGTTTGGGCTTTTCCTAGCAGGTAGTGACGAACCTGGAGGTACGTATAACACTCACATTCGGGCATATCCATTTTTTCCTTTAATTCCTGGAATGTATATAGTTGTCTTGTTTCAGACATCATATCACCTATTCTGATTATTTTTCGCGATTCCTATATTTCCTTCCTCTTTTCTGACCATACTACTGGGATGTTTCTGTTTTCCACTATCCATTCTAGTTCTGAGGCCTCCTCTATCAACCCATATTTTTTATTACTGTACTCCCAGATTTTTCTTATGTGCTCCATAGGGCCCGTTAGTCCATTAACCGAGATCTTACTTCCGGTTTTCCAGATCAATGTACACAAGTTTTCTATCCCAGTCCAATATCTTTCTATTTGCACCCATTTAGGATCTTTTACTATTTTTAGCCACGTTACTATTGGTCTAATCTGGGACGCTATATAATATTTTTCTATATCCGGCACGTTCATGCCCCCTTTCTCCCGTTCTGTACATCATTTTTGTAGATAGCCGATGGGTTTTATATGCCCATATGTACTCCATTAATTTTTGCTGGATTTTTTAAGTTTAATTTTGGGGATTTTTATTGATAATGTGTTAAATAGGTACAGCATTTTCGGTAGCACCAACATTTTTACCGCCTCCATCCTGCCAATCCAGGATACTGTGTGTGGTTTCCACACTCTGAGCATGTCCTCTATCTCACGGAATAGGGGGACATAGTTGTTTTCATACAACTTCTCGTGTTTCGGCATGATACACGTGCCAAGGTATTTTAATCCATCCTGTTTCTAGTTCCATTTGTATGTTGTTTTTAAATTATCTATCTCCCCCTCCTCCATGTTCAGAGCCATAGCTTCAGTTTTGGCAGTGTTATTTTTATATCCCGACAGGTGGCCATATTCCTCTAGTATTTTCATTAGGTTAGGGATAGATGTAATTACCTGGGTTATTGTCAGTAAAATGTCATCAGCGAACAGTGATATCTTATATGATTTGTCCCCCATCTCCAATCCCCTAATATCTGCACAATTTCTTATGAGTGCTGCTAATGGCTCAATGGCCAGAGCGAAGAGGATTGGAGATAGGGGACATCCCTGTCGCATCCCATTTAGAATAGGGAAAGCCTTTGTGTTGCCAATAGGCAATTTTACTGATGCTGATGGATCTACATATAGTCCTTTTATTGCTATTACATATGCGCTGGCTAACCCTACTGTTTCCAGTGTTTTAAATAGAAATGGCCAGCTCAGCCTATTGAAGGCTTTCTCCGCATCCAAACGCAGTATTATTGTTTTGTCTTTTTTCTTATTGGCTATATCTATCAGTTCTATCACTCTACGAGTATTATCACCTGCCTGCCTCCCCGCCACAAACCCCGTCTGGTCGGCTTCAACCAATTTGGGCATATATTTTGTAATTCTATTAGCTAAGATTTTTGAGTATATTTTAACATCAGAGTTCAGTAGGGCTATAGGCCTGTAGCTGGCACACTCTGAGGGATCTTTCCCAGGTTTAGGGAATACAGATATATGTGAATGGTTCATAGACCTAGGGATTGCATCACCCTCCATAAATCATTTATATAGTTTCACCATGTGGGGGACTAATAACCCCTGGAACTCTTTGTAATACACATAGGTGAGATCTGGTCCCGGAGCCTTGTTCCTGGGTAATGATTTTATTACCTGTTGCACTTCCATCACGTTTATTTCTCTATTTAGTTCTTCTACCTCCATTGGTTTTAATTTAGGGAGTTTTGCTTTTTCTAGGAATAGTTTAATATCTAATTCTGATATCCCCGCCTTTGTCTGCTGGGAGGCTATTGAGGAGTATAAGGTTCTATAATATTCTTCAAATATTCCTGATATTTCCCTTGGATCGTATGTAATTTGTCCAGACCCGTTTTTAATTTTATTAGGCATACCTTCAGATTTTTTTATTTTTAGTTTGTTTGCTAAGAGTCTATCAGCCTTATTTCCCTTGTCATAATAAAGTTGTTTCGTATATTGCAACTTTTGTTCTATCTTTTCAACGGCATATTCTTTCAGTGTCGCTCTTATAGCCACTATCTTTCGTAGTAGGGGTATGGTGGGTTGTGATGTTAATTGTCTTTTTAGTATCTTTAGTTCCCCCTTCATATTAATTATAAATTGTTTAGTATTTTTTTCTTTGCTCTTTGCTGATGTTAATGCTATGCACTGACCTCTTATTGCCGCCTTATGGGCTTCACAAAGCGTTCCCTGGGAGTTGACTGTACCATCATTAATTTCGAAGTACTCCTTGAGTCTCTGTTCCAATTGTGCTTTTATTGATTTATCTTTTATTAACTGGTCGTTAAAGCTCCAGTTCCTGTGGGTCTGTGTTTTCCTATTTATTATAATATTTATTGTGATTGGCGCGTGATCTGACCAAGTTATTGAGTGTATCTCTGTTTTTTTTAAATCTTTTATCACCTCTACATTCCCCATCCAATAATCAATCCTTGCGTGTGTTCTGTGTACATTCGAGTAATATGTGTACTCTTGATCTGTGGGGTGTTGCATCCTCCATAGATCATGTAGTGAGTTAAGTTTCATTATTTGTCTGAATCTCCTTGCATTCCTTAAGGCCCCCATACACGTGTCGGATTCGCACCGGATTCCGGCACGATCGATTCCGGGCGCGTGCACGCGAAACGATCGTGCCGGAATCGCATGCAGCCCACCTTGTCCGATCGATCAGGTCCGATCGTTCAGGGGCTCAGAATCGGATCCGATGGAGAACCAACATGTTGGTCTTTCTCATCCGATTCTGCCCGGATCAGGGGGAGTTGCCATTTGTGCGGCGGAATCGGAGGTGGAATCACACACGGAATCGTGCCGGAATCCGCTCGGACAAGGTGGTATGCTGCGATGGATACTCTTAATTGGCCGATTGATCACACCTGCGATTCCCGGCAGAATCGCCGGAATTGATCGGATGATGAATCGATTGGACATGGAATTCGACACGTGTATGGCTAGCTTTAGTGTGTGTTTCGGTGTGTCTATTTTCCCGATTTGCATCCTGTCATTCTCAGGTGCAAGTATCATATTATAATCTCCCCCCATAATTATTATTTCGTGTTGTGTCAGTGTGATTTTATCCATTAGCCCCGTGATAAACTGAATTTGGTTTGTGTTTGGGGCATAAATATTCACCAATGTCACCGTGCGATTGCAAATTTTTCCTTTCAATATGATATATCTTCCATCCCTATCCAGGTCTACAGATATTTGATCAAATTGTACGTTTTGCCGCATTAGGATTGCTACTCCAGCTTTTCTGTTGCCTGAATTTGCCTGGTAAACTTTAGGGTAATCCCTCTGTGCGAATTTAAACGTGCCTATTTTATCAAAATGGGTCTCTTGTACAAATACAATATCTGCTCGTATCTCCTTAAATTCCTGCAGTGCTAACCTTCTTTTACCAATGGAGTTTAGTCCCTTCACATTCAGTGATAAGAATTTATATTCCATATTACCTTATCGTTGTTCCTCTTGTTCCCCATGCTGTTACCTCGTACCCCCCTCCAGGTCCGTCACCTCCAAGCCAGAATTCCATTGGATACCCATTTTTATGCCACGGAAGATAGAGGAGCCGGTCGAGATCTAGACCTTCGTGTAGAACAACAGAGTCAATAACATAAAAAAACATAACATAAAAAAAACACAACATTAATCCTTCCATACTAAAACTTTCACATACAATCTCTTTATTTCTTTTCTCTATCTTTAGATTGTCTCCGCTGCTACAGCAGCGTTTCAAAATTCCCATATGATTGCCCCTCATGCTCCTCATCTCCAACCATGCATGAGGGGGGGGCCATATTGGGGGGTCCTGGCATCCGTTCGCCTTGGGACATCCTGGGTCGCCCGCACACTATTCAATTATATAAAAAAAAAAATTATGCCAATTTTCCTGAGCTTTTATCTCTCTTTCAGATATATAATTTAAAGTGACATATGAGTAAAGTGGAAAAATGAGAAGAGAAAGAAGAGAGGAGAGAAAACAAAACAAAAGAAAAAAAAAGTCTCCC
>CM070039.1:53860114-53897864 GCA_036250615.1 Ptychadena robeensis
AACAGCTTGCAAAATTCCCTCCAGAACCGAGAGGTGAACTGGGATCCCCGATCCGATAGCCCCGAGGAAGGAACCCCATGTAGCCTTACCACCTCCCAAACAAAAGCATCCGCTGTCGCAGAGGCCGAGGGAAGAGGCCCCGATGGCGCCGCATTCCCCCCAGGAGATGCGGAGGGCTGACAGGTATACAATAGGTGGGGGGGATGGGACTGGCATGGTGGTGATGTTAGGAAGAAGATGGGTAGGAGAGGCTGAAGAGGTGGGTTTTTAGAGCTTTTTTGAAGGTGGCAAAGGTAGGAGCAAGTCTTATGGGGCGAGGGAGGGAGTTCCAGAGAGTAGGAGCAGCCCTAGAGAAGTCTTGGAGCCATGCATGTGATCAGGTTATGAGTGGGGATGTCATTAGTAAGTCACTGGAGGAGCGGAGGGGGCATGTTGCCCTGTCCATTTTATAGCTTTGAACTTATAGGGTGTGGCACAGATTCTGATATATATTCTAGGGGAGAGGTCTCAACATTTTGGACCTAGGTCATTTCTTTTTGGATATAAAGGGACATGCTACACCATACACCCTCAACACCTACTCTGGTGGAGTGGAAACTTTTGGCAGAAGGGCTAATGCATATGTTGTCTCACCTATCAAAGGAAACACACATATATCCTTGCCAACGCTGACTGAATGTGACCAGTTACCTAACAACAGGGAAGAGATCACTACTATCATCCCCACTTAAGACACTTGGCTGATAAGATTCCTCCAATGGACATAAATGCTGATATCGTAGACTTGCTTGGAAAGGATATTTTCAGGGTACATTAGGTGCGCAAACAATGCAACATAGTCCTGATACTCTGAAATGCTTGATCTAGGCTGGGTAATTGTAATTGACATCATCAAAGATCCTGATGTCACTTTTATTCTCCGTGATGACAACTTAGGAAGCTCAGTGTTTTGTACCACACAAGATGACAACAAAACAGCATTGTCAGTTGAGGACAGAGAATCCATTTAAATAATGGACACCAAATTCTCTAAAACCTTTACCCTTTCATGCTACCGGTCTTCCTAAAATCTGTGAGCAGGCCTTATCCAGATTCATCACATTGCAGAGAACATTAAAGAACAAGCCTGAAATCACTTTGTTGTGCTTATAAAACTGATATTCGAGAATGATCATGCTGAGCTAACTCCACCTTTGCAAGAACATGAGGAGTGCTGGTATCGACCCTTTTTTGGAGTAAGCCCTAGGCTACATGTTTGCTATTGGATCCGCTGGGTTCCGTCAAGCCTCCATTGCGTTCCTTTAGACATGGATGGCTGCGTCAACATCATAGCGATGGAGGCTCGGAGCAGCAGATGCAGGACTCTGACAGGCTGTGGAGACAGCCCTGTCATAGCCCCATTGCCATCAATCCCTGCATTCAATACAGGGATTTTATCGGATAGTGGATCCTAGGGCTTTATCATCCACGTGAGCCCAAGCAAATCCAGCCAGTGTGAAGGTGTCTCTTTGAATGATGTTCTCCTTAATGGTCCAAATTTAACCAACAACCTAGTAGGAGTACTTCTTAGGTTCAGAAAAGAGCCAGTTGCCATTTCAGCTGACATTGAACAAATGTTCCATTGCTTTATTGTAAGAGAAGACCATAGGAACTTCCTAAGGTTTCTTTGGCACCATGACAATGACATCAAAATGAAGTGCATATCTTTGGTAACAGGCATGCATCTGCTGTTGCAACATATGGCTTATGAAGGACTGTTCTTTAGTGAAAAAGTGTATGAAACTGATGCTTGACACATTGTTGAAAGAGACTTTAATGTGGACAATGGACTCAAATCCTTACCCACAGATGAGGAAGCAATCAACCTACTCCAAAGGACGCAAGTTATGCTTACCGAGGCCAACCTTAAGCCACCCATAGACATATCGGTGCACGCTCACCGGTCATCTGGGAATTGTACGCCGCCACCTTGACAATCGATCCTAAAAAACTACCGTTATAACTAGATAAGGAATGTCCAGTTGTTTTTTTGGGGCCAAACGTGCTTAAAAAACAACAAAAAAAGCATGTTGGTGGTGGCACTCGATCCCTTCGCGTACGAGCTAATTACCTAATTATCCAATTTCCTATACTTCTCCCTTTCCTGGATTCATCTCCTCTAACATCTATATTTATCTGTAACCTTAAAAATTTATTATTACAGGTAATATCATAGAAGAAATAATAGGTCATATTAACCCCTTACTCCTTCCAAAGCCATTATCCCCTGTGCTGCAATAAGCGCTAAGCACACAAACACTCACTTTCTAAATACAGTTAAAAAACTGGTATCTGTAACAATTACATTAATTATCACAGATACCAGCAAAACCTGACATTTAAAAAACAACTACACACACTCAATTACACCAAAACACCTCAAAGGTTAATAATTTAATATATTATTGGATATAAAACAATAATCTTGACAATTTAACATTTCCTTCAAAGCAATACGCAACAAACCGCACATAAGACCACCTACAGCTATTACAGAATAACCCCTACCCAATCCAAAATAACCCCCAGCACACCAGCAATACCCTAAGACACACAACATGAAATAAATGTGTCCGATAAATAAATACAGTAAATGCATCACACAGTACATAGTGCCCTAATACATACAGTAAATGCATTACACAGTACATAATGCCCTAATAATTTCCACCAAAAACCTGGAATAACCATATAACCAGTTGCATTATATTAATCCCTATCTGACAATCACCAATAATATATAACAATAAAACACACTAATCCACTTGAATTTTCCCTAAACAATGTTATATGTCCTAAATAAATACATTAGGACATATAACATACAACACAACCGCATGAAAAAACAACCAATAGTCAAAGCCGAAATAAAACATTTGCCACATCATAAAATCCCACAATATTGAAACCAGACAATTAGTTAACATGAAATATACATTCACAGGGGTGCACATAAGTGGTAAGATGGAACTCAAAATGGGCCAATAAACTAGCTATGCGTAACTGCATTATTGTTACAAAGCTCATATGCGTACTAGCAACTTGGAGGCAATACATGTCTGCTGACACAGCTTAATGTATACAATTTATTTTCACTTGGATAACTGCAGGGAAATATGAAGGTTGCAGTTAGGGGTGTGAAATTGGGAATGCAAACTATTAATCCAAAAAGAAGATTGAACGTCTAAGGGTGTTGGAGATCTGGGGTATGAAAGTCAGTGTAGGCATATGCAAGGGTAAAATCTGACAAGAGAAAAGCACTGTGTGACAGGTGCTATATGATTATGAAAGCATGACATTTGGACTGCTAGTAGTTTCAGGGGTTAGTTACTAAGCCAGAACATTTCAGGCTTGCACTACTGAGGTATGTGATCTTGGGGTTCAAACGTGTTGTACTGTGAGACCCAAAGCCAGCTGGTGACCTGTGGATGGAGACAGCTAATCGGAGGCTAAATAAGGAACAGGGAGGTCCATCTGCAGCAGAATCTACCATGCAGGAAGCTGAGACAGAGGACAGTGAGGAGACCACCATACATATGAGGTGAGTACCAAACACCATCTCCTGGTACCTGGTACTCATATGAGGAGCTCATTAAAAAAGTTATGTGCACCCCAGTACAGATACATTGTAATACATATAACATATGACATACAACACAAGCAAACCAGACACTTGATAACAATTAAACATGCATATACATTTTCATACTGGTTACATCTAATAATACCATTATTTATTACATGCAGCTGATATACATATGACATATATGTTTTGCAGAAATGTTGGTGAGGTTCCACCACAAATGCAAAACATATAAGAAATATACAACCCCCCAAATCACATTAAATGAATGTCAATGTAATTACAGTTATATGTCCAATCTCGCGCAGTAATCCCATCACAAAAAAAATACAATAAAGCGAATGTCCCCCCCCAAAAAACATTTAAAAAATCCCCCATTAAAAAAAAATAATCCATCTTCCATCCACCCTGAACAAAAATTGCATCCGCCCGAACAAAAAAAAATCCATTCACCATCCACTCCTGAACAAAAATCTGGTCTGCACAAACAAAAAAAAGCAAGCAAGCAGACAACACGTGGGTTTTGTTGATAAGCAAAACCCATGTGGTGTCTGTATGACAGCATGGCCAACTCATTGGGTGTGAGAACATTTTCAGATACTCAGTGCGCAGGACCTGAAGTCACACTCTTTTCGGCGCTGGACTTCGTAGAGGAACTCCCACAGTGCTCCGGATGGGGAATGAATAATTTTTTTTCTTCTGGAAATTACCTCGAAAGATGGTGGAATGTAGGCTGAGTTTTTTTGGGTGGAAGTGGATTTTTTTTTTGGTGGATGGAAGATTATTTTCTTTGTTTGGGTGGACCAGATTTTTGTTCAGGGGCGGATGGAAAGTGGATTTTTTTGTTCGGGTGGATCAGATTTTTGGACGGGGCGGATGGAAAGTGGATTTTTTTGTTGGGGTGGATCAGATTTTTGTTTGGGGGCAGATGGAAAGTGGATTCTTTTTTGTTCAGGCAGACACGATTTTTGTTTGGGGCGGATGGAAGATGGATAATTTTTCTTGATTGGGTATTTTTTTATTTTTTTGAACAAACCCTTTATTGGATTTTATTTGTGATGGGACTACTGCGCAGCTTTCAACATATAACTGTAAGTACATTGACATTTATTTAATGTGATTTGGGGGGGTTTGCATATTTCTTCTATGTTTTACATTTGTGGTGGAACCTCACCAACACTTCTAAAAAACATATATGTCATATGTGTATCGGCTACATATAATAATGAATGGTATTATTACATGTAACCGGTATGAAAATGTATATACATGTTTAATTGTTATCAATTGTTGGGTTTGCTTGTGATGTATGTTATATGTTTAATGTATTTGTATGTGAATGTATGTTTACTAATTGTCTGGTTTCATTAATTGTGGGATTTTATGATGTAGCCAATGTTTTATTTCAGGCTTTAACTATTGGTTGTTTTTTAATGTGGTTGTTGTGTTGTATGTTATATGTCTTAATGTATTTAATTAGGACATATAACATTGTATAGGGGGAAATTCATGTGGATTAGTGTGTTTTATTGTTAAATATTATTGGTGATTGTAGGATAGGGGTTAATGTAATGGGACTGGTTATATGGTTATTCCAGTTTTTATTTTTTAGGGCACTATGTTTTGTGTGTAGCATTTACTGTATGTATTTATTTGACACATTTATTTCATCTTGCATGGTGTGCTAGTTGTTTTGGTAGGGGTAATTCCTAATTGCTGTAGGTGGTCTTATGTGCAGTTTTTAGTGCATTGCTTTGAAGTAAATGATACAGATAGATACCAAGATACCAAGTCATTACTGTATTTAGAAAGTGAGTGTGTGCTTAGCGGTGCACTGGGGAAATGGATTTGGAAGGAGTAAGGGGTAATTTGACCTATTATTCCTTCCATGTTATTATCTGTAATTATCTTTTTTATGATTACAGACATTGGGGGAGTTAAATATATTTATTTTTTATGTGTTAGCAGGGACATGTTTGAACTGTATTGGGTTGTGTACAGAGGTTCCAGAGACCTCTATACGCAATCCATAGGGTGAGGGGGGGTGAAGATATATTCATTTTGCACTATTCTTGCAGATCAGAGGCATTAACAGGAAGTGACCTGTTTTTTTTGCCTTCGATTTGCAGGGGCAAGAATCGGCTACAAGTCGAGATACATTAGTGGGCTGCATAGATTTACACAAGACCTTTCAACGATCCATTGATCCACAAAGTGCTCACGCGGGTATCGATGGCCGTTTTAATGTCTGCTGGGAACCGCCGTGTCTATGGCCAGCTTTAGGCCTCAGGATTATGGGAGCAAAAAGACAGAGACAGATCACTGCAATACTTTATAACTGTCTCAAGTGTCATGAATTAAGAGAAAAACGTCAGCAACAGCAATTGTCAGACTTGCCAGCTGATAGATTAAGTACTGACCCACCTTTTACTCATCTGGGTTTAGATGTTTTTGGACCATGGATGGTAACAGCACGTAGAAACCTAGGACGGTATGTTATCATACAAGGGAAATTGGGATCAGTTGAAATGGTATTATGTAATACAGCCCTAATATCTCACAGGTTGGATTCTTAAGACAATCTTCCAGCTGTTGGACAGCCTTCAATACAAACATATTGATTATGGGGGGAGATTTTATATCCCCTTCTCATACCAAAAAGATCGCCCCTTGACACTGAGAACAGGTCAAACCAACCCAAAGTGGTCCAATACTCGAGACATTTAGGCAATAATAAGAGAAAACGGACTGTATGATATGTGGAGGATAAAAACACCCAATGGAAAAGCAATATACATTTTATTCTACCCCCCATCAACACACATACCGTATTGACTATTTTTTTACTACTGTGGTGGGATTACAGTTGATACAAAAAGCCGAAATTTTACCAATAACATGGTCAGATCACGCTCCAGTAGTCATAGAAATTATCAACAGAGTTTAAACAGAGGAGGGGAGGCTACTGGAGATGAATGAATTCCTTTTAAAATCCCAGAGTTAAGAATTAAAATAGAAAAAGATATAAAAAACTACATGATAGAAAACGAAGGCTCGGGTTTACATCAAAATCCATTCTTTGGGAGCACATAAAGCTGTAATAGGGGGGTGTGCATGGCTGAGACAGTAAATAAAAAAAAATAAAGACGAAGTAAGAATACAGCTTTAAGGGAATTAAAATAGCAGAGAGCAGAAATGGTTATACCGCCCTCTATGGCAGCAATACAAGAAACAGTCCAATGCAGATCAAGATGAGAGACATAGAGGTAGGGAAGGTTGAAAAAGCTTTGCAATATTAAAACAGACCTACTATGAAAAGGAAATAAATCAAATTCCATATTAGCAAGAGAAGGTCATATGGAACAAATGGTGAAAAGATCCACATATAGCTGAAAAATGATCAAGGAAATCTAGTATATGACACCAAAGGAAATAGCTGAAAGATTTGCTGAATTTTATAAAGGCCTTGTATAGGGATTTGTATATAAAGTACACAGATTGAAACTATTAAAAGACTTGAGAAAACAGGAATCAAAAAATATTTTGGGAATTGGAACACACAAGACTCTTAACAATAGAAGCGAGTTTACAAATATGTAAACAACCCAATAACAAAAGAAGAACGTACGATCAATGTGATTAAAACGGTTACCAACAAGGGGAATGGCTCAGACCAGCATCGGACTGACATTCAAAAGTTATTATAAAAAACATTTGAATTAATTCTCGCACGTAAGATGATAGACTTAGCTTAATTAATTTTTTTGGAAAAGGGCCAGTCCTATGCCCGAATCTATGACCGTTCATTATGTTACAGTAATCCCAAAACAAGGGTAAAGATCCCACAAGTACCCAAACAGTTACGAGCCCATTGATCATTATTAAACTCTGATTTGAAAATCTTTTCAAAAATATAGCAGATAGATTAAACCCCAATGTGTAAAGACAAAGTAATAACAGTAACAGATACAAGTGGGATTGATTTATCAAAAGCAGGACAAGCGGGGACTAACACTAGAAAGGGCATAGACTTATAGACCATAACAAATATAGAAAAGCAGTCAATGTTATTATTAAGTCTGGGACGCCCGAAAAGGCTTTTGACCGAATAAGTTGGCCCTTCATGTACTCAGTCTTGGACAGAATGGGATCAGGCCATATCTTCAAGCTATCAAGAGTCGATAATAATAGAATCCTATAACGGCGGTGAAGACTCCCACACAATAGTCTACCTGGTTCCTTATTAAAATGGTACACACAGGTTGTCCTAATCCCCTTTTGTTTGCCATGTATAGCAGCCCTTAGTCACAGCTAATATCAGAGGTAATTTAAATATCAGAGGCATACAAAAGGAGGGAAAGATTACCAATATCCTCTCTATGCAGATGACATTTAATTACTATTACGGACCCCCTTACTTCCCTTTCTCATCTACATCAGAACTAGATATTATACTGTATGTTGTCACGGCTATAAGATTAATCATACAAACTGAATCATTACATTCATATGGCACCACATAATGTTAGACCTATTAAAACAAACCTAAAATTACTGGAAAAGTGAAGCTATTAAATAACCTGGGATTTTATCTCACACCATTTCTATAATATCTTACTGAAGCAACTTCTCCCCTCTAGTAGAAGAAACGAAAAATTATTTAGGCAACTAAAGTCTACACAAATATCATTACGAAGGGGTAAAACAACTGTAGAGCAAACTTAAGATTATGTATAGGGGGCAAAAAAACGTGATACGTGAGGTGCGGGACGCGAAAGGAGAAGGCGGCATTGCAATGTAAAAGATGTCACTCCTACCAAAGTTAACTACTTGTTCGAGACACTACCAATCGATCTCCCAAAAAAGATAATAAAAAATGGCAATCCATGATGATGATTTTCATATGGGAAATAGAGGAATAGATTGGCAAAAACACACGTAGATGTGTGTTCCACGATGGAAAAAGGAGGGGTTATCAAGCCCCCCTCAGATAGGGGATGGGGAAGTATATATAGCAAGCACAGTTGAGAGGCAGTAGGTAGCTTAGAGGACTTTTATTGGTCTACATATCATCCCCACAGCAGAGATGGTGGAATTGGAAAGTGCATGGTGTTTTCCCCCCAAAACCATTTGAATTCGTTGCATATGGGGTGGTTTTTTTTTTCCAACAGACAGATATATGAGTTTAAAACACAACAAATGCTTCGCCGCAATGAGGTGTTTACGATCACATATCTGGTCAAAAGAATAGGTGGCTCCACGACCTTCACAACATCTAACCCACAAAGATTGATATCTTTTTTTGTTTCAAACCCCCTGCTTCCAGACAAGCACAAACGAGGTAGGATTGACAGAGCATATGGAAGATATATAAAAATGTTTTTAGGTTTTTGTGGTCACGATGTAAACACGGGGGGGTAGGTATAGGGTGGTAACAGAAAAGGTATTTATTGTGGACTTTTGAAGATTACAGGAGAAATTACAAATTGCCACAAAAGCTTGACTTTACAGCTACACTACAAAATTAAGAACACTTTTGCCCAATCTATAACGTAAAGACTTGACGCGGTTTAGCGAATTAATCCCTTTGAAAATGAATTGAACTCTGGATGGTCCCTCACAAATAAAGGATATATTGTCCAAAGATTTATATAAAATTTTGGGTGACACCCAGAGGGGATACATTTTTTAGGCATTGCATGCATTATGACTCAAAATGGGTAATCCTTTTTAGGAAGGCCCCTTGGCAAAAGAAATGCTGGCAGAGTATCTGGATTGCAAGCCCACCGCAGCTCGATCTGCACGCAGTATAAAGAAAACGCATATAAAAATAATGATGCACTGGTATTATTCACCCCAGAATTACTAAAATGCAATTAAATTCAAGCTTATCCCCAATGTGCTGGCGGTTGTATTTTTTTTGTTTTTGGTGTGTGTTGTAATGTAAAAGACAGAAGTTAGGCTCATTATTTCATTATCTTTTGTGACGTTGCCGGGGGAAAAATTGAGACCCCCTTTGGAGGAAAAGCCAAGCAGAGATAGTGTTACAAAGTGATTAAAAAAAAGACGGTTCCAGCGTGAATCCAGAGAATAAGCATGCTTGCCTGGGCTTGCTACCTCAAAGGAATGCTTAAAAGAGAGAGAAGAAATGAATTTACATATATTCAGCGGTAAATTTCTGGTAGCAGCTAAATGGAAAGACCCTTACACCCCCTCGACTTTGGACTATATAACAACGATGGATGTCCGTTCTATGGAATACCTGACGGCTGATTAGAGACTCTTAGACAAATTTTACTCAATAATGGGAGAACTGGGATTCATTAGATCATGTAGAGCTATGTAGGTGAACACAGATCAAGGAGGAGATGGAGGAGGGGAGCAATGTTTTTTTATTTTATTTATATTTTTATTTATTTTTTTTTCTTCTTTCTGTTATTTTATTTTTTCACCAGGGGTAGTCTCAAAAACTGTAACACAAAGAAAAGAACAGAAAAGAAATAAATATATGATAAATATATATGTATATGCAAAGGAAGAGGAAAAGGAAGAGAATATAATTTGTTAAATATGCTTACATATGAAACATGTTGCATATGTGAATGCGGGGGTTGCGCCCTGTGTGGACCGTGGGGGTTCTACGGGTCGCCTTGGGATGGGGCTTTTTGGGGTGGGTGAGAGAATGACGCGGGGATGGTTTCTTTGGTGCGGGTGGGGCCGGGGTCTGGAGTCTCATCCGCCGTTGTTCGGCGTGGTGGTATGGGGAGTGTGTGGTGTTGCTTTGTGGGTTGAGTGTGTGGACTGGATGTTGATTCATGGGAGGTGTGGAGTGTGTGTCTTCTCTCGGTGTTTCGGGGGGTTGCCTCGCCTTTTCGGGGGGGGGTGGCCTGTGGGTCGTGGGTGGCTGGGGTTTCGCGGATTGGATGGAGGCGGGTCTGTGAATGATTGGAGTATATGTTGTGGTGGAGGTGGTGGCGGGGTGTGGCTCTGGGGGTGCATCGGCCGGGGTGGCCTGCTGTGGTGTGGGCTGGCGACCGCATCTTTGGGGGGACGTGATGGACTGGGGGGTGGCTCGATGGCTGGGGGGGGGGGTGTGGGTGTTCGGGGTATTGAAAGAAAAGGTTGTTTTTTTTTTTTTTTTTTTTTTTTTTTTACATTTAAAACATTTGGTTAATTACACATACATATTTACACATCCTTAGTTAATCACTTACACCACTATCACTTTCACACATTGAAACGTATTCACCACAGTATCCTTATTGACAAACACTAACTGCACTACTTTTAATTACACACATAATGTAATTAAAATATTTTTCACATACCCCACCCCCAAACACTAGTCTATGATACATCTTTCATTTACCCCCAAACACTTATCCCTCTCCCCCACGCCTCCACGTTCTCTGGGTACTCACATTTTATTAACTCATTCACAGTCCCCCCTACACTAAATTTCTTTTTTTTTTTTTTTTTTTTTTTTTTTTTCTTCTTGCATATTCTTATTTTACTCACTTTCCCTTCCCCTTCCTCACTTGACACTAATACACTAGGCAGTTTGTGGTGGTATATATGGTTAATTTATAAATTTTTTTTATTCTTTCGTGTCATGGACGCCCGTACGCTTGCTCCTCCTGAAGCAGTTGACGGGTTTGCGCATGGTCTGCCTTGGCTGTGCCACCCCCCCCCGGGTGGTGGGTGCCTGGATGGGGCCTCACGGGGTCTGGGGGGCGCTCAGTGGCAGGTATTTCCGGTTGGTGTCTCTCCGGGGATATTTTGTTTGCTCTCTTACTGTGGCGTGTGCTTTGTGTCGTCGTGGACTTGCATCTGTGCAGTTCTACGTCCCCGGCGGTTTGTGATTCGGGGTTGTTTGATTGGTATGTCGGTGTGTGGGCCCCCCCCTTGCCTTGTGCGTCGGGTGTTGATGGGTGGGTTCGGGTCCTTCTGGCTCGCCCGCATTGTGGGGCTGTCTTCCGGGTGCTTTTTGCCTTGCCTTGGGGGTCCCGTCTTGGGGGGCCCGGGGGATTCCCGTTGGTCACGCGGGGCGCAACTTCCTGTTTATTTTATTTATTTATTTATTTTTTTTGTCTGATTATGTACTTATTTATTTTTAATAGCTATATCCTAGGATGCTGGCAACTTACACTTCACTAACAGGGAACTATTACGTTTTTGCATATGTGTTACTTGTATGTATGTATTTTTATGATTTGAAAAATAAATGTATAAAAAAAAAAAAAAGAAACCTAGGTGGTCAAGCTAATAGCAAACAATGGGCAGTGCTGTTTACCAGCATGAGTATGCGAGCTGTACACATTTAAGTCATAGAATCCATAGATACCTTCAGCTTTATCAATGCTCTATACTACAACTAACGAGTTACAATCAAACTCTAAAGCTAGGCATACACGGTTCGATTTTAATATGATCAATTTCTGATTCGATTTTAGATCTTGATCTTTTAATCGGACTCTGATCGTAAGCGAATCCAAAGTAGATCCACATGGAAAGTGTGAGCATAATACAACCAAAATCACCGATTTATTAATTTATACTCATGATATGATGTAATTTCCTCCTCCCAAATTGTAAATTCCTACTACCATCGAGCAGACACATATTTGGGTGAGAAAAAGAATATTTTTTTGACCTCCAATATTTTTTCCTGTATTTCATCATTCAATACTGTAAGTTACCACATCTGTTGTAAAGATATGTTATATGTGATGCAATAAAGATACATGGATGGAAATTCAGTTATCTGATAAGATTGTCTACAGTGATTGTCTCTACTATACAGGCCAGCTATAGAGGTCTCAGGAAGGGAAATCACTATACAGCAATTGGAGTAAAAATAACTCATCCCACAAATATAGTAACAGAAGGTTCTTAGCAGCTTAGAATTAGCTTAGCTTGAATTCCTTTTTTTTATATTTGAGATCAACGGGTTCTGGATCAAAATGTGCCCTATGGGAGCACTTATTGTCCAGTTCCTTAAATGCCAGGACCCGGTTCAAGGTGAATCTGGAGAGAAGGGGATGACTTAAAGCCTACCTGAATGTTTTAATTTTTGAACTCAAAGTTGGATAACTGCAAACTCGCCATTTTTTACTCTTCCCCTTTCATTTCTATGTTACCCAATTTGGGTTCACGTTTCTCCAGAACCTAGGGGGCTATAGACCCTTAATTTGGTAAGATTGTAGTTATAGTCTGTGGCTACAACCATGGGAAACATGGGGTCTCTAGTCCATCGGGTTTGTTAACCAATAAGGCTCAAAATTCAGAGCTTTAAAAGTGCCATTTTTAACTGCCCCATTCATCTCTATGTAAAAAAGTGACCCATTTTGGGGTCGGGGTCCTCCAGAACCAAAGGGGCTATAGACCCCCAATGTGGTAGGATTATAGGTATAGTCTTCAGCTACAACCATGCAAAATGGGTCTCTAGCCCATCGTGTTCCAAATCTGTGGTCATCCTTCAGAGGGAAGCACATTTTGACAGAGCTTGGGAGCCCCCAGCGGTCGAAGAGGCCCTATGTGTCTGCATACTTCGCATAGTGGGCGAAACAGCCCTGGCTGAGATTAATTAAACCCTCCAGGGACCCCTAAGGAGCAAGAACAGAGCCACAATGTAAGGGAAGAGTAGTCCAGGTGCACAGGTACACAGACATGGTATTCAGAGGGTTAAACAGAAGAGTTGTCCAGGTACACAGCAGGGGTAATACACAGGACTTTGTTTTAAACTTCCCTTTTATTTCATAGCAGTGACAAAATTTTATCGCAACTAGTCCCCACAAAAGTAGAAATATGCAGTTCTTGGCCACCTGAAATATTTTATATCAGCTGGGGAACAGTGAGTTAAGCTACCTTTAATAACCTTTCTAAACCTTTTGTGTCAACTTGTATGCATGTAATCAGGCCAAATCACCGGGATTTGTAAACTTTTGATAAGGGTCATTTATGGGAAAATAAATTACTTTAGCCAACCACTTACCTTAAATGAAAGAAAAGTTTTTGTGATATTATTCATATGCTCTGAAAAATGGTTAAAAAATCATAAATTCGGCTAGGTTACAAGTCTTCTGCACTGGTTTGTCTAAACAGAGGCTGCTATGGGAAGTGCTAGTTGTCATCCACTAAAGTGCACTGTTGACATCAATGGTAGGTGAATTGTACATAAATGGGCAAAATAAATATTCATGAACCATTTTTCAAGAACACACAACACACGATGTACAATTTACGTTCATTTGTGACTTGGTTAATAAAAATAAATACTGGCAACATAGTGTGCACCAGGCAATATTTTTGTATAAATGGACAAAGAAAGCACATTATTTAAACATAATTGATAAAAGGTATGTAATGTAAGGCATTTCCATGTGATTAATAGAGGATATATTAGACCAACTAACCCAGTGATTGTTTCATATGTGCTAATAGAGCCTAAAACACTAGATGGCAATGTCGTATCAGAATCACACTTCAGTTAGCAACATAGAAAAAATTATGTTGTTTTGTGTGCACTTAAAATCTGATGGCTTGGATTTACTTCCTTTGTTCTCTATGCTTCTCTCTCTTTTTTTTTTTTTTTTTTTTACCTCAAATGACTCCACTAGATATAGTAAGTTGAGGAAAAAAAAAGAGTGGACAATTACATTATATTTTTTTTCAGATGTGAATAAAATGTGTTAACTAACCCAATGCAGACAAAAAAAAAGCTGAGTCTCTAAAATATAGTGATGCTGATGTTGTTCTTTGGCACAGAGAAATGCTACCATTCTTCTTGTTTTCCTGTGTTCTTGTAACAGTTCAAATGCTCCCTTGTAATTACTTTTATATCAAAACATGCTTGTTTAGCCACACAAACCATATGTAATGGCAATTTCCTTGACAACTATAATTTCCTTGTTGATAAGAAACACGGATACAAATGTCTTTTATATTTTTATTCATAATGCAGAAATGGCAAAAAAGGAAAACCTTATTACCTAAATAAAGCAATCTTACTACATAAATAAAGCATCTTACCACTGTTACACAGTGAAAAGAAAAGAAATGGACATGGATGGACATAGATTTATGAAGAACAGAGATATGTTAATTTGTGGGGGTCTCTACAGTGCGGTATTTGGGCAGTAGGCATAGATAACCAAAATGGTTCTGTAGTAACAAACCACTTTTACAGGTCACATGCACAGATCTGCCCCAATCATAGCTCTACATTAAGCAGGAGCTTTTTGGATCTTCCTTCACATCACAGCCAGAATTTCATTTTAATAAGATGGACAGTAGTCTGCACAGAAAACCAGAGAAACAGTGGATAGCATCTACTATCCATTAGAATTATGCCCCTGTGGCATGACATAACAATGAGAGAAAGTGCTAGCAGACATGATGCCTATATGATGTAACCAGGCTAGTTGATGTTTTTTTTTAATTGGGTTTACGAAAATGTCTTTCTTGGTAGATTAAAGAAGCAACAGAGAGGGTATATGCTACCATGTAGTAATATTCTTGTCCAGATGACGTACAGATGGCTGAACCTCCTGCTCTGTACCAGAATCCATACATTTTGATTGATCTCTAAATACATGCCAAAAAATTATATCATCAACTTTTTTTTACATTTACAAACCAGTAATAGATGTAAGGTTTCCAATGTGGGAAATAATTTTAAACCTTAATGGTTTGTATGTGTAATTTTAATAGTTTTTTTCAACATCACTAAAATAATGACACATTTATTAGAAAGTAAAACACATACAAAATGTAAACTAATAAATGTTACTGTTTAACCTCCCTAGTTTTTAACAAAGCGGTACGGGCAATCGCAGCTGTGTACAAAGTACACTGCCTGCCATTTCCTCCCTCCCCCCAGCTCTCTCCACATACTCCATGGAGGTCTATGGCAGTGCTGAAACCACGGAAATGCTGCAGTGATTAAGACAATCGCTGCAGCTTTTCGTGGGTGTATCGGCTACACCTGTTTCCTTGCGGTTGGGGCGAACCTGAACGCCGAACGAACAGGGTTCATCTTAACCGCTAGGGAGGTTAATAAAGTGAATGCCAACCTTGTTTCAATAAAAGATAGCACAAGCCAAAAAATACCCCAAACAGCTCAAACAAACTCTAAAAAACACCAGGTGAAATCTGACTGTGATATATACAGATATCATCCGCAGGAAGCTTTTTCGCTGCCTCTGCTGTGTGTATGACTTCTAGAAGCCTGGCTCACATACTTACTGCAGAAGAAAGACCGCTCATGAAAAAATCTTCCATCAGTGGTTTGCAGGTGAGCCAGATTTAAGTTGCCCAGCTTATATAGAAACAGCAGTAACACAAGCAAAACAAACATTCACATGGGTGGAAATTAGCTTTGCCGTGTGTATGTGAGCCGGGCTGAAACTGTGCAGATCACATATCTGTACACGGGGAAGCCGTCAGATACAGCCACTGACAGCTTCCCAGCCTCCTTTAACTTAAAACTCCTGTTCTACAGGATCACAGAGCTGTCACTGGCAGTTCCCTGCAGGGATTTTTGGGGAATGAGAAGCTCTGGAAAATTCTGGAAAAACCTAAATGACTTAAGTATAAGCCTAGGGTAGAAAATGCAGCAGCAAATGCAGACAAATGTGCTTTTGTTTTGGGATGTTTTAATTTCAACTTATTAGCTAATTTGTGAATGAATTTCAAAGCCCCTGAACAAGTATCATCACCAACATTGCTAGAGATGTAGAGCCCAAAACCCAATTATTTACCTAGTTCTTTGGCACTGAAAAATGCTACCATTCTTCTTGTTTTCCTGTGTTCTTGTAACAGTTCAAATGCTCCGTTGTAATTACTTTACTTTACATTACATACACTCTCTTAGCATCTGTGCTGTGCGTGCCAACAGAAAGGGCTCTGACACGTGTGCCATAGGTTCGCCATCATGGCTCTAGCACATATAGTTTTTGCATACATTAGGTTCAATGTTAAGTTAACTAAAAACATTGACTTGACTTTGAACTTAATTTATCACAAAAACCACATGTGCTAAAACAATATATTTTATTTCAAATGTTCGTACAACCCTTCTCTATACCTCCAACATATTTGCTGTTAATATCATGTTCAAGGGCTTTTCCATCTCTTGACTTGAGTATAAGCCAAACTTTATTTTTTTCAGCAAATTTTTGGTGCTGAAAGATTCAGCTTATATTGAAGTATATACTGTAAATGAATTGCAAATCATTACATTATTTTTTACATTTTACAGTTTTCACAATTCTGGAAACCATCTGTTCTAGGATGCAATTATGAAAGTCAACTTGTACACATGGCATGCATTAGTGGATACGCTATATTAGCAATTCCCATGCAAGGCAACCCATTGCATTGTACATATGGCATGGGTGTGTTAGTGGATGAACTACATTAGCATTTACCATACAAGTCAGCAAGTTGCATAATGCACATTGTATACGTTGGTGGATGCACTAACGTAGCATTTACAAATGTATAGGGAATGCTGGTGTTGCAATAATAACAAAAAGCATAAAGCATTGCATCACACATTATGTGCAACACAGCACATATAGCATATAGTGTACTAGCATATATGCCCTGTGAAACCTGCAAACGTGTGCAGACACTTTCGGGTCATTTTAATAATGACCCTATGACGGGTCTATCAGGTGAAAGCGATTATTGCAGTTTCGAGCCCTTACCCTGCTAGTTTGAGACCATGTTCCTGTGTTGCTGATTTAATTTGATATTCATGTTTATCTTTTCTCTCCTTTACCCCAAACTGTATTCCATTAAACCTTTATCTTATTGATATAGTTTTGTAAGTGGGGTCTGCAGAAGTGGACACCCCTCCTACTGGTTATCTTCTTTGTGCTATGTGCTCTCCCCACTGACTTGCCACATCTTTAGCTCATGTCCAGACACTGTATGTCCAGTATGCTCAGTGCACAAGACTTATCCCATCCTGACCAGGAATTAACCAATTCAGGTAGGGTTGTGTGCTAGGGACATCTAGTTTATAAGGTAAGTCTAGGTGCGGTTTAAAACCTACAGTTTATAGTGTATGGATAAAGAATATTTCTTTTGACAGCTTTTCACTCCTTTATCAATTTTATTTTATGTTACATGCTCTCTCTTCCTAGGTCAGGTTTCTCTTTGGAGAGCATGCTCTCCTGTCTATATAAAGTTACTTGCTGTGCGTAAACATGTAAAACTGTGATTTGAGGATGTGCACACATCAGTGGCTACAAATGGGTGTCCATATCTAATATCTACCTCAACATCATGTTCATCTATTAATGTATTTATAGGACTATATGTGATGCACTATGAAACTTTACCTACATGTGAAATCTGATGGAATGCTGTAATTTCCCTTTATCTTAAGGTGTGAAACTTTGGCCCCAGGGGCAAATTTGTCTGCCCTAGCAAATATTTTTGCCCTGCAGCAGATTTGATATATCTTCCTTTCCAGCAGTTGCCCTGCCAGCTGCACTCACCACCCCTTCTTCCTCTCACTCAAGAAGAATAGTCCCTGCTGTTAAGCAATGTATTCCAGTGACATCATAGTAAGCACCCGCTGCCTGGAGTATGATGGGATCTGTAGTGTTATACTACCAGAGGTGGAGAACAGCAGAGTGGTGAGTGCTGCAGAGCCGAGAAGAGGGGTACCAGGATGGGTCTGGGTGAAGGCAAAGTACAAGAACTGTAGACACAAGATAGAAAATAGGACTCCCCCTATTATATGAAATATAACATTGTTTCTGTCATCCACCAACATCCCAAAACAGTACAATATTAAATATCGAAAACCTTTTCTTTTTTTCATGTTCCCTTGCAGTACTGACAACAACTATACTCCATGCATATGTCCTGATGAAGCAATAGTGATGTTGCGAAACGTGTCGACTGTATCCTTTATATATATATTGTATATAAAGGGTATTGTTTAATACCCTGCATAACTACTTGGACTCTACATAAACAGTGATCTTTCAATTGTTACTTTTGTTCTTACCTATGGTTTAGATTAGTTCGCCTGAAAGTCCTTCCTCTTGCCCTGATTCCCAGTTGGTTGGGATCACGGTAATAGGCTCCAAGGTGCAAATATTTTGTTTTGTCTATACTGTAGACACAAGGATAGAGGTACACATGAACTTCAAATACACTGTACACACAGGGATGGGGACATAAATGGACTTCAAACACTGAATGCACTGTACAGTTTGTTTGTAGTCCATGTGTGCCCCTATACCTGTCTATACATATTATAGTCCAGGAGTGTTAAAGTCCAGCCCATGGGCCAAAAATGGCCTGAAGTGTAATTATATTTATAAATATATCAATACTCATCTGTTACCAAGACCTTGTTATAAACTGTTATTGAGAAATGTTATAACGCAATCCAAAGCGGTTCCTATTCAGACATTTGGAGGACGGGAAGTGTATGGTGCAAAAAATACAGTAATTGTTCAAATTGTAAAAAAAATGTATAATAAAAATTAAAAAATGTTTTATAAAATAAAAAAATGTTTTATAATATGTATTTATCTTATATTTATACTGTACAGATTTTTCCAAATGGTAAAATTAGTTAGTCATAACACAGTTTGAATTGGAATTACATGTTCTATATTCTTTGCCACTGTGTGGTTATCAAAAATATGGTGCGTCAGGAAAGAATGATGTTCATACTGAAGGATGAAGGAATATAGGTTGTTTACTTACCAAAGGGAATATTCTTCTAGCTAGCAAATATAGTTAAGCTTAATTGACTTCAACGAATCATTCAGAATAAATCATTATCAAAATAAAATCATAATTTTTTATATTCCCTTACACAAGGGTGTGTTATCCTCACAAATAGAATTCTCAAAACATAATATAAGCTTAAAAAAGATTAACTTTCTAAACTCACACTTTATTAAAAACATATTACTAAAATATTATAGACTACTAGCTGTAATTCATGGAAATGAATTTGACACATCTTTCAACCAGCTACTGTGGAGACCCTCCCTGCAGGAGAAGGCCCCTCATCCAGTGGGACTACATTCTCATGTGCAGTGTCTCTGGTGAAATTAGCCCCAAAACAGCACTGTGATCAATGCAAATGTATGCTGCTGTCTGAGCTATATAAGAAGTTATCAACTGATGACAAGATCCAATTTTACCAATTAAACATGGGAAATTAAAAGATATACTGAAAAAAACTACTTATCCACCAGCCATTTTCTTCTACTTATATGATTCAGAGCACCAAGATATTTATAAAAAAAAATGTATAGGCTTTTCTCTGAATGGCTGATCGAAGGTTCAACTTTCTTTCTGATGTTGATGATGTTTATTCTGGAGTGTCACTCTTTAAATGTTCTTCCATTGTATCTTTTTATAATTCACATTTCATTTTTGTATATGTTAAAATGAAGTATGATTTAAAAAATAATAATGCAATCACTTACTTTAGAAATATAGATACAGCATATGGATAGATTAAATAAAGGGGAAAGACATTTTCAGTAAAAAAAAGTAGAATGAATCATCAAATATGTGTTGGGACATCCAGTACTTGGACTGTACCTGTTTTTCTTTTAAGTGTTGCTTAGAGTGGTATGAACGATTTGTAATATGTACTATGGTATCATTTACCGAAAAGCGATCATACAAGTATCTGATGTTTTTTCTAGGTATTGAACAGTTTAAGAGTACAACAAAACAATGTTTCTGAATTGATAAAAATATATCTAAAAGTATCTAAAAAATATCTAAAAGTATAATAATCCTCCTGTCATTCTTGACGGCTCCATCTTGTCCAGCGCTGACTTTTCAGTCCTGCAATGGACGAGATGGAGCCGCCCGGCAGCATTCTGCACTGCTACTGCGTCCCGATCTGAAGAGAAGCTGGAGGAGGAGAACGGACCCCTCCCCCCGAGTGATGACGTCACACCGAGGGGGTTGGAGATTAAAGTGTATATCACACCAGAACAGTCTTCTATGAAGAAGACTGTTCCCAGTGCGATTTATAGATGTGACCTTTGCAGTTAACCCTTTCTCCCCTGGTGTGTTCATCATACCAAGGGACAAGAGGGTGCCAAAGGGCATTGTATTGGAGACATTGATAACTGTATCTAATACAATTCAAAGTAAAAAAAAACACATAACACATTTCCAATAGAATAAAAATTTATTATGAATATACAAAAACATAAATATGAATACATACTGTTTTGAAATCTATCATACAAAATAAGTATTTTGTCCCCATCCAAAGTAATGAGTTTAAACTAAAAATTACAGACATGTCCGTAATGAATGAACCTGTAATTGTTGAACATACTCTCTTTCTGAGCAAAGGTTTGGAAATTGCAATCTTTGCAAATCCTTGAGATTCACCACAAACCTATAGTAGCGATGAACCTAAACTTCATCCGTAAGCTTCCCTAGGCTGACATTTTCCCTGAAAGATAAAGTTGAGGCTGTATTTCCATCAGCTATGAACCCGAGGTTTTAATAGTGTGTGATTTTTTAACCTCTTTCTTTGATTTTGTATCTATTCACTGCAGCTGCAAAAGAAAGCTTATGTGTGAGTTCCAGATTCTTTATCATATGCAATAAATCCTTAATAGCTTTTACGCTCACATTTTTAATTCTCAGCCCTTGCCGAACCAATAAACATCTTATTACTCATTTATGATCCTCTCTTATCACAGCGGAAAATCTCTCCACTATCTTATAGTTTGAAATAATCTTTGGTAGCACTTTTTACCTTGTCCCTTCTAACAGATAATTTAACAATGATTAACTAACTCCTTAAATCTTCCAATCTAGGGGGCAGAAAAAAGGACCCTGGGTTCTGAATTCTGAAAAGAAGAAAGGAGGCAACTAGGCCACAATATCTTGCAACAGGAAAACTCCTTTGTTCTTAGATCCTAAAGGTCAATTTACATACCCCACACACTAAGGGGGAGTTTCAACATCCGTATTGCTTGGAGGGAGGTCCTGACGTAGAACGTTCACTTGGCGGATGCTGGGTTCTCACAGCGATGAGCCGTTCCGCCGATGCAGGGCTGAAGGTAGTGGAGTAGGTTGAACCTCTGCATTGGTCTAAGTCTATGTGCTCAGTCGGGATCCCCGCCAAGCACTGCGCTTAGCGAAGGGAGTCTGATGGATGTGGAAACATAGCCTTACTATCCTCATGTATCTCTCTTATTCCCTTAGCAGTGCCCTAAGACAGGGCTGCACATAAGTAGTATGTTGGTACGTAAACTGGACTGAAAAATGAGCCATAAATATTATCCTTATTAAGCGCATCTGCGTACCACACAAAGAGGGGGGACATGCATACAGCTTTCCCCCTTCTCTCCGGTGTGTGAGAAGGAAGCCTTGCTTCGATGCCATGTGTCACTAGTGATATCTGGTGGCTGAAGTTGAAATTGCAGATTGAGATTAAAACGTGAACACATTAAATAGCTGTACAAACAACTTCACTTTATCCTGTATACATTATTGTAAAAGTACATTTTTTTAGATTGACAACATTCTTTTTTCTCAGTTTTTATTGTTAAATGTATACAATTTATGTCACTTGGATAACCACAATGAAACATTAATAACTATAAAAGGTTGCAGTTAGGGGTGTCAAATTGGGAATGCAAATTACTAATCCAAAGAAAAGATTGGATTTATAAGGGTGTTGGAAATCTGGGGGATGAAAGTCAGAGTAGGCATATGTAAAGTTAAAATCTGAGAATAGAAAGTTGCACTTCTGAGGAATGAGATCTGGGTGTTCAAACAGTGTAGTACTGTGAGAGTTACATTTGACCCAAAGCCAGTTGTTAAACTGTAGATGGAGACGTCTAATCAGAGGACAATGAGGGAGACAGTGAGAAACAAGGACCCTTTTAAAACTATTCTACATATGGGATGAGTACCACCTAGCACTCCTCCAAGTAGCTCACTAAAAGTTATGTGCACCCCTGCCCTAAGACACATATTTCAGAAGCATATAGTCATTTTCTACACTGCTCAAAAATAAAGACATCCTTAATTTGAATGAATGAAATATCCTTATTAAATACGTTGTTCTTTACATGGCTGAATGTGCTGACAACAAAATCACACAAATTTATCTAACCGTTTGAGCAGACACATGCACATTTGTGGCCCCCTGGAGGTAATTTTGCAGGGCTCTGGCAGTGCTCCTCCTGTTCTTCTTTGCACAAAGACAGAGGTAGCAGTCCTGATGCTGGGTTGTTGCCCTCCTACGGCCTCCTTTATGTCTCCTGATGTATTGGCCTGTCTCCTGGTAGCGCCTCTATGCTCTGGACACTATGCAGACAGACACAGCAAACCTTCTTGCTCACATCCTGAGCAACTTGTGTGGGTTGTAGACTCTGTCTCATGCTATCACTTGAGTGAAAGCAACGCCAGCAAATTGATTGTCAATCAGTGTTGCTACCTTAGTGGGCAGTTTGATTTCACAGAAATGTGATTGACTTGGAGTTACATTGTGTTGTTTAAGTGTAACCTTAATAATAGTTATAGTGAGGGATTAGCAGTAGAGCAGAGGGGTGTGGGACACTGCATTTTAAAGCGACATGACCAAGCCACAGTTGTAGGTGAAACACACATGCAGTTTATTGTCCAAGTCTATTGACAAATGTACAAATTCACAGCAAATAATGGCAGAAAACCAGGGCATAAAACAGTAACTAACTCCTAAAACTACCCGCAAATTTCAAGCTTCAACTCTTCATAATGATATTTTAGCTGCCAGACAGTGCTTGCCTCTTTTGCAACCCTTTATATGCCTCTCACCCTCTAATTTTGAACCCCCAGATTTTCAACACCAAAAAGCTAGGGCTACACTACGTTTTTGGGTGCCATCATGAATGTGTCAGCTCTATGCATTGTTGATGCCCAACCATGCACTTTGCCTGTGTTTTGTAGGCAGGCCCATAGTAAATAACCATAATAAAATTCCCACATTTGGAGCACACTGAACATGGGGACAAAAGTGTAGTGTAGACAAGGCCTTAGTAGTACAACCCTGAAACCTTCGGGGTCAGCAAGTAAACCTATTAGACTACAACCCTCCAAATTTCACACATCAAGCTGTAGACCTTCTCTCAAAGTCTCTCACTTTGAACCCCAAGATATCCAACACCCCTAGCAGTACAATCCAGATTTTTTAGGGCGTTAGTAATTTAACCTAATCCACTGCACATAAACTATGTAATAATAATAATAACTGTAACAATAAATACAAGCCACTGTATAAAAATTATCTACATATTTCTTTTTATCATGGTCAGCTTAGAATCTTATCAATAATGACCATGAAAGTGTATAAAAATTTATCAGTAGAAACAGTTTTTCATCATTATGATAACTTCTGTTGTTTTCCACTTAATTTCCAAATCATATTTTCTCAAATAGCTAAACATCATGCATTTATAAATGATTATGTGGATGTTGTGTTACTAAGGAAACCTCCACCTCTAGTGACAGCAATTAATGATGTGTCATGTTTGATAACCTGTAGCACAGTCCAGTAACTATATACTCAGTTAAGCCACATTTTCATATGCAACATTACAGTGAAGTAATTGCATATTATAACAAATTCACCTTAATTGGAAAAGCATAAAACTACCGTACTTTAATATTTATTCTGTGCCTTCTAATTGTGGTTACCTATATTAATGTAATGCTAACATAATTTAAAAATCTGTTTTATAGCTTTGAATTGCTCCCATAGTGGTTAGTGAATCAACTCATTTAACTTGAAGATGAAGTTAAACAATATATTTTCTAATACATGTTTTGGTCTGTTAGCTTTGCTACTGCTTAGATTTAAAGCACTTAAAAATAAAACAGCTTCCTTTCTTTCCTATCAACTTTTAAGGGTAGATGCACATGGGTGTTAGTGGCACGTTGCAGTGCAAAAAAACCCACCAATGCATCTGTAAAATTATTGAGCTTTTTTAGGGCTTTTTCACAGGCGTTTGTTCAAATGCCTATGGTAGCCACATGTTGCTTTACTGCAATAAAATGCTGCCATTTACTTCAATGTGACAATGTGTTTTGGAATGGTTTTTCATCACATGTTTTTACAGCCCAGGATGTTAGGTTAAATACTATATTTATATATATATAATTAATTGTTTTCAATGGCGAAATGGTATCTATGTATTTTTTGTATGCAGGGCATCATTACATATTTACCCAGTTACATTTTTTATTTGAATAGACAATAAAGGAGACAGACCCAAATCTGTCCCAAGCTTTCCCGTTTCCAGAAGAGGTGTGGGACCCAGGGACTTTTGATGGCATGTTCAGCTTCATCACTTTTTATACATTTTATTAGTATGTTTACAGACTTTTACAACATATATAAAATTTGATACATTGTTTCAAACTGCTGGTGTGACAATCATCATAATACATAAAGACATGGGTTTCGCCCCAACTGGGCTTCATTAGGAGATTATTACAGCATTAACTAAAATTACCACCCTTGCTTTATTTAATCAATACTCACAAAATGTAAGTCTCATTTGCATTTAAATAATTAATCCAATGACAACTTGCAGCAATGGACCAGTACAGGAGAGAAAGCCCAATATGGGGTTACCACCAAGAGGGAGAAACAGAGGACAGAGGGGACTTGCAAGGGCAAAAATCACCACAGTCACCAACCTATAAGTCCTATGAAATAAGTCATCTCTATGTCAAAAAATTTGTTATGTCATTATAATTGAGTCCTTAATTTAGTTCCTATGAGGTGTCTACATATATGAAAAATATTTGTGTATGCAGGATAGTGATGGCCAAACTGTCATACAGTTCGGCCGCTAACATGTTTGCACTCCTTCTAGCTGTAGAGATGTTTGACCCACCCCGTTCACGGCGAAAAGGAGCTCACTATTCTTCCTCTGGCAAGATCAGGAGCAGTAAGATCCCACTGGAGGAAGAATCCTGCTGGAGTAGAGAACCCGGTCTTGCAGTGAAAAGCCGGTTTAGAAAAACCAGAAGTGACGTCAGTGATGTCCATCCGGCAATCGCAACCAGCAACCATGCATTCCAGGTACCAGACGTCATTTCCATTTTTTCCGATTTAAATTCCGATCCGCCTGTTCGCGGACGGACCTTGGGGAAGTTTGGCCATCACTAATGCAGGTGACACCACGAATGCCTCTACAATTAATAAAATCCATGCATTTTTATTGTTCCAAAATGTTGTCACACTAGCAATCATATATTGATTTTATTTACAGAGCAGTAGATTTATAAGATCTACTGCTCTGTTTACATAAACGGATATAGGATAGTTTTATACACATTTTAAATGTCTATAAACATAACAATTAAATGTATAAATTTAAATATTGATAAAGCTTGTGACTTGTGAGGCTGTCTTCCATTTTCTCCTTTTTTTCAGGTGGAGAAAGGGGGGGAGGAGTTTGGGGGGGGGAACATGCATCCCCTACCCCACCCTACCCCTGTCTGAAATCCCATTCAGTACAACACTGAGGTATGTTAGTGTGCCCATCCACCACTCCATGAGTCACATAATACATAGAACAGAAGCCCATTATACAGACATTGAAAATCTGCACTCACCATCGGGTTCTGACAATACCAATCAGCGTATACTCTGCCATTCTAGTCCCACATCTGGAACCTAAGTCCTAGTGAAACCTGCATACCTACTCTAGAGGTCCAGTTTATGATAGATAGATAGATAGATAGATAGATAGATAGATAGATAGATAGATAGATAGATAGATAGATAGATAGATAGATAGATAGATAGATAGATAGATAGATAGATAGATAGATAGATAGATGGGGTACTCATAAATAATCAAATACTTAGGTCTGTAGGCGGGTTGAAAAGTAAGATTCAGTGCCATTTCTAGCCCCCCTGTCCTATTGGAGGAACAATCGAGGAACAATAGACAAGTGTGTAGTCACAGAAGCTAGGTCAGGTGCTGTCCCCTTTAATTCTATGTCTCATGAGGTTCTGGGGCCAGGGGTAAAGCTGAGTCCCAGGAAGGTGAGGGGCAGTCCAGAGATGCAAGTGCTGATGAGACAACAGCAACTGGGCTAGCCAATTGTCTCCTGGTATGCCATCCTCCACCGTTTATACATGCGGGAGCCAACGGCAGCCAACATTATAGCACACATTCCTATTTCAGGAAAGGGACAGGCTGAACTGTTTCAGTTTATTACTGAACTCAATCCCTTTTTTTTCTGGACTATTTCCATGAGTTTGGGCTACAGTCCATCCCCCAAGTTCTTGTCATTGCCTTAAATAAACAGTTTGCAGTATGTCTACCTCCTGTCGTTAAGTGATCCTTGATCCTGTACTCAAACGAAAGGTAATAAAGCAACAGGATCTAAAAGATTAAAGCCATAACTGCCATAACTATTGTTGTACTGTCACGTGACCAGGTTCTCAGGGTGGATGTCCTCTGCTCGCTCACCAGGTTCTGTTCACAGCCCAATAAATCCAAGGTCAACGACAGCAGGTAGGGGCAATTTACATTTTTATTGAGGATTATGTACAGGCTTGCACCATCACCCAGAGGTAGGGATGGATAAACCGTTCCAAACTTTGTTGCTGACGAGCTGCTGGGCCTGTGGCTGGGTGCTGGGGCCCTTTTCCAGGAGGCTTGTAGTCATCTCAGGAGCCAAACCAGAAAAACCCAGAAGATTCTAAAGGACTTCTATTTATGTCCTTAGACAGGGGCTGGCATAAGGCCTGAATAACTTGGCTACTTTTTGGAGGGAAAGTAAGGAGGTTCACAACCAGCCATGACTCATGGTTCCAGATACTCCTAAACAACATGTGTAACCCTTAAGGGGATACACACACTAATATAAGCACTATACAGCATATATTATACAGTTATGCGGCCCTATCTCAGGTCACTACATTGTTTCAATACAACAGGGATATATTTACAGAAACTACCATTTTGCAAATAGCTTAATATAAATGTGGGCCTTTAAACTGACACCTCTGAATCCCCTTCCATTTGCTATACCTAGTACTCCTGGATGAGCAGAAGACCCAAAATATATGCCTGGATGTCAATTGGAAGACCAGAGAATATTTAGGAAGAAAAAAGGTTGACAATAATTTGCACAAGTCCCACACCCCCTTACAGACATATACACATATAAATGTATATATTGGCAATACACACATATTAAAATAACAATATTTATTAAATCAAAATAAAGATGTGCAACACATTTATGAATCTGAACATGTTAGAACGAGAGAAATCTTTTTTCAAACAAACTCTGGACGAGTTGGGCTCATCAAGAATGCTAGGGAGGTTAATTCTAGGTTACAGAGCTGTAAAAAATGTGCCCCGCTCCAGCCCATGCCAAGACCCTTCTAGGCATAGAGTCTGGAAGGACAGCAGAAGGGGGAGGGGAGAAAATGAAAATTACCTACCTCCTATCCACACATAGTCCCCTTAAGCATGGAGCCTAACTGGGGTGACCTTGTTGTTCACTCTCTCACTCCTAAGATTGACCAAACCTGATGCCATTACTTACTGCAGACCACAAAATATAGTAGAGGGCCCCTTGAACAGAATGTGGCCAGTATTATCCAGCAGTTTCATCATAGTCACCATTCCTGACTAATATCCTTGATATTTTCTTGTCTTTCTTACCAGCCCTAGGAGAGTGACATATTCCGGGGGTTACATATATTTCTCCTCCTGCTCTCCTTGACTGCAAGCGCACCCATACCCGTTGATGTAATTGCTTTTACTGTTGTTAATACTAAACCCTGACATGGCTAAGATCCAATCAACCCAATGTAAAGTGAGGAAATCTAGACTAACTTTTGTATTCATTTATGATGAACTTATATATGTACTGTCTTATGTTTATTGCTGTCCTATTGATTTGAACCATACAGTGCGCACAAAGACCCCTGAAGAAGCGGATGCCCGTGAAACGCAAGTGTTGGGCTAGTGCAATGTTTTGTAAACAATTGTAAATTTTATCCATGCTTGGAATTATATTTATACACCGTATCTTGGCTTTGTACTTAATAATTTTGTATTTCACTTCACGATTTCACTGTGAATAAATAAATCTAATCTATTTTCTGATATCACTGCCTTAAAAGTCCCCTTGCTCCCTAGGGAGGATCACTGAAAATGTTTAGTTTTCCCTTACTGCATAGTTAAATTGGGATGTTGGCAGACATAGTGGATTTTCTATGATTAAAAAAAACCAAAACATATAATATAAGCTTTTTCAATTAACCTCCCTAGCGCTTTAGCAAGGTTCAGATTTCTGTACCAAAAGCGCACCATAGGCCTGTAACTTCCAAAAAGATGTCCGTACAAGGGTCTCATAGACATCCTGAATATAATAATATTTGAAACACACAATTATTATAAAATAAAGTACGTTAAAAAAAATATTTTCTTGAATACTTATTTGGTATGAAAGATTTCAATACAGTATTTATGTTTGTTTATAATAACATTTTTATTACAATTGGAAATGTGTTTTGTTTTTTTTGTTTTTTTTAGAAATCGTCTTTATTGAGAACAAAAGGCAGATATAAACACATACAGGGACGGTCACGTCCAATGAAACGAGATGTTCTCCATTTTCAATACATACATACAATCATGAGATCAATATCAAAACATGTGTACATTGCAAAAAGTAGCACATATAAACATTCTAACTGCTCCTCCAGATACCGTTTTGTATTACAAAATGCCCTCATGAATTCAGTGACCTCCCCCGGAGCACTATCCTCCAGGAGAAAACCCTTCCAGGCCGCAAAGAACATGTCTATAGCTTTCGGGGATGAGTTCAGGACCTTTATTTTCTCCATGGTAAGCAGCTGGCGGAGGTACCCCTTGAGATCCGACAGCGTCGGAGGGGCTGGATATATCCACTGCCGCAATATGGACTTTTTGGCCACCAGGAAACACATATGAGCAAAGCGAGGAACCGTTACAGATCTGGCCGCCTCCACCCCCCCACGCGATGAATCCACCCCCTGGGGGGGGGGACATTTAGTAGCATTAAAAAAGGAGTCAGGTCACCGTGTGCACGTACCGCACCACCCCTCGCCAAAATCCTTGAATCTGGTCGCAGGACCACATAAGGTGGTCAAAGTCTGCATCAGGCTGGGAGCACTTAGGGCAGGCTTGCAACAGCGTGAGCGGGCTCCGCCATTTACTGGCCGTGTTATGAGCAACATAGGCCCCTATGCACAACTTTAAAGAACATTTAACACCAGGACTCACAAACCATGAGCTGGCGAACCTTGGTCCAGCCCCTTTCCAGGAGTTCTCCCACCTCATCCCCCGGGATGTTCAGGAATTTAGCCCAGGCTTTGACGTTGGACCATGTTGCCAGATCCCTCGTTCTATAGCGCCGAAGAAATTGACAGATGTCGGACAATGATTTCCGACTTGGGAACGGGAGCAGAAGATTACGCAATGCTGGCGCTAGCACTAGGCCCCCCCTCCCCCGGCCCCATGAGGAATGCTCTCAACTGAAAGTAACATATTGTGTGAGAGGCCGGGATTGAATATTGTCTGCGGATGACTATGAATGGGACCAATCTGCCCTCCGGATTCAGTACCTCACTCAACAGTGTCAGTCCCCGTCCCTCCCAACTCCTAAGGAGCCTATTAGTAAGGCCTTCCCTGAACACCGGGGACGTGTGAAGGGGCATAAGGGGGCTTAAATACCCCAGGCAATCCAACCACTTAAGCGTCTCACGCCAGGCAATCACCATGTCCTACACTAGAATGTGCTGTCTAAGCAATGGGGGCAAGCGGGGCAACGGAGAGTGAAGGACCCCCATCAGGGACCATGGCTGCACGATCTGGGCCTCTAGCTCACAATTAGTATAATACGATGTGGACCCCATCCAATCCCTCACATGCCGTAGAAGGCACGCCAGATTATAACTCCGGACATTCGGTAAATCAAGCCCCATCTCTGTCACCGGCCTCTGGAGCTTCCACAATGCTATCCTTGGTCGTTTGCCACGCCAAATAAATGCAGTAATTGCCGAGTAGAATTGGCGAACATCCGCATGCTTCACTAGCAAAGGCAGCGTCTGGAGAGGATACAATAAGCGCGGAAAGCTGACCATCTTAATCAGATGGCAGCGCCCCACAACTGACAAAGGCAACTCCTGCCACCGCCTGAGCTCCGTAAAAAATTTTTGGAAGAGGGGGGCATAGTTCAAGCCATACGCTTCCGTGGCACAAGCGGAGAAATGAAGGCCCAAATATGTTATGGTGCGCTTGGCCACCCTGGCTCCACTAGCTGCGATATCCCCCAGAACCGCCCTCGAGGGACTCGGGCCTATCAGCAGGACCTCACTCTTACTTCTATTAATGGTGAAACCGGTGATAGGTTGGTACCTGTCCACCAACTCCAGTACCTTCTGCAAGTGCGCGTGCGGCTGCCTGAGAAAGACCAAGAGGTCATCGGCGCTGTTTTCAGTACCTGGTTCCCAATGCGTACCCCATCAAAGCAATTAGACAGTTCCAGCACCTGTGCCAGTGGCTCTAAAGCCAGGTTAAAGAGCAATGGTGACAAGGGGCAGCCCTGGCACGTCCCTTTCTCCAGAGGGAACGGACGGAAAATTACCCCATTGAGGGAGATACTCGCCTGGGGCGTATCATACAGCGTATCAATGAAAGACAGAAACACCCCCTGGAAACCCATAAGATGAAGGACAAGTTTCAACCATCTCCAATCCACATTATCAAAAGCCTTTTCGGCATCTAGGGTCAATACTGCCCCCGTGTGCTGATGAGGCCCCAGGAGACGGTAGTGCTCCAGTACCACCAGTAGTTTTCGAATGTTAGTGACTGCCGCTCTCCCCTTCACAAACCCCACCTGTGCTGGACCTATCAACGATGGCAGAATGTCCGCTAGCCTGTTTGCCAGAATTTTAGAAAGATATTTCATATCCTGATTGATGAGGGATATGGGACGGTAGGATCCCGGCTCCAGGGGGTCTTTACCCGGCTTCTGGAGTAACTTAATATAGGCCAGTTTGCCAGACTCATGGTACACTCCAGTCTGCAGGATATGATTGTACAGAGCAGTCAGAGTAGGGGTCACCTGTGGGCACAGTTGTTTAAAGAATTAGTTGGTGAATCCATCAGGTCCTGGTGCTTTGCGAGTGGCCGAAGTTTTGACGACTCTAGTCACCTCCTCCTCGGTCACTGCGAAATTAAGTAAACCAATCTGTTCAGCAGTCAAGAAAGGAAGTTGGGTCTGAGACAACAGTGAGGCACCTTCCCACCCCTGGTCCGCCCCGTGGGCATACAGGTTTTTGTAAAACTGCTCAAAGATGCCAGCGATGTCAGTGGAGCTTGTGGCTATCCTGCCTGCCTGATCTCTTAAGGCTTTAACCCTGCACGCCGGCAGAGCCCCTCTCGCTAAATTTGCCAACATGCGACCCGATTTACCCCCGAACCTGTAGAAGTGTGCGTCTCTTCCCACCCTGTCCCGCCTGTCAATATACTCTAGCCATGCATCACACTCAGCCTTAGCATTAACCCAGCTTTCACGGTTCCGGTCAGACATGTCACCATGATAAATTGTGTACGCCTTCCTAGCTTTTTGGCAGGTGTCTAAATATTGTGATAAAAGGCGCTTCTTGGAGGTGGAGGAAAAAGCCAGGATTTTACCGCGTAGCACCGCCTTAGCAGTCTCCCAGTACAGAGGGGCATTGGCTTTATGCTGACTATTATAGAAATCATATTCAAGCCACCAGCCCTGAAGCAGGGATTGGATGGCTGGGTCCGTCCCCAGATAGGCCGGGAAGCGCCATACAAAACACTGTACCTGGGCAGGGCCTAGGCGGAGTACCGCCACCACGGGGCATGGTCTGATATCACCATAGGGGTAATGGTAGCCAATTTCGTGGAGTTCAAAAGGGGGCGACTGACCAGAACCGAATCCAGCCTAGACACAGAACCACGAACCAAAGAACAGTGTGTAAAATCACGCTCAAATGGGTGCAGAAAACGCCAGACGTCCTCCAGGGCACAAGCCGAGGCGAACGTCCCGAACTCGGCATCCTGTGGAGACCCTGAGGCACAAATCGTCCGGGGCTGCCGCCTGTCCTCAGCCGGAGACTGGACCGCGTTAAATTCCCCCCCCCTACCAGTGCCGCAGTGGGGTGGAAGCTGGCAAGCTGCTCCGCCAGGTCCGCATAAAACGGCGTGTTGGGGGCATTGGGGCCATAGATTCCATTGATGGTAATCGGCTGCGGGAAGGCGTCCAATGTGACAAAAACCCACGACCCTCTCTGTCATCACAGCCTTGATCCAACATGCGATGGGTAAAGGATTTATGAATAAGCAGTAACACCCCAGCCTTTGGATTCCCTGCCGAGGCTCCAATGACGTGACCAACCCAATGTTTGTGCATGAGCCGATATTCCTCCGGGCGGAGATGGGTTTCCTGTAGTAACCCCACAGCCGTTCGCAGTTTTTTAAGGTGCCGCAGGACTTGTGCGTTTATTAGGGGGCCGAAGACCTTTGACATCCCAGGTTGTTATGGTGACACAGTCATCACAAGCAGCATTACTCAATCATGAGGCACTGAGAGGTATGAAAAAGACAAATCCATACAGGAGGAGGGCTCGTGTCCCAATGAGCTCCGCCTCTATCCTGTGGGGGCAGGTGTGGAACGGAAGGGGCCGTGTGGCATACAACAGTGGCAGGGTGTGGCGAGGCTGGACCAACTTTGAACAGCAGGAAGTAAAAAAACATAACGAAAAAATCAAACAAATCTGAACCACAAAACACCAGTAGGAGCACCCAACCCCGGTACCCCCACCCAACTGAAAAGTCCGCGAGGACTTCTTTTTTTCCCAATGCAAATCTCCCATCTGCCAGGGAGTCACAACCCCAGTGCGCAAAACATTCGGCAGGTGCTCCATCCACTTGTAAACGGCCTTCAGCTAAGAACTGACAACTGCGGCCATACCGCTATCCTGAAACTGTCTCACTTCGGTGGGGCGGGTGAAGAAGGTGCCTCCCCCTCTGCCGCCGGTGGGGGGGGGGCGCTCCAGGCTTGAATGCAGGGTGACGGTGCAGATAGCGCTTGGCCCCGTCCGGGTCAGAAAATGTGGAGACTTCTCCATCAGGGAGGGTGACACGCAAGGTTGCCAGGTACTGCAATGCAAATCTCCATCTACGGTGCACCAATTCACTACACACTTCAGAGAACGCCCTGCGGCGCTTGTTCACCTCTGCTGAGTAATCAGCAAAAAGCAATAACTTGTGGCCATCCGTCACAATGTTGAGCTAGGCGCTGTACGCTCTCAATATCTCAGACCGGTCATTAAAGTCCAGATAACGGATGATAATCAGGCGGGGGGTGTTGCGATTAGACTGCAAGGGCCCCAACCGGTGCACTCTCTCCACCCTGCAAGGTCTCGGCAGTCCCAGGGATTCGGGGATTAACTTTTGTCAAAAGTTATGGAGCTCTGCAGCCTTGTATGATTCTGGCAGGCCCACCACCCTTAAATTGTTGCGCCTAAACCTGTTCTCCAGGTCGTCACCCTTGACTCTAGATCTGTCAGCCTGGTAGAGTTGGACTTGATCTCCTGTTGCATCTCAAGCAAGGATTGCGTAAAAGAATGCTGCAGAGTGGTGAGCAGATCATCTTTCAGGTTCTTTGCTACTGCAATGGCTAGCTTCTTGTAATCGATGCGTTGTGCTTGCGTGCTGGGAGCCTCCTCCTCCGATCGCTCCTCATCACTGTACATTGCCAGCATGTCCGCCATCTTGGCCCTGGCCTGATTGCCTGATTTGCGCTCCCGCGCGCTTTTTCCGTGTGCGGATCGTGCTACAAAGCGATCCATCTGGCTCTCTCGAGTAGCTGCCTGGGTATGGAGAGTGTCAGGGCTGGTAACCGGTAGCGGCAGGCCGGTGATGGCTATGGAGGGATGGAGCTGCCTCGCGCTGCGGCCGTCTACATCGGGCGCCAGAACCGGAAGTCCTTGTTTTTGTTTTACTTTGAATTGTATTGGATACAGTTATCACTGTATCCAATACAAGCCATTTGGCAGGGTTAACTTCAAAGAGCACATCTTAAAAATGACACTGGGGCTGATTTTCCAGATGTGCTCTTTGAAGATAGGGGTTGAGAGCGGAGACTGCTCCATTAGTCATAATATGTTAAAATTGGGAGCAAGTCTAATGGGGTGAGGAAGAGAGTTCCAAAGGGTAGGGGTGTCCCTAAAGAAGTTTTAAAGAATGCCAGGATGTTATGAATGTAGATTTCATTAGCCGGTCATTGGAAAAGAGGAGGAGCCAGTTAGGGGTATATTTTTGCATAAGGTTGGAGATGTTAGCACTGCCACCTCAAGCAGACATGTTCAATATGGCTTCTGCGAGTGAAGAGTTCAGTTTGTCCATTGCTTTAGACTTTTGGTTCTGTTAAGTCCACCAATGTCACTGACAAAGCAGTGTATTATGGGTTCCCCAACAGACCCTCTAAAGGATGCCTGGGGGAGAGATTTTGCTTACACAAAATGCAATGTTGTTTATAAACTGAATAGCTTATGTTTAATGGTCGGTTCTTTAACAATCCACAAAGCAAAGATTAGAACACAGACACAAGTTAATTACAAAGAAACTTAAACATAAACATTTCTAGTTTTAAGGGCTTAATTACGCAATGTTCCCAGAAATTTTTTATGGAAATATTGCAGTTTAAGAGCTTTTTTTGTTTCTTTTTTTCATAAATAATAACCCTATAATTTGGGGATAAAAAATAGAATAGTTCCTGCTATTTTGTAGCAGCATTACAGCATCTAAATGTCAAAGTAATTGAATTTGTGGGTTCTTTTTTTCTTGCAGAAGCAAAACTTAATTTCAAAGTCTACATTCAACAATTTTTCCTTGAAGCTACAGCTTTAACTTAATTGTAAGCCTGCTGAAAACAATGTACGGCAATAAAGTATACGAATATTGTAAAACTGCTTAAAATACACATTATTGGCTACTCAGTATCACATCATAAGAATTGCTTACCCGAAGAAGCTTTTAGTATTTCTTGTCCTATGTTAACATTCAGTTTCATCTCAGCCATAAATATAAAAAAACATATCTATTAAGGTGGCCATACACGGTTTGATATTTTCATTCAATCAAGCAATAGATTTTTTGTTTGGTCGAACGAAAATCGAGTACCGAACAACTTATTTGTTCGATATAAGGTTATCAATATCGAACCAAAAATCTATCTTAAGTTATCGGACATATTGGTAAATTTTGATCGAATTGGTAACCATCGAATGTAAATCGAACATGTCAAATAATTTCACATTACACAAAACAAAAATAACTTTTTTTTTTCCTTTTTTTTTGTATTTCCTAATTAATTTAGTTATAAAATAATTAAACCCTAACCATTGTATTGGCACATTTTGGTAAGCTACATGCCTACAGAGCTCTAGAGAGTTTAATAGGAAAACGATGTTTTTCATCAGGTAAACTTCCCAAAATCCAACCTAGAATTGTTAAACAGCAATCTATTTACACATTTCAAGGCATTGATACAGTGGGCTCCCTAAGAGTTTGGGAACGCCCTGAACCCAAGGGGTGTGGTTTTGGTGTGACCGGGATCGGTCTATCCCTTTCACATCTATCTCACCACACCATACATCGTCTCTCCCAATTATCAACACTTCTGCATGTTTGTTTTTTCACATGGCCCCCTACCCCCTTCATTTTTCTTTTTTAAGTTTAACACTTTTATGGTTGCCAACACCTACAATGTCCTTGTTCTCTCCCTGTCTTTTCTAAATGTAGGTTTCTCAGGGTTTTTCGTTTTATCTCTAAATTAGTTTTTCACATGCAAATGATTGATAGGAGACTGTGTAAGCGTTTGATCCTGCCAGTTGGGTGGACAGAGCTGCTGGTGACCTGGGTGTGTGGGAGAGGGGGAGGCTTGCTGGCTTGTGATGTCCCCATATGCGCTGCATTGACCGCACCTGGTGTAAGCAGTCGGCGTCTTGGTCACCATGGGGGTGACCAGGAGGGGCGTGGTCTTCTACGTGCGATGGTCTCCATGACGGCATCCCCGATTGGGGTGTTCCCATGGTGACTAGGTGACGCCGACGCCGCGTGACGACGGGGTCCTAGCCTGAGGAGACCTGGCAACGCCGGCTTTCCATCTGCCGATCCGGGCGCTGCAGTGAGCTGTGGGGGCACCGCCAGCTAGTAGGTTGGAGCATGGATGGGTCCCCTAACATGCCATCTTATTTTGATGGCATGCGGGGGTTAAGAGTGTGCTGTAGCACAGGGCGTCCGGCAAGGGAGAGGCGGGCGGGACAACCAGGATGGCGACCGCCTCCCTCTACCCTGATTGGTCAAGCGGGACATTTAATCCCTGCAGCTTCTCCCTCCATGCATTATGTGGATGTGTGCTGCAGGGTGAGGTCCCGACAGAAGCTACTGACTGACCAGCGTCTCGCTATCTTTTCATGCTACAGGTAACTGCTTTAACCATTGCTCCCTAGAGCTCTTACCCTAACCTGTACTAAGACAGTTTTAACCAGCTTACCTTTTACCTTATGCTGGCCGTCTTTCTGGGCTCTGGGACCAATCTGGGGGTGGGAGTTGACACTTTCTTGGACACGATTGGGCCGCGCTCTTTACCTATTACCTGTCACGTTATTCTGACCAGCAAGTGAAATTGATTTTTTGGATACTATTGATGTGTCCCTATACCCTATTACTGCTTCCAAATGGACGGACTTGTTACATCTTTGACTAAGGATTTCCACCTTGATCCGGTGCCCTACCAGACACATGGTATGTTCTAAGCAATTCATTATGATTTACCTACAAGGAGGAAATAATTATTTAACCCCTCACTGATTTTGTAAGTTTGTCCAATGAAGAAATGAAAAGTCTCAGAACAGTATCATTTCAATGGTAGGTTTATTGTAACAGTGGCAGATAGCACATCAAAAGGAAAATCGAAAAAATAACTTTAACCCTCTGCGCGTTTCATGGTTTTGAGGGTTTTTTCAAAACCATGCCACGGGCAATCGCGGCGGAGCAC
>CM070039.1:53923114-53935689 GCA_036250615.1 Ptychadena robeensis
ATTAAAAGTAGAGGTTTCTTCTCATATTACATGCTACATGCTTTTTTATTTTTTGTTATTGGGGTCATGTTACCACAATTTTCCACTGACCCTTATGCAACATTTTCAGGGGATTTTCATTTAACCCATAAAAGTGGTTTGGTGGCTATACAGAATGAATTCCACACTTAAACTTGACTTAACATATGCAAGAACGACATACTTTAGTGCATTTTTTTTCATGTGGGACAAGTTTCTACCTCCCTCTTCCACTGCCCAGCTTTGGGCTTTCCAATTAACTCACAAATTCAGTGGCTCACGTTAAGTTACTTCTTGTAACATTGCTACTGCAACTGCAAACTTTGTGGTGAGTTTACAAACTACAAATTAAACTCAGGGGAGTTTATTGACCATAGGTCAAAAAATTTAAACAATCAATGTTTTACAGTTTACATAGTAACTGTATGAAATATTACCTAAAAATATGCAATCTAAAAATAATATGACTTACAATTTGCCTCTACAAACAATGTGTTTTAGAGGCCATCTCAATGGTAGTAAACCAAGAATTTTTCCAAACAAATATGAACATTGTATAAAAAATACATAAAATCTAATTATATTTGCTGTTTGAAAATATCTAGCCTGCTCACCATAATTGTTTTAACACTGAAATCATTTTCCAAATATAATGGCATTTCACAACCGTAGTGACTATAAAGGTTTTGTGAACCATTTTTTAATATGTCTCATAAATTCTTAATCAGTAGTATCTTGTGGGTTTTGTAATTATACTGGCTTTGACAATTTTATCACTATTTAAATGACTAGCTGGTTTAATATAGCCTCGAGACAAAGTAAAAAACATGCCATTGCAGTTTGAAGAGTAAGTTAAAAAATTTAGTAAAGTAGGTTAAGGAAATGTAAATATAGTTTATTTTGGATACAGAAAGTAAGCAGTATTTAGCTATTTGTAATCAAAATTTTGGCAACATCTTGTATCATTAAACAACTAATAATCTAAATGGTATGTAAACCAAAATCTTTTCTAAAACTATACCTTGATAAGGAAATTAAAAATTAGTTTTTTTGCATTGTTTCTTCTTATTGCATTGTCACATTTTCCCCAGTTCTTCCATCAGCAGCTGCATGTGTCTAGACCAGAGGTCAACTTAGTTGTGCGGCCCTCTGGATCACTAAAGGGCCGCACATAACATTTTTAACTTATACTGACTTGTAGAAGCATTTTTAATGAAAAATTACAGCAGGCAGAGCTAGAAGATATTCTTTTCAATGTTTTTAAATCAAAAAAACGTGTTTTAAATTATACTTCAAGCATTAGGGAAGACTGTAGTATGGTGATGTGCATTTTGTGCCATATACCATAAATTTTTTGCCATATCATCACAGGTTATGTGCCTCATAGATATCAACAAAGCCTCTGATGATATCTATGGGGCACATAACCTTTGCTTCAAAGAGTATGTGCCGCAATATATATTATACAATTATCCCTTGTTCATTGGTGGAATAGTAGGAGCATAGGCACTCACCAGTCTGCTAATCCCCCCGCCAACACTAGATAAGAGGAGAAGCGAGGGACTTACTCAGGCACCATCTGGGTCCCTGTTTGGCTTTTACATACACCTATCACGTAAGTGTATCGCCACTCTTCTCTTCCCACTCTCCTCCTCTTCCCACTCTAAGAAATACCAGTGTACCTCTATGAAAAGAGAAGGTGGTTACACTGGCATTCCCAGTTTGGAAAATCCAGTTGGACAGATTGAAAAATTTTGGAGTTAAAGTTTCAGGGCAAGAAGCAATTAACTAATCAATTTTATATTTAAATGGTTTCGTTTCTGCACTATATGGTAATTAAATGCTATCTAATTAACTTGCTTTGTTTATGTAATCTAAAACCCTCCACTCAGCATAGCCCTTAGCCAATCCATCTAGCCTATCCAGAGACACCAATCTCTGATGGACATTTTCTCTTGAAACCATTTGTAAATAATACTGTCTGTAAATAATACTGTAAATAATACTGTCTGTGGAAATGCAGTAGCTCATCAGTTCCTGAAATACTCAGAAAAGCCCATCTGATATTCCACATTCAAAGTCACTTAACCATCTTTCTTCCTCTTTTGGAAGCCTGGTTTACACTTTAACAGTTCATAGTGATAGTAGAACTGTCCACCTGGCTGCCACATGCAGAATGCAACAGCATTCTGTGATCTCAGTCCGCAGGATAGGTGGACACTTGATGTTCGGTTTGCCTCCAATAGATTAACATGGAGCAAAGTTTGACTCCTCCCCAACAATCAGGTGGGACAGTAGAGCCGAAAATGTTTTTTTCCTGCTGCAAAGTATAGACCCTTAATATCACACAAAGGGGTGTATGGATTGTAAAGTCTCATCTTTTTCCTTACTTTATAGTTTTTTAATCTTTTCAGCACTCTCTTACCATGTATGGGTCTTTTATCACTTTTTATTCTACATGACTCTTGATGAGTCAGCTTGTGATCATAAGATGGGGAAATTAAGTCGGAGATAAAAAAAATTATTTAAATTTTATTTTGCCACTAACATTAGTTTCTTGGTTTCCATGAAATGGTGGTTAGCATAATTTTGATCACACTATGTAACACAATTTTTGTTCCTGGCTTCCAAGAGTTATATTTCAACTGCTCTAAAGCATATGTAAAAAAACATTCAGCACAAACTTTGATTTTATGACCACAGCCCAGAAAATGTCATATTTATTAATTTAATAGTGACAAAACAAGGGAATTTTTATCTTCGTTCATGCAGTCTGATAAAGAACAACACCTGAATGGTAAATAGACAAAGACAGTCAAAACCACACAAAAAGGTTCAGAAATGAGTAGGTTTTCTAGATTTGCAACTGCACTGCAAATCGCTTTCTCCGAGAAGCCCCCAAATGTAGTTCCTCATCATGTTTTTGTTGCACAATACAAGTTGGAAAGTTAACCTTGAAGGGGTTAAGATACCAAAAGGTGGCTAACCTCAGCGGAATTTTCCTGGCCAGAAATCATATGCCTGAGGTAGGACACAATGTTAGAAATAAATAACAACAACTTTATTACACATGTTTTCTATGTGTTACATCGAAAAAAGGTAAGAAATACATAGTTTACCTCAGCCGTCCCTGGACTGCTGAATCTCCCCAGTACACCAGCCCCTCTTATAGTCCCACAAAGACCTACACCTGTGAAGGAGGGAGGAAAAGGGCGGAGAGGGGTGGGGGCAGGCAACGGCAATAGCCAATTGCTAGCCTCAGGTGTATACAACCCTCCAAAATCGCCCTTCCCAGCTTTACTGGGGGGCCAATAGTATCCCTGGTGGGCACCTGGTGATCCAGCCAGTAAGCCTGCGCTGATGAAAAACAGCGCTTCCCTTGCTTGGGATCGCGTTGCGCGCCGCAGGCCTGTGATGTACTTCCGGTCTAACCTGAACCCGGAAGTCAAGATGGAGGGGGCTTCCGTGAGTGACAGGTATCGGGTCCTATGAGAAGAGGGCCCGAACCGGAAGGGCGTCATAGGCAGTAGCGCCGGTGAGACGCAGATGCGTGTCACCGGCGCTGTCACCGCCCCCCTGTCACTTCGGAGGTCTGTTGCTAAGCAACAGGACCGAGGACACTGCAGTGTTACTCAGAAGAGTAAACAAATGCAGACACACAGCGTGGGCTGCGGATGTAGGAAGGGCTCCCCGAGATGGTACGGGGAAGGTGCCCACTAAGAATACACTACCCGGGGAGGGGGAAAAAAAGGGGGGGGGAGAGGTACAGCCTGGGGAAAAGAAAGAGCACCCCATCTCTACCCAGGGTCATCGGGATACATACCCACTAGGACCTCTGGCAGACTTTCATGAATCTATATCTTGCATAGGTATCTCATTTGACTAAAGCATGAATAAATAATATATAAATATACAAATCTACATATAGGTATCAACGTTGTATATACATGTGTATATGGGGAACAACTTTCCATTGCCATATCACATCAACGTACACATATACATACATTGTACATAGATAAATATACATATATGCCTTAATTAAAACGAATTTATATGAGACAATCTCCCATTGTTCTAGGGAAAAATGGCCATATAGTTGTCTACATGTATGCATATATGGAGCAGATTAATTAAGATTTTTTAAAAATTATCATTATCACCTGATTAGGTATTAAATTCTAGTTTAAAAGAGGTCAGAGCAGTCTGACATAGATGGCATGGCTCAACATATAGTTTACTGTGTAACCTTCTCTCTGGATCAATCTAATCTTTGGGTAGAAATGGCTTAAAGGAGACGGCGTCGTTGAGGCCAGGGTAAGTAGTGGCCCCCAAATCAAAAATCCATTTCTGTTCCCTTTGTAGAAGGATAGTATCTATGTCCCCTCCTCTCTCATTTGAAGCTATATGCGTTAAGACTTGGAAATAGACACCAGATGTATTATAATGATGATGGAAAGCCACATGTCTGGCCATCGGCTTAGTCAGGATGCCGTTTCTCATATAACCAGCATGGTCATGTATCCGTAATCTAAACTCGCGTTTAGTCTTTCCCACATAGAACACACCGCAGTTGCACATCATCAGATATACAACTGCGGGTGTTCTACACGTAACCAGAGAGTGTATTTTAAATGATGATCCATCAGGAAGGTAGGTCCTGCTACCCTCCTGGATCCATTTGCATTGGCCACAAGAGACGCATTTGCGCAGACCTCGAGAAGTAGATAGATTTTGTCCAGGTCTGTAGTGACTATTGACGAGTTGATCCGTAGTGATCGAGCCCGTCTAAGGGTTATCTCAGGGATTTCTCCTATAAACTTGTTGACTGTTGCATCGGTGGCCAATAGGGGCCAGAATTTTGTGATAAGGTCCCTGATCGTTTGATGATGTCTACAATAAGTCAAGATCACCCTGGTGTTTCCTGGGGTTTTACACTTTTTTGGTTGAAACAATAAAGTCTCTCTATCTTGGGTTTGGGCCCGTTTAAAAGCTAGCTTCAGGCTACGTTGGCTGTAGCCTCGGGCCAATAGGCGTTCCTGTAATTCCTTAGCTTTTAATATAAAGTCATCTTCCGTCGAACAATTTCGACAGATTCTGAGATATTGTGAATAAGGAATTGATTTAATAAGAGCGGCCGGATGTGCGCTCCTCGCATGGAGAATCGTGTTGCCCGCCGTTGGTTTCCTATATAAGGTGGTAGTTAAGGCCCCTTCAGGGGTCAACACGATTTCCACGTCCAGAAACGCTAATGTGGTATAGGACCATTCAGAGGTAAACTTCAAATTGTATGTGTTGACCTGGAGCGCTGCTATGAACTCACCAAGTAGTTCTACGGAGCCGCTCCAGGCCAACACAATATCATCAATATAACGCTTCCACAGAATAACATGTGGCCAATATTTCGCCAGAGATTGGTGAGACTTAATTGATCTTTCCCACTCCCCGAGGTACAGGTTCGCATATGTGGGGGCACAACAGGTCCCCATTGCTATGCCCTGTACCTGGAGGTAGTGGGACCCATTAAACATGAAAATATTGTGGGTAAGGATAAATCTCAGTAGTTGTACAAGTAACATATTAAAATCAGTTCTTAGACCATAATGGCGATTTAAGATGATCTCAATGGCCGCTGTGCCCCCATCATGTGGAATGCTACTGTAAAGTGCCTCCACATCGATGGAGGCCAAAATGCAGCCAAGAGGCAACCTCAAATCCTGTAGTGTACGTAAAAGGTCAGGTGTATCCTGCAGAAATTATGGAATCTTATTTAAGAATTCTCTAAGATAAGAATCAACAAAGTTACTCACTTTCTCGGTTAATGATAAGTTGCCAGATATTATCGGCCTCCCCGGTGGTTGCTTCAAAGATTTGTGCGTCTTGTGGAGTGCATAGAACATTGGTACTCATGGCATCTGAGTTGATAAATAATCATGTGTTTCCTGGTTGATAATTCCTTGTTCTAGTGCTTTTCCCAACAGGGCCTCCAATTTACTTTTAGATGTTTCTATCTGTTTAGGATCAATCTCACGGTACCAGTCAGGGTTGTTAATTATATCATAACACATCTTCTCATAGTCAACACAGTTCATCAATACAATATTACCTCCCTTGTCTGAGGATTTGATCACAATTTTTCTGTCCTGACGTAGTGTGTTGAGGGCTTTGATTTGTTGGTCAGTCAGGTTACCTGGGACATTAGTTGGTAACGGGGTTTGTTGAAGAGCTTTGGTGAACTGAGTCACGAAGGCAAAGATGGCTGAGTTCAAATACAGTGGGAGAAATTTCTTAGATTTATTCTTAAACTTAGGATTAGGTGTAACATTGGTTTGCTCTGTTTGTAGTGTTTTGGGATCTGGGTCCCACAGGTCCACCCAGTCATCCTCCAAGTCAGTGTCAGTCTGTTCGTCCAGGAGCTGTACCAAGTCCTGAATGGCAGCAAACTCCCTTGTAGATAAGTTCTTCCATGGGTCAATGTCATTATTGGTTGAATTTTGTGAGTGGTTGTAGAGTGTCCTTAATAGAATTTTACGTGCGAATAGGTTGATGTCTTTGACTATATCAAATCTGTCGGAATCATTGGAGGGACAAAAACTAAGGCCCAATTTGAGCAATTGTTCCTCCTCGCGTGTTAATTTATGATCCAACAGATTGATAATACTCATGTATTCTGGTTTTGCGTGGCTCTGTGAAAAAAATCAGTGATGTGTGAATCTGATGCACTGATTATCTGTTTGGGTGGGGTGCGTTTCGGGAGTTTTGAGTGTGGATGAGAGGGTTTCCGTCTCTCCTGTATGTTGTTTCCACTTGGGGAAATAGTGTATTGGTTGTACTGGTACGGCTTGGTGGATGCAGTTCCTCACTATTATCTCTAGGGTTTGAAGGAGATACTATTTTGGGATCTTTCAAGTTGGGCTCTCCAGGCTTTAAGTTGTGGCATAGGACGTTTTGTTGGGCGGTCTATGGGAAGATGGTGATGTAGGTGGTGTGTTTGGCCCTGATGTTGGGGGGGAGGGTGGTGGTGGAGGTCTCGATCTTGAATAAGACCTAGAATTGGCCCGTTCAGAACGTGTTTTAGGTGGTTCCTCAGTATGGTCTCTCTGTGTTTGTTGGGTTCAGTATTTGGCCATTTATAGGCTTTGCCTAAACGAAATGTTATTTGGTCATTTTGAAATTTTCTTTCTTTTCGTTGGACAATATTTTGTGTGTATGTTGAGATTTTCTCTTTGATTTCATTTTCTTTAAGCAAAAATCTGGTATCATTTAGTTCGAGGGTGTAGTTAGAGAATAATGTGGTAATTTCATTTTCAATCTCCTCTAGTAGACCCATATATCTCTCAATGAGTAACCACATAAGATCTATTGAGCAGCGTTTTAGGATGCTTTCCCAGGCTTCCTTGAAATGTTTATCTAGATTGGTGAACGTAGGAAACACTTGCACTCTTAGCCCAAAAGGGTTAATGTTGTTACTTATGTACTTATAGAAGAACCTAACATTCCAGAAATAGCTGGACTTTTTTTCTAATAGTCTCCTAAGTCTTAAACCAAATGAATAAAAACTGCGATCGTCAGAGTACTCGTCGTTACAATTGTCGTATACCTCAGCCATAAAGGTCTCCCATTCGGCTCCCGAAAAGGTCCCTATCCTAGTTGGCCCGAGTAGATGGTAGGTATTGACCGTTGCTCCCCAAGACGCACAAATGTCCGCAACCACCGGTAGAGCCGGGCAAGTTCTTTTAAAACCTAAGGATGGAAAAAGGTTTAAAGAAGACCATAAGATGGGGGTCCGGAAAGTCAGATGGTACAGATTTTTACAGGGTATTAATACTATTAAACTGGGTAGCAACTACATCATCAATATTTGTTAAATCAAGAGGAATCAAATATCCAATTCAATTGAAAACAGTCAGACAATATATGTATGTATAAATCAATCACAAAGAAAGGGCATTTCCTTGGTCATATATCCATGTATCAGCAATGTCGCCTGGTTTATAGATAATATAGTATTAGTAATAAGGGAGTTGATTCACTCTCACCTGGAGACTCCCTAGCTGAACTGATTTTTCATCAGTATATAAAACATGAAACAAGATAAAGCTGAGGTGGGATAGAGTCACGATGTTAGGGGTGTGTGCCCTAGCCGAAAAATTTATATACAAGCACTACGTAACACCTAATAAATATAGGCAAAAGATGAAAAAATTAATTCTAGACAGACGGCATTGTGGGCACATGGATCAGACAAGGAGTCATTTATATTAAGAATAAAAAGTCTTTATTGTGTTGGACTAGTGTACAATCATTTATAGACAATGAATACATCCAGAGGTAAACACCCATAAATTGGGTGGTCCTAATGGAAATACTCTCACAGGCACTTTTAAAAACACGGTAGGCAGTACAAAAATGTTATAGAGGGATCCGGTAACAGATAAAGTGTGACATAAGAGCCTCTTCAATAGTGATGGCCCGAACTGTTCGCCGGAGAACTATCCGAGGCGAACATCGCATGTTCAGATCGATGGGGGAACGGGCCGGCGGGGGGATGGCCCGGGAGAACTTCTAAAAACGCCATAAATGTTCGCTGGCCAAGCAGAGCCACCGAGGGGCCATCAACCTGGGAATGCCAGGGGGAACCCACCGGCGCTGGGCAAGAGGACACGGTAGGGCTGGGGGGGCAAAGAGAGGAGACCTGGGAAGAGAAGAGGTGGCGAGACCGTACGTCTCCAAATAGGGGGATGGTAAAAGCCAAACAGGGACCCAGATGGTTGGCCTGGAGTCAAGTGCCCGCCTGCGCTTCTGCCGCTCTATGCTAGTGGTGGGGCGTGGGAGTAGCAGACTGGTGCTGTGGCCCTGACGTCGCTCCGTAACTACTCGTCCCCCATTCCACCAGGAACAGGGACTATTGTATTCTATGATCGGTGCGGTCACTTACCTCTTGAAAGCAAATGGTCTTGGTGCCCCATAGCATGATCATCAGAGGCTTGTGGTGATACTCTATGAGGCCATACCTGTGATGATATGTGCAAAAAATTGATGGCTATATGGCACAAATGCCCATCTCGCCATACTACAGTCCTTCCCTATGGCTTCGAAGTATAATTTTAAAACACGGTTTTTTTTTGATTGTAAAACCATTGAAGCAGAATATGCTTCTAGCGCTTGCCTGCTGTCGCAATGTTGTTCTCTCTTAAAAAATGCTTTCTACACGTCTAGTATGTCTAAAATAATGATGTTATGTGCGGCCCTTTAGTGGCATTCCACGAGGGCTGGCGCCACAACTAAGTTGACCTGCTGGCGTTAGCACACATGCGAGGCTGCCTGATGGGAAGAACCTTTGGGGAAACTGTGACAATTGCTAATAAGAAGAAACGATGCACACACCTAGATTTTTCAATTTCCATTTCTCCTTATGCAAGGTCTAGTTTTGAAAAGTCTGTTGGGTTACACATCCATTTCGATTATTAGTGTTTATGGGATTACCAGAGTTCTTTGTCCCATAATTTTAATTACAAACTAGCGAAATACTGCTTACTTTCGTGTATCCCCAAACGTGAATACCTATAGTTGTAGCAGTTGTCCGTACGCCTACTTTCACTAATTTTTGTTAACTTCCTTCTTCAACGTGCGTATGGCATGTTTTCTTTATCTTTGTTCTCGCGGCTATATTAAACCAGCTAGTCATTCCACTAGTGATTGAAACTTGTCAACGCCAGTGATAGATGACAAACACCCACAAGATACTACTGTTCAAGAGATTGGGATGAGACTTCTAAAAATTGGTTCCCATCCAACCTTCGTATAGTCCTACGACGGTGTGTGAATGGCCATGTATATTTGGCAAATTGATTTCCAGTGTGTTACAACAATTATGGTGAGCAGTCGCTGATACTTTCGAACAGCGCAAATATAATTAGGATTTTATGTATTTTTTTACGACAATGTTTCAGTATTTGTTTGGGAACATAATTCTTGGTTTTTACTACCATTGAGATTGGGCCCTCTAAAACCATCTTGTGTTGTAGAGGCAATGTGTAAGTCATATTATTTTTTAGATTGCCTATTTTTGCGTTAATATTTTCCCCATACAGCTTACTTAGTGTAAACTGTTGTAAACATTGATTGTGTGGTAACTGTTTTTGACCTGTGGTCAATAAAGTCCCCTGAGTTTAAATTTGTAGTTTGTAACTCACCACAAAAAGTTGCAGTGCAGTAGCAATGGTTACAAGAGTAACTTAACGTGAGGCCACTGAATTTGTGAGTTAATTGGAAAGCCCAAAGCTGGCAGTGGAAGGGAGGTAGAAACTTGTCCCACATGAAAAAAAATCACACTAAAGCATGTCGTTCTTGCATATGTTTAGTCAAGTGTAAGTGGTGGAATTCATCTGTATAGCCACCAAACCACTTTTATATGGTTAAATGAAAAATCCCCGAAAATGGTTGCATAAGGGTCAGTGGAAAAATTGTGGGTAACATGACCCCAATAAACAAAAATAAAAATAGCATGTAGCATGTAATATGAGAAAGAAACCTCTACATTTTAATGCCCATTTCATTAGGAATTCACTTCAAATCTTTTCTATTTTTCATTTATAATGGTAACTTTACAAAGCTGTTTAATCAAGATCTGTGTTTACAATTTTTATAAAACCAAAAAGTAAAATACACTTTCAAACAAAACTTTGGGTCTCCCATTAAAATGTTGGAGACCCTATCTTGTTAAAAGTCGAGACATGGACCCCTGATATAGCAACCAAAAAGTGACCCCTTAATCATGTCCCAGTGTATACACATCACCCTTATATGAGGTTTGCTGTACACCACAGCCATTCAATTAGTTGGCCTCTGTTTGCCTCAGTACATAACCCAAGGCTTTCTCCAAAGTACTCTTAACCCATGATAGCATTGGATTTGCCTCAAAGGTGGTGAGAAATTATCGAACTTTAGATGATCTCTAATGTTGGCAAGGAAAAGGCAGAACTAGAGGTCACAAATCGCACTTTGGATGGCTAATCAATGCCCAGTAAAGTCAATGCGAAGCCGTCCGCAAAAATCAAGTATCTGGGCATGGTCCTCAAAACAGTCGGGGCAGGTGGCACTGCCAGATTGCAATGTGGCCAAATATGATTGGTTGAAAAAAAGTCTTAATGGCAGTCCACTTTGTTTCAGTGTGAGCAACGTGTGAATGACAAACGATCATCACTCTGACAGCCATTATATCTGGCAGTTCGTCGTAGGGTCCGGTTGCCACCTGCTTTACACAAGTGGGACTCAGGTTAGGGGGACTTCCCGGGGCAGAACAAAGCCGAGACAAAACCGGGTGCCAAGAGTCCGATGGTGGTTACAGACTGCAGGAGAAAAAAATGACAGTTCTTCCATCGTCAGTTCCTGTACACTGGAGAGTCCAAAATCAGGTGGTATACAAACTCAGCAGGGTTTTTACAGATCTCACGAATCCCTGAAGTCCCAATATCTGGGCCGGATCTTTGCGAGATGGAGGGACACCTGACTGATGGCCGCCAACAATGAAGTTCCTTGGTCTTGTCAGGTTTCACAGATTCTCGAGCCCCAGCTTAAGATGCTGTAGCCTGGCATGGGCTTCCCCTATGTCCTTTTGAGATCCATAGCTGTCCTCCCATTTGGCCCATAGAGACCATGGTTTCCCCTTCTATGGAGAATGAAGACAGAGGCTCCAATACCATTCCATGGTGCCTGGATCTCCCTGCTCCAAGAGGGAAGACACATCACAATGTCTGGGCCAGGCTCTGAACTTAATGGCTTGGAGTTAAGGCGGAACCTGTTGTCAATGATACATTATCTCTACCTTGTTGGTGCCAGAAAGAAGCCTACTAATACGACATCAAGCGTGTGGTGCGAAACCCACCTCACTATCAAGTGTTACACCCCTATGCCAGAAAAATGTGTATAATGTTGGGTGGCCACACCCACCAGAAGGATTTTTTAGTAGAGATGGTCGAATTGTTTTTTTCAAAAATGTCGACCATTTCGAACGGTTTTTCGCTCTTAATTGCAAAGCCCCTGGATGGCATCGGATCCCAACTTGCTGGAGATGTAGAGAAGTGGCTTGTGTTTTTTGTTTGGTATATGGCTCTAAAAAGAAAGTATGCCGTCTCTAACACACAACTAGTTTGTTCACAAATTAAGTTCAAAGGGTCAATGTAGTAAAATTTTCGAAAATCGGAGATTTCGATTCTTTAGATCATGTTTGAATTTCTTTGAATTTATGCTCAAAATTGGACATGTGCTAAAACCAAAACTTTTTGTTTTTCCAAGTTGCTCCTACCAACCCCTTCTCTACATCTCCTGCCAATTGTTCGTGGTTTGATGGTTATTACCATGCTTCTGTTGGGGTTTCTCTTGCAATTTTATCAGCTCGCACAATTGTGGTTAGGAAGTCGAAAAATTCGACACCATCCTCTAATTTTAGTGTGTTCATGAGTATTCTTTCATCACATATCGGGTAACTATTTTGTAGTGATCTGTTACTCAACGGTAAGGGTATTTATATACAATAAAAAAAAAGTCATGGCAAT
>CM070039.1:53946424-53966567 GCA_036250615.1 Ptychadena robeensis
ATCAGATTCATAAGTTCTATCATTAGTGCAGACTGACTCAAAACATAACATCCTCTGGGGTGAATACAGACTGGGGGCCTCCTGAGTATAGCAGGGATATTTACAAAGACTGTGAGGCCTGTATCCTTAATTATAAAATCTCTTACTATTACTATGTTGTTGTTTTTTATTCTTTATAGTGGCAAGTGGCATGGTCATTATTGGGTATAGGTTCTGCATCATGATGGCGTTTTCCTTATTTTAATAGTCATGCCCAGCAATTCACTGTATTGTGTCATTTCTTAATACTACAAAAATATAACAAATCCTCTTATTATCTACAGGAAAGCCGCAGCTCTCACAGTCCATCAAATCATTTTACATTGCCGCCGTCACAGCTATTAGTCAGGGTACACTATTCACTGTGAAATATCTTTATACACCTTACATTTACACATCCTTTTTTTAAATTTAAAATCATAATCCTATCCTTACTAAAACAGTCAATAAGTATTCTTATATTTTATCAGTTCTTCCTTGTGGTCCATCTGTAATTCTGGTTAGAAACGTTTGGACCAAATGACATAAAACATACATAAGATGCAACCTAATCTTCCAAATCAGCTAGTAATGACTATGATAGTTACTATAAACATATCTACCAGGGGAGGTGGTAACTTCATGGATAACACTAGCTTCACTCAAATCTAATCCATAAAATGACAATCTCCGTAACATCTTTCTGTCAATAGCTTTGTTTACACTGTCCATTAGAAAGCTCAAAAACATTGCTGCTCTGTCTGCCCCCCCAGCACCTTCTACAACTGACTCCCTGGGGATTCTCTACAGCCCCCATCCCAGATGAGAGTTCACTGTTCTGTCCTTCCTCACTAGTTTCCTCTTCTTCATTAAACTCCTCCTATATCCTTGCCTCTGACTTTGTCTGTGCTACACTTCTGGTCTCCATGTCATGTAAAAACCCTAACATCTTCAGATCTCCATATGGATTCCATCATCCATCGGTTCCACACCTTTCTTTCATTCGGGCAAATCATCTTCAATTTATACCCTTCCCAAAGGTTCTCCTAAACGTCAGGTTTGTAAGTCCCTTTCTTTGGTATCTGTCTCTTAAGCTAGCCATACACGGCACGGATTCCCTGGCTGATCGATTCACCATCCGATCGATTCCGGCGATTCCTCAGGTGTGATCGATTGGCCAATTAAGGAATCCGATCGCTGCATACCACCTTGTCCTGCCGGATCCGTGTCCGATTGATCACCTCCCGGAATGCAACTCCCGCTGATCTGGGCAGAATCGGACCCGAAAGACCAACATGTTGGTTCTCTGGTGGATCCGATTCTGAGCCCCCGATCAGTCGGACCCGATCGGACGGACAAGGTGGGCTGCACGGGATTCCGGCCCGATCGTTTCGCGTGCACGCGCCCGGAATCTATCGGGCCGGAATCCGGTGCGAATCCAACCCGTGTATGGCAGCCTTTAGACCATCACGCCCAAACACTAATACACATGATTACTAGTGACGAGCGGCATAGGCAACATTCGTATTCGCGGCATGCCACAAATTTTATGGAAAACATTCGAAAAATATTCGCATTCGGCAATATTCAGGTTTTTTTTATTGCGAATATCGGCAGTTTTTATTGCGAATTTCGCGCGCGCAATATACAGTATGTTTAACATGGTGCGAATTTTTATGCGAATTTTCAAAAGTGACGATTTTCGCAATATTCGCATCACCCCAATATTCAATTAAAAAACTGTTGATGGTGTTGCTAAGCTCTTGTTGCAGCCTTTCCATTCGTCCACTTGCATTGAGAGGCATGTGTAATGGATAAAAAATACAGAATATCCGGAATTGCGAATATTCGGCAATATGTTCACCATCTTCGCGAATTTCCGAATTGCCGATATTCGCAATTAATATTTGGAATCCGAATATTCGCGATCATCACTATTGATTACCCATTCTCCGTACTTGAAAATCATCTCGTCCCTGGGCGTGCCATACGCTTTTTGAGAGGGGTCAATAGATTCCAAGTAAATCTGCAACGTAGGTTGGCCAGTACCTCGTCCAGTGATTGGGTTGGTGGGGTATTCTCCCACCGCAGTTCCCCTTCCTATGCAAGAGGGGTATGTGAATTGTCACCTAACTTGGACACGGACAATTCACCCATGGTCTCCTATCTGCCCTGTCTCTATAAAGTCCTTCTCTGGTATGGGAATCCACCCAAATTCTCCCAAATAGAATAACCACTACTATCCCTACTACAATAAACCAAGTAACAAGAAGCCCCTCAACTACAAAATTACCAGTAGAATTGTGAGCATTATACATGAATTCAAATGTTAGTTATTACGTCTGCGTTAGTGCTTACAATGAGGACAGAGCATTCATGACAAGACCATTTAAGTGTAACCCACCATGCTTTTCACCTTTTTGTCAGTGAGTGCGTCTTGGTTACACACCTTTCAGAGGTCAGCTGTTTGCACAACCAGATCCCCGTCAATCACTCCTATATCTCTGCAGTCTTGTCAATGAGAGGTCACCTGCACCTTCACTTTTATGAGTAAAGCTCACAGACTGATCTACAGAACCGTTACCGACCAAACTACCTCCCAGACATCAAACTAGTGATATTCTCACATACAATGTCTGTTCATTGATAGTCAGATCGGTATAAGAGCGATACTCGAAATCCACAACTGCGCCTTTGGACTGCAGAGATATATTGTCTCTCTCAATCTCCGTCTAGCAACAAAGGCTGTACGGCTCATTAAAATCACTCAGCATACACACAAAGTGTCAATTTCAATGTTAATACAGTAACAACATGAAGTATCGTGCAGGTAGAACTTACTATTTCCCAGGTAAGCGAACAAATGGAAGGGACAGGATATGAGCAGACAAAGTATAGGTAAATGAATCTTACCTTAGAACGCTCGTTGTCTGGTCAGACCCTGTTCTGGACACTGTGGCGTCGCTCATCTGGGAAAATCAGCTCTCCTTCTCGTCTCAGGGTTGGGTAAACGCCCGTATATAGATTCTTTAGGTGACAAACACAGGAAACATATATATCTTCAAACTTCAGTTGGTCTGCAGAAAAACATGTTGTTAAATACTTTAAGAGTTCATATAGGATGTCTTTATATCAGGATAAAGAAATTTTAAGTTTTTCACTGGAGCAGTTGTGCTTCCAGTACAAGCATTACACTGTTTATTATCGGAAAAAATATGTTGTAGGCCTGTAACTGACCAAAATATATCCAAACCCAGGTCTAGTAGACATCTTAAATATATAAAGTTTCAAACGCTTAAATATTAAAAAAAAAATCACATTTAATGATTAAATTTAATAGAAAACACAAAAATCTGGTCAAACTAGAATTCATTTTCTAAATCAACCAATACTGACAGGCGGTCTGATATACCACGCCGGGAACAATGTCGCGTGCTGGCACATTTGATGGCGGAACCCGTGGCTTAGGGCTCGCTCCTGTCACATCAGTGGGAGTGCACCCTATTGATTTAGCTGAGACAAAATGCAGAAAAACTGCGCCCAAACTGCATTCATACATGCAGCACGAGCACTGTTTTTCCACGTCTTGGTGTCTCTGGCGGCAATGTGCGGTGCTGCAATGAAGACACCGCATTCCACAGCTTCATATCATCACCGCGGACGCGACACTCAAATAGCGCAGAGTGGACACTGTGCGATTCATTAGAATGGGAAGTGTCCTCTCTGCGGACGTACGTCCACTGCGGGGAAAATGACGCAGTGGACGCAAGCCCTTACAAAGTATTTACTTCTTATGTGTTTTCCTTTATTTTGAACTTGATTGCATACAGAAAAATCAACCCAATCAAATCCAACATGAAACTCATCATAAGCAAATACATGTTTTTTTTTTTTATTAGTTTTTTTCATTTTGAATTGAATATGTCCGTTTGTCAGGGACAGGACCATATATGCACAAAAGGTAAGGGGTTAAATTAAAGGGTAAATAAGGTTGGTTTGTCACAGACAGGGCCATATGTATATGAGAGGTCCCCAGATCCCATCACAAAGCCCATCATTCTCTGATGGCGGACATCCCCCACATACCTGATTCCATGTCAGTCCAGCAAGGCGGGGTATATGACAACCGAGATATTAGCAATAGGTGACACAGCAGTGCCATTCCCTGCTCATACTTGTCAAGTTTCGGCATCGCAGAACCGGGGAGCGTACAGGAAGTGACGTCACTTCTGGTACAGGGATCGTGGTTCTACCGCGTTCCATGTACCGGAAGTGACGTCAGTGACTTCGTCCGCCGGCCTTTTGGATGATCTAGCTAATGTCCCACCCGCTTGTGCTGATAATGTGCGAGGTGGGACATTAGCCGGGAGAGTTACGCCCCCTCCCTGCTAGATCAGCTCAATTTCAAGAACCAGGGAAAAATCCGGGATTTCTTGAAATTGGGATTTGGCCGGGAAAGCCACATAAAAACGTGACTTTCCCGGCCAAAACGGGAGGCTTGACAGGTATGTTCCCTGCTGCTTCCACCACAGGCCCACCCATCTTAAAATCAGCAGGATAACGATTCAGGGCTGTGATAGGAAGGAACTGTGGTCATCCACAAGAGGGGAGGAAAGGGAAAACAACAAGTAACAGCAAAGAAACACACTAGAAGCAAATTATGTGTAGGTGTGTGGCCAAGTTAGACGGAGAAATGTCAATAACAGTGTGCAAAATGTGAAGGATGAGAGAAAGAAGGGAAGGAGATGTTGTGAGAGGAGAGGGGATGATTAGTGAATGTGATAACTGTGTGTTCATCACCTGAAAGTTACTAATAAATATATTAAAAATGAACAGTGTGACTTTATAGGGAACAGGATATGCGGGGTTAATGCCGAGTGAGTGAATGTCTGAAGTAATGACGACCGAATAACCATAGTGTTACGGGTAGGGAATGTCTAAGAAAAGGAAACCATGATAAAAAATGAAGGTGCATGAAAGTGTAATTGATGCATGAGGTGTAAACGTATGTGAGTGAATTCCACTTATAAAGAATAGACCCAAGTAAGAATAGAGGGAAGGAAAACAGGAGGAAAAAGGGGGAGAGACCACATACGTAAGGCCCCAATACAAAATCCAAATACCACAAAAAATAATAAATGATAGTCAAGAAAAGAGTGGCACCCCACTGTCTTAGGTGGCTCTTATGCCACACCAAGACAACCACGCTGGGATTTTTCTATTGGTAGACTCATAGATAAGTATACAAGGAGATGAATATCCTTCACAAAGTAGTGTGTTTTAATCAAAAAACATTGTTTCAACAAATTATATGGGGAAAGGGCAAGACTAATAACCCTTTGACGAAGAGGTAACCGCGCTGTTCTCTACTATATGCCTCCCTGGATACTCTCACCTCGGGGAACGGGCAAGACTAATAACCCTTTGGCGAAGAGGTAACCGCGCTGTTCTCTACTATATGCATGTGACATTATCAACTAGGGGCTCATATATATTAATGACATGTGTTACTTTGTTCTGTAGTCCTGCATGTATTCTTATGCCTCTTTCTCTCTCCATAGAATAACCGTTTGATAGACTTAAACTTGTTGATCTCCTGATGAAGCGATCTTATCGCGAAATGTGTTGAGTATTATCAACAAGAAACATACCTTATGCATTCACTACTAAGGGTTTAATGTATATCTGTATGTTTTCCATATAATTTGTTGAAACAATGTTTTTTGATTAAAACACACCACTTTGTGAAGGATATTCATGTCTTTGTTATCTATGAGTCTACCAATAGAAAAATCCCAGCGTGGTTGTCTTGGTGTGGCATAAGAGCCACCTAAGACAGTGGGGTGCCACTCTTTTCTTGACTATCATTTATTATAATTGGGATGTGGTAGTTCTCATAGAACAACAAACATGTGTGGGCGTATTCATTGTATCAATAAAACCACAAAAAATAAAACCAGACTATAATCCAAAAATTCATCCCTGGATACTCTCACCACCAATTGAGGGGGAGAGGCTGGGAACACCAATAGATGATACAGTGTGATCCTAGGAAATGTGTGCCATATGGAGGGGGGCAGCCAGAAAATGAGGAGAACCCCCGCAATGGTCTCCAGGTACCCCCCTTTATCAGAAGAAGCCAGACACTAAAAACTAAGGTATCAAATGTGTCATGATTAGGGGGCATGCAGGATTATGGGGCAAGATCAGAAACAGGACAGTCCATACATGAGAAGCGGCTCCACTCACAGAAAGTTTGTAGATAACTAAAGTAAAAAATTGGTAAAAAATTTAAAGTTATAATCTTGATATCATGGATCACTTCATGGCTCTGTATATTCAGGTATCAAGTGTCCCATAGGGGGTAACATTGTAAATTCCTACAGCAAAAGAGGAAATAGATACTTGTCAATATAACACCAGAGAATATATCTCATGGCCCCAGATATAATGGGTATAGATAACTTATGTTATGTATTTATATGCATACATACATATTGTTCAAGGCACCACAATATAACTATTCTACTGGCAGATGAGCCAACATCCCAAACATAGATATACTACAGGATGGCACCGGGAGGGTGAGAAACACTCAACAACCCAGATTCAAAAACAATTCCCCCTGGAAACCCAGGGGCAAGGGGACTTTAAAGGCTCAGAAAGGAAATGTAAATCGGATAGCAGTATGTGAGATCAGTACACATTTATTAAGGGTCCATGGGCCGCAGGCCCAGATGACAACAAGCACACAATGAAGCTCTATATTGGTAACATACATCGATAATAAATGTACAGTTGCAGATGGAAATGGTCCTAGTATAAGGTAGATAACATTGTTCCCAACCAGACGTACGTTTCGTTAAACCTTCATCAGGGGTGAGATAATTCAGTCATATAACCAATATAGACCTATACGGGCCATCATCGCCAGGACCAACCAATTAGGGCCAGCTATCGCCCAGGAACGGGGTGCAAGGTGAGCCGAAGAGATCGGTTAGTAGGTGGGTGAGAGGTCCCGTCCTTCCAGGGGTGAGAGGAGTGACAGACTGCTATACGATTTACATTTCCTTTCTGAGCCTTTAAAGTCCCCTTGCCCCTGGGTTTCCAGGGGGAATTGTTTTTGAATCCGGGCTGTTGAGTGTTTCTCACCCTCCCGGTGCCATCCCCTAGTATATACATATTGTTCAACCTGATGATGAATAACAATTGGTTCCCAAATGTGATGTAGTAAGTCGGTTACAGGTCTTTTCACTTTTTTGAAGAAGCCCCCAAATGTAGTCCCTCATCTTTAATTTTCGTTATACTGTTCTTGGTAACAACGTTCAAAGTCCAGTATATCCACATGAAAGCCCTTGCCCTGCTCCTCTGAGTAAGCTACCTTGTTCTCCTTGAATTTGTCATGATGAGCGTCAAGAATATGGACTTTGAGAGACACACTGCATCCCATTTTGGCGTTATTCTTTATGAGAGTCCGAACCAACTGCACATAGTTTTCAGCCTTGTGATTACCACTGCGTGAACCACTGCAACAAAACTGTTCCAAGTTATGCTGTTTTGCAGCTTTGGGAATTTGTCTCATTCTATGATCTTTTTCATCTGCAGTCTAAAGAAGATACCAGCCTTGGCTTTTGCCTGGAAAGAGATCTTAGAGGTACTTGAAAGCTGCTGACTCCTTGTCAAGAGCCGTGACAAACCGCTGGATAAGACCTAACTTGATGTGCAGTGGTGGCATCAGCACCTTCTGAGGTCCTATCAGCGGCTCCCACTTGATGTTGCTCTTCCCCACAGACAACTCAGTCCACTGTGGCCAGTCCTTTCTGTGATAGTGCACCTTAGTGTCACAGATGTCCCAGAGGCAAAGAGAACAAGGAAATTTCATGAAACCGCCTTGAATGCCCATCAGGAATGACACCATTTTGTAGAACTCCTTGAGATGCACAGTGTGAGCCATAGGGAGAGTCGGGTAGTTATTTCCATTGTGAAGCAGTACTGCTTTGAGGCTCCGGAATGAACTGTCTATGAATAGTTGCCATTCACTCTGGTTACAGGTTATACCTATAGCCTTGAATAGATTGCCCACAAAATTATTGGTGACACTTTCTCTAATTTGTGACTTGCACGCTTTCATCTAACAAGTTCTTCTGCTTGAGCCTGGATATCAGAAGCTCGGCATTAGACTTGGTAAGACCAAGGTCTCTGATCAGATCGTTGATGTCTTTCTGGTAAGGGAAGTATGGCCTTCTCTCCTCAGCTGCATCTGTAAAACTGCAATCTGGGTCGTCAATATCTTCCCTGCTGCCTGACTTGCTGCTGTCTCCTGAAGATGGCTGATCCCTCTTTGGAGAAGAGGGAATGGGCAGCTCGCAGCAGTGTGGTACTGGGGCAATGGAAGAAGGAATGTTTGGATAAACAGTTTGAGGCACATTTTGCCAGTGTGGCGTTTGGTAGGATCCACAATGCAGAAGTAGCAGTTGCTTGAGTGGTCAGTCGGTTGCCGCCAAATTCACAGGATAGCAAACTTCATGGCTCTCTTTTCTCCCCTGAACCAATCTTTAAGAGTTTTCTTGCAATTTTAGCATGTGAAATGAGGTGCCCAGGACTTGTCGGCCTTGCACATCTTTAAACATGCTTTCACTGAATACTTTCTCACTCTTGTCTTTATAAATTGTCCACAGTCATAGCAAAATGCATCTGCTGGGTGCAAGCAACCTCTAAATGCCTCTAAATGACTATTATTGGACAGTCCGAGAATGACGCAAATCGATGTCCTTTTTAAATACTTCTTGACAAAGCCTATGGGCAAAACATGTAGAAGATACCAATTGGTAGATTTGTTATGTCTTTTTAATCTATGACTGTCTAAATTGAGATTTTTTTAATTTTTAATTGAAACTGGAGTATTACCTCTAAATCCCATGTATGAAATCTTTTATTTATTAGTTCTCACAAAGTGGAGGCAAGGGGATGGTGCACAAGTTAATGTCCACAGTGGTCCTTCATAAACACTGACCTTTTTACTTATTTGACTTTAGTATACTTAGGTATACAGAGGAGTTTAAGGTTGAATCCTTGACAAGGTGCCCAGATTCCATCTGAAGTTTCAGTACATTATGGCCAACAGTTCCGTTTTAGTTATAGTTACATCATTAAATGCATTTCCCAATACTTTTTCCGGAAGTCTTCTGTTTTGTTTACATGCAATGTTTATATTTAGAGAAAAAAGTCATAATGTTTTTTTTAAATCTGTTATTAACATCAACCATGTGAACACCTGTAGCATATGAGATGTCTGTAACACAGACCTGTCAACCTTCCTGTTTTGGACAGGAAAGTCATGCTTTCCCGGGCAAATCCTGATTTCAAGAAATCTGGTTTTTTCCCGGATTCTTGAAATGGCGCTGATCTAGCTAATGTGGGTCAGCCGAGAAGTGCACCCGTCACGGGAAGTGACGTCAATGATGTCACTTCCCATACATGGAACACGGAAAACCTAAGATCTGCGTGCCGGAAGTGACGTCACCCGTTTTTTTTATCCTCCAACTTGACAGGTATGCTGTAACATCTGAGATAATATTTGTCTAATAATTATTGTCACTGTATAATGATGGATTTCCAATGGTTTGCAACTTGTTTTATAACACTTCTCAGATTGATGGCCAGCAACTATTGCTAAGGCCATTTATGTCGTCATTGGGCTAACATGTGCCCAAATGCTCACTCCAACAAACTGCTCCAACATCTGCTATTATCAAGGTAATCAAAAATGTTGCTGGGATTGCAAGCTCTAATGTTTTAGCTGGAATGTGGCTTTAATGTGTTAGCTCATAGGACTATAATACCTAGAGTTGTCAAACTTCTGTCCTTCAAGGTCACATACAGGCCAGAGTCTTTGTAAACCGCACCATGCTTCATTACCTCACCTCTTGGGCCTCAAGGAATGGAGTTCCACCCCTGTGCAATATGAGATGCCACGTCATATTTCAATTATTTGCTTGTTTCCACTTATCAAAAATAATCATAATTGCCAATGAGTATGTTGCCTATAGGAAGTGGCTTGGTTAACTGCCATGGTAACTGACACTTATTGTAGCCTGAGAGTAAACCTAAAGTGCTAAATAAAAACCTCTAAAATGTTTATATATATTTGAAAAATTGTATAATAGGGTGTTTGGCCATGAGAGACATGGAGTACATTAGATGAGTTTAGGTACGTGTGTGTGTGTGTGTTTGTATGTGTGTGTAGTAGAGATGTCTCCATCTGTCCTCCTTTCTCAGTATGTGACGGGGTAGTAGAAAAATTCCCATATTACTTGAAGGCAGTATTGAAGCATAATTTGTTGAGATATCATGAGCCTACATGATGTTGTTACCATGACAATCCTTGTCTCTGCTCTACTGCTTGTATTCTGTAAGGAAATGATTATTTAAGCAGCAGCAGCAGCACACTATTTTGAAACAAACAGAAAAGACAAATATGAGTTTTCATTTCATATATACTCCAGACTGCAATATCAGCAACTTGCAGGATGTTAAGACAGGTAAAACAAAAGAGGTTAAATAGTTTTGAACTTGGCATGTCATCTTGTATTTCTTGATATCTCTAGCATGTGAATCACTGGTAACCTAATTACACTTATTAGACAGGTGCATAAAATTGCGTTCTGTAAATCGTTTCTCAGACCATAAATAAAATATGAGGAAACAATTAGGAACGCTGTACAATAAAAAACAGCAGAAAGAGAAACACTGGAATCGTATAATTATGTTTGTAGTACCAAGTCAGCAGTTTTGGTAACTTTTCTATAATAAGATTACAGAAGATGGAAAAGAAGCTTACTTCAGCTTTTATGAAGGATGTAAGCAATTTTAAACTGTTCTTTCTCTGGAGAATGAGTGAAAATAAGTCTAACAAACTGTAATAAAGGCATTTCTTAAATTAAAGAGAAAAACATGTTGTTTAAGAGTAGTTTTCTTAATGTATCAGATTGCAGATCTTGCTTTAGTAAGATTAAAAGAATGTTACAGAACAAACAAGGAAATACACAGATTTCTTGGATAACAATGTTGTTCTGCTTGTTTTTTATTTCACATTTCTTTCACTGCAGGTATAACTAGTTTATAAATAAATTGAAAATAATTTTATGTTTTGTGATTATTTTGTTACCTGTAGCACTCTCAAGTTAATAGAGGTGAACAAGCTCACCGAAATTGGCACTGAAACTATGTGGCTGATAAATGTCAGCATTTGTTCCCGTAATTTTATGAGTGTGAGCAGACCAAGTTCTTTGTGGATAAATGTATGAAGGAGGAAAGTAAAAAGAAACTCCGCTATAATAGAGGAATGATGGTGTTGCCTGTTAAAACTAAAAGGGATGAGAAGAAAATAGGTGGTTATAAGTATTTTATTACATAACAGTTTTACTTACCTCTAAGTCACAGCGGTGTTCTGAAATTCTAAAAATATATACTTCCTAGCTGTGCTTTCATCTGTGACAGCCTCCATGTTTAATCCACTGTAGATGGTGGTCTTCCAGGGGTTAATGAATTGCAGTATTGTGTATGCCACTAGGGGCCCACAGATATATTGTTTTTAATGTAAGAAATGTAGCTTCATAGGCTTGTAAAGAGGACATCATGCTTTGACACTGAGTGTGTAAGAGAATCAGACAGCCACAGCTTTTTCTGAAGAGAGAGGAGAGAGAAAAAGAAACATTCAGATATAGCTCATTATGAGTAAGTATATATTTAACTATGTATATATAGTTCAGTTTTACAATTATTCTGAGTCCCATGTAACATTTCTTATCACTTTTGATACAATTTATATTCGATTTCTATCGCTTTTGGTTGAAATCGATTCCCGCACACCTGATATGATCGACCAAAAGTGATGGAAAGCAAAAATAAAATGTTAAGCCTATTGAACCAAAAATTTCGGACAGTGTATGCCACGTGACTCTTTCTTTTTTAAATTGATTTCAATAGAGTACATGTGTCAAAAAAAACCGTCTGATGTGCTTCCAATGCACACCCATTGTTTTCTATGTGTGCGTCAAGGTGCCAGTAAGCCACATTTTTCTACACAGAACATGATGCTCTGCATCTGTGTGAACAGTCCCATTGAAAACAAGCATCTTTTAGCGATCATGAAACACAGCCCGGCCCATAGAGGTCCTATCAGATGGGAGCCCAAAAAATGACTGGCTAATGTTGCGTCCGCGGGTCGGTTACGTTAAAGGGTCGTTTACATGGAGGTTAAAAACCTCCAGTGTAAATGAGTCCTAAGAGTAAAGAAGTTAATTTAAATGTAAATAAATAAGGTAAACCTGTATTCACTTTTAATTCAATCACATAGCACAGTTTACTAAGTAAATAGTATTTAGTATTAAGAAAAATAACTGCAATGTATAGTAAAACTTTAATATTAATTAGTACAGTGTTTATAATGAATAAGTATAAACAGGACATTTAAGTACACCAAACTTACCTTGAGTATGCCCTCACTGTCAAACAATACATTATAAGGACAATATGTTTAAAAACAACTTTACCTGTAATGTGTAATGCCCTACTGTGCCTTGTCATTTCTCCCCTCAGCTAAGAAACTGCCATGTTATTCTGTAAGTTTCTGGAGTGACTGTTGGGAAGGACAAGTTAGTGACATCATCACTTCCTCTCTACAAACCTACAGAGATACAGTTTACACAGTTTTGCTATTGAAAAACCCTTATCTAATGAACTCTAGTTACCACACATGTTACAGCAGTTAATTAACCCCTGGCAGCTGGAGGAAACAAATGAGGGAACAAGCTGGAGGGAACATCTTTCTATATAAACCCTCAATGGCAACAATAAATCCCAATTCTCGTATATATACACTAAGTGCATATTTAGGTTCTACGTATCTCCATATACACCTTCTTCATACTGGTTCTTTTTTGGAGAATGCATTCTTTAGGTTTGGAAAACTTTTTTCTTTGTATCTGCACTTATAAAACAGGACTAAAAGAAGTGAATTACATGTTTTAAAGAAAAAAATTATATACAAAATAGATTTGTCTTATAATGGCAACCATGGATCGTATCTAGCTGATATGCACATTCAATTGGGAGGTAAGATTTACAACTTACTATAAGTCCCTGTTAGAATGCATTGTTATACGGGAATCAGTTAGATTAGGAACGAGAGTCAATTAGTCACTATTGGGGTCATTTTGAATTTGGACCATTCAGTAACTTTTAAGGTGATTCCTAGAGTGCATGCTAGTTGTGTTATGTGGGATAGATTTACTTCAGTCGAGAGAAGGTTATTGTGGTGATAATAGAGACGTTGTATGCCCAAAAAGTATGTTTCAGGATTCAACAGATGCTACAGCAGTGATGTAGTACCCTATGGGACAGGATAAAAATGGAACAGATCTCTTCCAACCATTGAATATTATACTATGCATCTGTTTGTTTATTCTGTAGATGTGGTTTTGAGGTGTGTATATCTTTTTCTCCCCTTATAAATGTGTGGAATTCATACATTTTGCTTTGTTAAACTAGTGTACTTAGATAGATAGAGACTATATACCGAATTTCTTCCTTCTCCTTTTGTATTCTTTAGAATGCAACTAACACACCGGGCCGATTTGTAGGCTTGATCCTCCATCAAAGACAATTGGTTTAGCTATAGGGGCAAAAGAGTATCTGCTTTAAACGCCTCCCATTGTTCCTATTGAGCCCCCCAGTATCTGTAAGCAGGAAGCGATCTCATCCCCAACCAGGAAGTGAGGTCCTCCTTGAAAACACATGGCCCTGAGAGATCCACCCTTGTAAACCCCTCTCAACGTGAGTATCTTGTCTGTTGTTTTGTCTCATTTTGTTTCAATTTGTTTTATCTTATCCTATTCCACATTATTTAACCATTTGTTGTATAGGTTGTGCGCCTCTGTCCTTGTTCTTATTTGTCTGTTACAGGGGGCCCCACTCCTCCATTTTGAAAGCTGCACACCTACACACAACTTAAACACCCATCCCTCATACTGACTCCATTTTACACTGTAAACCTTGCTCAGGCCCCATACACCAACTGAGGGCCTTTCTGGCCACTGATATCACTATAGCTGTGTATTCACTGCTGAAGGTTGTGTGCAACTACCCATTATCTTTCTTAGCTATAGGGGAGCATGTCGTGCGTCTTACCCTCACCTGGCATCCCCAGACTGATTGCTTGATCTCCACATCTATGGTTAGTCTTTTGACTGCTGTTTTGGCTAAAAGTTCTACACAGAGTGATTTTCTCTCAAAGCTTACTGTGACTTTCTGTGGCCCTACAGATATAACAACAATGTGTTCATATATATTTGTTTTTGTTTTGTAAAATTTGGTGGTATATAGGACTTCCAAGAAAAATCCTTGTTTGATTTAATAAAATGTAATTTTATTGAAAGTATATTGTAACTGCGTGGAGTCAAACATTCCAATTAAAGTCCCATCGGAGGGGAACCTTTACTTTTTTATGTTTCCGATAATGGCAAGTAATTAACAAAATAGTCACCAATGCCTATGATAGCTACACTATATGATCCTGCTCCATTAATCTTTCTGCTCATTGACCCGTACACAAAATAAATAAGATATATAAAAATGTTAATGAAAAAAACATGTTGTTAATCCCCCTAGCTTTTCTGACGGCACCATCTTGTCCAGCACTGTTCGGTGAAGATCAGAGCCCCGGCAGTGCATACTTTCAGTTTTGTGCTGTCTCGGTGGCTCCGTTCATCTGAACTAGCTTTTTCACTGAAGCCGATTCCCCCCCCCCCCCCCCCCCTCGAGTGACGTGAGGATGTCACATCAGGGAGGCTGTGGGAAATTCAAAAGTAATTTGCACGAAAACAGTTTTCTATGCAGAAAACTTTATCAGCGTGATTCCCCAGATGTGCCCCTTTGAGGTTAACCCTCCCCTGGTGTGTTCATCACACCAGAGGTGAGAGGGTGCCAAAGGGAATTGTACTGGATACAGTGATAACTATATCCAATACAATTCAAAGTAAAAAAAACCCCATAAAAACACATTTCGAATCGTAATTAAACTTTATTATAAACAAAACATAAATATAAATACATACTGTTTTAAAAATCTATCATACAAAATAAGTATTTTAGAGATTGTATCATTCAAACGATACCTTTTATAAAAAAAATTGTAATGTAATGTTTTTAACATAATTGTGTGTTTCAAACATTATTATATTCAGGATGTCTATTAGACCCTTGTATGGACATATTTTGGGAAGTTACAGGCCTACAACATAAAAAAATTCCATTTAATTCTATGGTGCACTTTTGGTACAGAAATCTGGACCTTGCAGGAGCGCTAGGGAGGTTAAAAAGCATGAGCATTAGTAAAGTATTTGCAGATAAACTTTGGACTTTTTCAGATTCATATTTAACTGTTCCAAGGTAATTTGTTCCAAGCTTGCTGTATATCATTTCTGAAACTGATTTCTGGAAAAGAGAGTCAAAGTCATTACCACCAGTAGATCAGTTTCACTCTTGTAATATGGAAATATATAGTGTCTTCAGCCCTTTGGAGGATAAAATAACCTTATAAAATATCTAATCAAAATCAGTCTCATTACAGGGAAAGAGCTGTAATTTCACCTAAAGCCAAAAGACAATCATGCAAGGAGAGAATAAAAATGCTTTGGTATTCCCTTTACACAAAGAACATGAATTGCACCAAGGTTGCATACTCCAAAAAGGCTACATTTAAATGTTATTAAATGTTTCTAAAGGTAATTTATTTATTTCACTCAATAAACAAAACTTCCAGAATAAAGCAAGCTAACCAGCCAAATACTTGTGACTGGAAGATGCTGACCATTCCTTTCCAATAAGCATTAATGGCAATAATAAGTAACCAACAGATTATACCACTACAACTAATCGATGGGAGCCTCAAGGCAAATTTGGAGAGTCATCTGCTGCCACACCCCTAAACATCAGCAAAATGATTCAGGGAAATTAATAGTTCTATAATCACTACATAATCAGTATGGAATCAGTGATGTTTTGCGTTATGGAATGATCACATACACTCATACTTTGATAAAAAATTATAATTTCTGTGATTTTATTCAATGTAAATATGATTCTGTATATGTGATGAAAAAAAGTTTGCGTATTTATTTGTAATTGACAATTCACTTTAATAAAACTTTAATAGTATGTCACATTTGCTGCCTTAAAAGCACCAATTAGTGTTAAAGGAGTGGTCTTGGTCTCCTTAGGGTTTGTTTATAAATATGTGACCAACAGTGTGATGTGAGTGTCGTGGAGAGTGACAGGGAACAAACTGGCATCATACTGGTTGGATTAAAAAAAAAACTTTTCTTAACCTCCCTAACGTTTTTGTGAGGTCCAGATTTCTGTACCAAAAGCGCACCATAGACTTAAATTTTTTTTATATTGTAGACTTGTAACTGTACAAGGGTCTAGTAGACATCCTGGCTATAATAATGTTTGAAACACAAGTTAGTGGCCACAGGTGAGGGGAGTTAGTGGCTACAGTGGAGTCAAGATTCTCACACTTCAACATTTACCCTGTTTTCTTGCTTAAATTGTTGTACAAACAAGTCTCCTCTGCTTCATCTCCATAAGTTGGAGGGTGGGGGGCTTTAGTTTACAGGTGACAATTTGGAAAAATATATACCTTTGTCTGTGATTTAGAATTGGCTGTGTCATTGCAAAAGTGATACAAATACAGCTTCCACATGTAAGAAATGGCAAACTGCAACGCAACATACCATACTGTTGGTATTAGGCTAAGATGTTTTTTATTATTATTATTTTTTTATTGTAAAAAACAATTACACCAAAGCAAGCAAACATAAAAAAGGCTAAGATGGTTAATAGGGTAATCTGTCATTTAGACAATTCTTTCTTTTAACTTCAGTCAACCATTGACAAAAGAGACAAAACTGTTAGTCATCATCCCCCTGGCTGTCTATAAGGGTTGGCTTACACACCAACCCAAACCAGGTCAAGGAGTCACCAACATTCACATGATGCTGGGTGGTTCTTGTAGTCTTGTGGAACCCTTTTTCTCTCCCACCTATCTTTTATACCCTTCTTGGGTACAGCACCACCCACATTCTGGGCTGAACCAAATACAGTTACAACAATATACAATCATAGAGTCTCAATTCTCAGGTGAACTAGCCAACATCCCATAATAAATCAAAAAATCGTTCAGGCTGGGAGGCGTGATAAACATATCAGACCACCGAGTCTAGGTACCCTCTGTGAGAGCAGAGGCAAGGGGACTTTAACGGCTAGAGGTGTCCATTGATTATCCACCTATCCCAATGGACACCTCTAGCCGTTAAAGTCCCCTTGCCTCTGCTCTCACAGAGGGTACCTAGACTCGGTGGTCTGATATGTTTATCACGCCTGCCAGCCTGAATGATTTTTTTTACAGTTACAACAATAGGCGTGATGCATTGCATTTAACCACTACACTACATCTCCTCAACCATACTATCACCTTAGAATCCACGATGACAATACTGTATTTTAACCTTGCAAGATAGTAAGGATACATTTCCTGTACAGAAGAGAATATACATTACATTGGGTTTTTTCTCCTTTAGTTACAGAGATGTTACAGAGATGTTGAAAATAAAGTCGGTATGTTTCTTCATATAATATTTTCCTGTTCTATGCTTGCATTCTTGATAAAGATTACATTGCTGTTCAGAATTTAGTTGCTACCTCTATTCCTCTGGACCATTGGTGTGAAGCTTAGGTTCCAGATTCATACCACTTACCTAGACCCTCTATAAAAGGGAGTACATATATAATTTGTGGGGTAACAGTGATCAACATAGAAAACGTATTAGAAAAGGATTAAAGCTGGTGGGGATATGGCATGTCTTCAGCTATAGACTCTCAGGACAAATTGTAATCAACCTTTTTCTTGATTAAGCAACGATCACTGAAAGGAAGCTCCTAATGGCTTGACTGCCCCTTTGACTAGTGGGACTGTATGTTTGTGCTTTTCATGTATAGTAGTAACATCATTACAGCAAATTCTAACCTTATCTAATGTTGAAAGAAATATTATTAGGAAATTCCTTTTTTTTGAGTTTAAAATGGTGCAAACATAAAAAATTTGAGAGAAAAAATGAATAGTTTGAGGATAAATATTTATTTTTTCTTTATAGCAATATATTATTTTGTTTTCTATGTGTACTGCTAATTGGATTTTTTGAGTAGAAATCATAATCTGAATGGTTATATCCTTTTAAAACATGTGTATGTAACATACACAGGTTCCTGTTTTGGAGGTTTGACTTCCAAATGATTGAGTCCCCCTGCTCCCAAATTTTGCTTATAGCTCTAATAGATGACCTGGCCATTGTTGAGTTAATATTTCAGGAAATTAGTTTATTAATTATATAAAATCAACATACATATTCTACATTTGCAATGCATTCAACTCTCAAAATGTAATACCAGCTTAGTTTTTAGTAGAAAATATCTAATAAAAGTTTGACAGGATTCAGTTCTAATGAGCATTATGAAACATTTAGAGCTGAATCAAAATCTAGACTCTGAATCAGACTTTTTTATTGAGTTTGATATACACATCCATGTTTTAACATTACTGAACCATAATAGGCAATAGGGAAAAGGCAAGGCCGTGCTGTTCCTGTTCTGTATGTAATTACCTCTTGGACTGTTCTGTGTGTATATAAAATATATATATAAAATCTAACTATAGTTTATATAGTCCATGTTAGTGGCTTTTAATTAGTATGCCTTTGGATTTTACATTCTGTACATGTTTAAATGAAATTTAAAATGACCTATTTGAAAGAGAAGACCTTCAGAATTCTTTCTTTAAAAAAAACCCCTAAACTGTTAGTGTTGTGCATCTAAAAGTGTATAAACAAATTTTTTTTAAACAATAAGAATATAAACAATTGAATGTGCAGAACATACTTTTGCCAAAGGGATAACACTCCATGTTGATGAAGTATTTTAAGCTGGCCATACAAGGGTCGGTACCCGTTCAATTTTAAATACATCATGTTTTCGATTAGGTACAATATCATTGCTCAACAACACTCGTGTATATATATATATACAGGGGTGCACATAATTGGTCCGCTGGTACGCATACAGGTCTAAAAACCCGCTCTGCTTACCTGTCTTGTCCCTATAAATCGCGTCTGCGGACCACAGACACTGGACAGATTGATGGAGCTTCCGCCCCCCCCCTCCTCCTCCTTCTTCTTCTCTTCTGTTGTGTGAGATCAGACTGCAGCATCAGCGGGGGGCGTGTCAGGTAGGAGGAAGCTGATAGGTTCCGGGCCGCGGCAACGCCAAAGCATCGTGCCGGGGAATCGCGTGCAGCCCAAACCTTGTCCGATACGACAGGTCCGTCCGGCCGGGGCTCAGAAGCGGAAGGCGACAGGAGAACAACACAGGGGGGTGCCAGCAGAGAGGCTGCAAGGCACGATCAGGCGGAGGGGGCCTGTGTGAGGGTGGGGAACCAGCGGACACGGATCCGTCCACGGAATCGCTGGACACGGTGGTATGCAAGCGATCGGATCACTTAATGGGCCGCGCGACGCGGAAAGCTCCGACTTCCCGCGAGATACGCCGGAATCGACGCGAGTGGGTGATCGAGCGGCCAGGGAATCCGACCGTGTCGGCTAGCGTTAACAGACTCAGCCCGTTATAGGTTGCCCTAGTAGTAGTGGTTATAAAACCGTTCAGCTTCAGGAATTTTCCAAAAATCGAAGATTATTCTACATCTTTAACTTTCCTTAACTCAACCTTAACCACTTATGTCTTCCCTTTATCTATATAGAGGTGTACATCAGATTCATAAGTTCTATCAGAGTGAACCGAACTGACTCCAAACATAACATCCCTCGGGGTGGGGAATACAGACTGGGGGCCTCGCGAGTATAGGCACGGGATATTACACAAACGACTGTGAGGCCTGATCCTGTAAATTATAAACTCTACCTTACTAGTACTAGTGGTTTGTGTATTCTTCTAGTGGCAACGTGGCCAATGGTCATTTTGGGTATATTGGTTTCTCATCATATGGCGTTTTTCC
>CM070039.1:53980168-53994553 GCA_036250615.1 Ptychadena robeensis
TATTGACCAACAACCAACCATGTTCTCAATGAACCCAAAAAACTATTAATACAAAGCTGAATATTTTTGGAAGTAGTTTTTAGTTGCTTTTAGTTTTAGCTATTTTAAGGGGATATTGTGTGTGCAGGTGACTATTACTGTGTCATAATTATAGGCAACTTCACAAAAACAAATTTAATAACCCATTTCAATTATTTAGTTTTTACCAGTGAAACCAATATAGACATCTTTAACAACATCACAAATTAGACATTTCTGACATCAAAACAAAACAAAAACAAATCTGACCAATATAGCCCACCTTTCTTTGCCAAGGACACTCACAAGGCCTGCCATACATGGATTCTGTCAGTGTTTTTATCTGTTTCAACCTCAAAATTGCTGCAGCAGCAACCACAGCCCTCCCAGACAACTGTTCAGAGAGGTGTACTGTTTCCTCCTTTGTAAACACCATTTGATGATGGACACAGGTTCTCAATTGGGTCAGATTCAGGTGAACAAGGAGCCATGTCTATTTTTCTTCTTTTATACCCTTTCTTGCCAGCCCCGCTTGGAGTACCTGGACACTTGTGATGAGCATTGTCCGCATGAAATCATGTTTTTTCTTGAAGGATGCAGACTTCCTCCTGTACCACTGCTTGAAGAAGTGTCTTTCCCGAAACTGAATAAGGCCCAACAAGCTCATCTTTGATGATCCAGCCCAACCAGTACTCCACCTTGCTGCGTCTGAGTCGGACCGGGAGCCTATGGCCCTTTACCACTCCCGCCACTGCCCATCCATCGGGCCCATCAAAGACTCACTCTCATTTTATCAGCCATAACCTAGAAAAATCATCTTGAGATATTTCTTGGCCCAGCTTGATGTTGCAGCTTGTGTGTCCCCTTGTTCATCATGGTGGGCGTCTTTCACATCAGCCTTTCCTTTTCTTACCGGCCATGTCTCTGAGTATTTGCACACCTTGGTGCTATTTGGTTGGGGGGCACTCCAGTGATGTTGCAAGGCTTCTGAATATTGCCAAACTGGTGGCAAGTGGCTCTTGGCAGCTGCACGCCTTGCCTTTTCTCATTATGGGCAGTTATTTTTTGCGCCGTTGTTGTTCACACACACCTTTCTTGCGACCCTGTTGAAACTATTTTGAATGAAACCTTGATTGTTCGATGATCCACTCTTCGAAGCTTTTGCAATTTTAGAGTGCTGCATTCCCTTCTGCAAGATATCTCTTATTTTGACTTTTCTAAGCCGTCAAGTCCTTCTTTTGACCCTTTTGCCAAAGGAAATGAATTTGCCTAATAATTATGCACACCTAATAGAGGGTGTTGATGTCATTAGACCACACCCCTTCTCATTACAAGAGATTCACATCCCTAATATTCTTAATTGGTATTAGGCTTTCGAGCCTATCAGCTTGGAGTAACAGACAACATGCATAAGAGATATGTGGTCAAAATACTCATTTGCCTATAATTCTGCACGCCCTGCTAAACAAATAGAAAACCATTAAGATAATGGCCTAAGCCACACCTGGTGGTAAAGCAGGCCGAGGATACAACAGTTCCCCCCACATTTACATCTAAATTAATATGCCAAAAAGAAAACCACAGAATACCACCTTCACCACAATAGTAATACCCAACATTGATCAACAACCTGCAGTTGACAGTTATGCTTTTTTCCCCTGGATTAGAAGATATTGAGAGGACACTAGTTTTATTCTCACTTGCTGCAGAAGTCCCCCTTAGTTCTAGAAAGAACATTTATTTCTTAAGTGGGATGTAGTTTCACTGAATAGGTGGATTCAATCTCCAGGGGGCCACTATGCTTTTACTTCTTCAGGAGTGTAAAAGACATTTGCTTCTCATATTGGAATCCCAAGTATCAGAGCGCAGAGATTTAAAAAATTACATTCATAGAGCCCACCTCTCTGCGCCCTTTCAACTTGTGATGCGGGTATACCCAGCGCCTCTGGTATAGATATAGCACACCCTTTTTATAATACCTTTTTGGGGCGACCAATAATGCACAATTTTTCTGTGGCGACCTATTTTTTATCTTACCCAAGCTCTTCCTCCCCTTGCCTGAGAGGATTTACTATATGGGAACGAGAGCTTCTTCCATTAAACCGTGTGCCTTGAAGATTGGTGGCTATTGTTGGAGGAGCCCACAATTCTGTGTTTACTCATTGACCACAGAATTTTACATATCCTGAACCCTTGCCAAGCCAGTGGGTACCTGACTGCATTTGACCTTTGATCTTCACTTTCACCTGGCGAGAATAACATTAAGGCAGATGCCGTTGTGGCAGGGGCGCCCTTTAAGGAACCCCGTCCCAGTGCCGCTGGGCAGAGGTCCTTAAAAGAGCCACGTAAACCAGGAAACCAACTGCTTTTTTACAGTGACACACAGTGAGGCGTCAGCACAGCCTCAGCACAAATAGTTGCGTGTCCCCTTGCGGCCTATTACCCCGCGTGGTTGCCTGCCGTTGGGAAGCCTGGGTGCCCCCCCAATCTTGTGTCACCTGGCACAACTCAGCTATATGGAGCTCGCCTGCCGCCCTGTCTACTCTCCGGTACCCGTCCCCAGTGTACAGCCAACTGCGTGGGGTCCCTTCACAGCCACCCTGCGTGCCAGGCTACAGCCTATACTGGACTTTCTGTTGGACGTTACTGGTGTGAAACTGAACCGACTCTCGTTCCCCGAGCTGTTATAGTGCCCCACGTGAAGTCTGTAAGCAGAATAAAGCGGAGTTGCGCTTGCAAGTTGGTGTCGCTGTCATTGGGTTGCTTACCCCCTGTGCACTCACTTGGCGCACGAACATGAATACACCATTCTCAAAGTGACCACGACGCCCCATCTGCAAGCTCCTCCACGCAAGCCGCGGCTCCCTCCCTTGGGTGCCCATCCTGCTGAGCGACTATTAAACAACCGCAGCTGCCCTTGTTTATGGGGACCCGGCCAATACCTCGCAGATTGGGCCAGAGAGTGCAGGCTCTGGCTCAGGCCTATGGATGACACCAGCCCTCAGGCCCGAGACGGCCTACAACGCGTAGAGGGTGGAGGCCCGCAAGGTGGCTCGGCTATGGAACCCCTGAGGTGGACACCCTGGCAAGATTGTGGCCCGCCTGGAAGCGTGTACGGGCGAACAGGCAGCTTGGGAGACTCTCCGGAGTCAGTTTATTGGACGCCCGCCACGGCCCGGTGATCGGCAGCCCTACCCGTAGTGGCTTCAGGAATTGGGCACGCAGATCTGCAGACATAATAAAATTATTCCTCAAAAATACGACTTGCCTAATAATTCTGCACTCCCTGTATAGTGTATATATAGTGTATATTGAAGTGTATTGTATAAACAGACAATGAGTGGTAAGTATCTGGGGTATCTAAATATTGAAATGTGATATGTGCATGTAAAATTGAGCACGAGCAATATAATGAGTGATCACTATAGGTGTATATAACATATAAGTGTAGGTGTGTGTAAGACACCACAATGAAAAATTAAAAATAAAACCCGTTAATCTCCTGTAGTTGTGTTACAAACAATGTGTGTCAAGAGTGTTATGAAGTGTACCTAGAGTGAAAGGTAAGATCATGAAAGAAAGTGAGCCAACACAGAGAATTAACCCCTAGATAGAGAGTCCATTAAAGTGATTACCTTAATAGAACTAGGGAGTAACAAGCTCTGAAAGTAAAAAGTATGCCAACAGCCCCATAAACATCCAACTCTCTATGGATAGGTGGGATAGCCAAATATTATATGTATCCAAACTATACCCAATAGTGCCCTTGTATGGATCACAACTTTTGCCCGCTGGTATCTGTAAACGACTAAAACCATCAATAAGTAACATAAACTATAACCACTAGTGTTAGGGAGATGAAGATAGAGGGCATACCTTTAGTTTGAGGCCATTAGTCCCGCCAGCTCAAAGCTAACATGGGCAGGTGCGCACACATTCATGAGTCTCACTTCAACACATGCCTGCAGGTGCACGCGGCAGCACACTAGATCTTAACCCCTGCATGGGCGGGCAAGGGGAGTGCAGGCTGCTACCAGTCCTAAACTCACAATATTCCGAGGGCATTAGGGCAGAGTGACGCAGGGAAAGGGGGAGAAAGTCACCCCCCCCCCCACGCCCAGGGGGCGGCAGGCTGGCCCAACCATTAATAGAGAATGAGCACCTGGGCACCCGTGAAACCTCTGGGAAGGCACCCACAGGACCCAGACCAACTCAGGAATCAGCACCTAGTCAACATAGTGACTAAATACATAGTAGTATATAAGTAGTCATCTTGAATCATCTTGAAAACAGTAACCAAAAGAGGTTAATGAGGTTACCTCCAGTGGTGATTACATAGTGACAATAATAATACTCTTATTATTATAAACATGCTTTCTATCCCAATTATAATCTTGGTTATAAAAAGCACTTAAAATGCAGTGCTTTGTTGAGGCCTGGTTAAACATTTGCTTTGAGGCAGTAAATCCACCCCATCTCCTTTTGAAGGAGAATACGTTCAATGTTGCTGCCTCAAATGGAAGGATGCACACGATCTAGTACACAGAATTTTGTTTTTGTTAAATCGTAGGCATGGTATTGGGCAATATGCCTGCCCACAGGGGTGCGTACATTGCATATTTCCGCTGCTCAAATGTTCCCTAAGTCTCTGCCACCACAGGCGTCTTGTTTTTCCCTACGTAAAAAGCATTACAAAATAAATATATCCCAGCAGTGATTCTGAGATTTGTATAGTGTATAGGTTTGAAAATTTTACCATTAGGTAATCGAGTGTTAGTTGACTCGTCTATAAATGAACAACTCTTTTTTTTATTATTAACATACATTTAAATGTACCTCTCATTTTGCATGGGTCTTGACACTTGTCAGTGAACAAGATTTCCCAAAAAATCATTCAAGTTTCCAACGTTTTACACTGTTCAGGAGGTGCCCAGACCATGATTCCGGCGTCACTGGTGAATCATGCTGGGAAAAAAACAACACCCCTCCATTAACATGGAGGTCTATGGCGCCGCCTAGCCCCGCCATTTTGCGTCACTGGTGACACAATCAGGGCGGACCCAGAAGGATCGGCGTGTTGGTCGATCCAGAGAATCGCTGGGGGGAAATTCGACCATCTCTACCCATAAGCCAAATGCACATCCTGAACCCCTGGTGTACAGTGCAAATATAGTGCAAATATAGCCTTTTATAAAGTTCAAATATAGCCTTATGGCTCTGTCTCCCCCTCGTTAGTGTATGGCATGGGGCCTGGTGGGATGGGGGGTGAAAAACTTGCATGTGAAAAGCAAGTTCCTGTTTAACTGAACATGACTAGATAATGGATGTTAATATTCACACATCTTAGTACTGTATAGACAAAAATGCAAGGTTAAATAGTTCCCATACTGTATTAAGCTTTTTGCCAGAAGTTTAGCTTTAATGATAACATGTTCGCTGTACTTACCCTCTACCGAGTACAAGGTTTCCAGCTTACAGCTCATGCTGCTTTCTTTATGCACAACCAACAGCCGCCATTATTTTCCATAAAATAGTAAACCAGTCTTCAGCAGATGATTCCCAACAATGCAGACTTATGCCTGCCATACACACCCCGATGGTGTGCAGGCAGACTAGTCCCGATGTGCAATTCAACGTGATGCCATCATCACGTTTGCAACCCCAGTAATTATCGGGCCCCTTCATCGGCGCACCCCTTTTGGTGCCGGCCATTAGTTGGCGCGAACACCGGATTTTGTTTGCCGGTTCGGCGAACAGCGACGCGAACTTCCACAAAATTTTGCGAACCCGCGAACCCGGCGAACTCGCCATTTGACTGTTCAATGGGAGGCGAATTTTAAAAACAAAGGGACCCCTTTCTGGCCACAAATGTGTTGGGAAAGTGTTTCATCAAGGGGTCAACACCTGGTCATGACATGACAGAGGGGAATCCATGGCAAAACTCCCAAGAAAAAAAATTTTCAAACACAATAAAATCCGCACCCACAGGATTTCTACCAATGATAGTCAATGGGATTTGAGCTGGATAGGCATCCGTGCCCGTGTCACCTTTGCCGTGTCACCTTTCGAAAAAAATTTGCCCGTGTCACTTTCCCTTGTCACCTTTCCCCGTGTCATCCTCACCTTGCCCGTGTCCTTTGCCCTTGTCACCTTTGCATCCAAAGTACTGTGTGAGCAGTCCCCATCCCAACAAGTGGTGGCGGTTTTGTTTCTTTGGAATGGGGATGCCACACTTACGCAACAAAACAGATCACATCTCTTATCTCCTAGGGTGGGTGGTCTCATCCCCAACATTACAAATAGAACAAGAGCTGAAGACGGGCGGTGGTAAACATCCTCGACAGCTGGAGATTTCCCTGTGGCACAGAGGCCTGGGGGACTTTCAAGGCCATCAACCCACAAAACACACTACGCATTTTCTATGCAAAACATGCTTACTCCATGACCAACAACTGGTTCGATAGTACAACAGGTGAACGTCATATAAAATGATGCCAAACAGTAAAAAATGCAGTCACTGATTTCCAAAGTCCACAAGTGCCCATGAAAACGTTCCAGACGTTCAGATTGTATGCGTTGTACATACGTTGACACGTTCAAATCATCCACATCCCCGGTACTCACTCCACCCACCTCTGCTTGGGTAATCGGGCTAATGTGGAGGCTTCCGGCTGTTGATATTTTGAACGTGCAATTAAAGCTTATGGCACCGGCTTTCATCGGCTAGCGCCCCGGCACGAGATATCGGACATGATCCGTTCCTCCTGGCCGGCCAAGCTGTGGCGCGACGCAGGGACCCTGTACGCCCCAGAGGCACATGCCCCGAAAGCGGGCCCGATTTTTAACCCGACCGACGCCGCAAGCGCCCACGCCCGCGTCCAGTTAGAAATCGCCCCGCTTAGCACAAGTGCATGGCTACGCATAAGTAAAAAGACACCCACCACTCCATTGTATATCTATATGTACCAAGTCTCTGTAAGACGATCGCCCCCTCAAGTTTGGAAAATAACATAAATCAACACATGCAGCTGACAGTGAATCTTGTCGGAATTCGTTCAATAAGTCAAACGCTTGACACCAGCCTCTTTTGCCACAAAGATTGACTTTACAGCCCACCAACACCACAGAGACAACAGAACATAATAGGAGAACAAAATGGATCAAAGCAACTACAAACTGCTAAAGCCCCCCATACACGTGCCGATATTCTCCCGACCGATTTTTCGTCCCATCCTGCACCCGATTTCACCTAAATGTCCATGGCCTCGGTCGATCCTGGACACGAAAAATCGGAATCGACTTATCACCAACCATCAACACCCGACCCTATGATCAACAGCACCCGACTACGACCACAAATTACCGAACAACCAATTCCGAAAATTACGAAACATAAATTCCCGAATCCATTTAATCCTCCCGAACATTAATCTCCTCCCGACCCGATCGGTCCGGTCGGGCAAAACTTCCCCGTCACGAAAAAAATCGGAACGGTAGGGGGGAGCTAAGAACAGAAAGATATATCCAATGCTCTCAGACGTCCTTAATGGAGCCCTGCACATTGTGACAGTGGGGCGATGATAGCTAAGCAGACCGAGAAAAGCATCTGGATGACTCCAACGGCAGGTGTCTGATTGAGTAGTGAACCCTTCACTAGTTATACCAGTCAATAAACCCGTTCAATCTCTACAGTATTGTTCCATTGATATGTAAATTCAATAACATTTACGCCCAATTTTCGTTTGTAATAATAAAGTACTTTTTTATTATATATGAAAATCATAGACCACCATCAATGCAAAATCACACGACAACGACATCAGAATGTGAGCATATGATAACCCCCCGCAGAAGCGCGTACCCTCATTTTGACAGGCCAACACTGGGAGGGCACCATAATCCGACACCTCTCAGTGTCATCCACCGATGTGTTAGTTCCTCTCCAGGGTCCTCATTAGCGGGGAATGTCACACAGTTAGGCACCATGAGAAGTAACGTGGAGATCCCAGGCACATGGTAATACAGTTTAAGCAGAACAAACAGTAAACAATTACACAAGATATAGATCATGTGAAAAACCTTATACACACTACTATCCAGCAACAATGCAAAAGGATGTCAATAACACATCAGTTTAAAACACACCACAACGCAAATATATATATATATATGTGACGCTACATAATATATAATAGTGCTATGTTCAAAAGATAACCCTCTTTAAATATGAGTTAAGAGAGGAGACCAAGAGCTTACAAGAGGGCCCCTTGTGTCCACATGCCACCCTGCCTACTTCCCTTCCTCTACTGGGAGGTAGGTGTGGCCAATTTGGAAGGAGGACACACGGGCAAACACCCAACCCAGATCCCCGCCCTGCCCCCCCCTCGAACTCCTCGTTTGAAGGCGATGGAGATAGTGTGGAGGTCATTGGTTGGGGGTCCCATACCCACCATCCCCCCCACCACACCAGAAAAGGGGACGTGACAAGCCTGTTGTATATTTTCCCATTCCTATCTTACTCTTTAGATCACACAGACTCATAGGTTTTTCCTCCCCGTATTTGGCCTTCCCTCCACTAGAGCCTAACAGGCACTCCTACCATTTTGGCATACTCCTTGTACCTCCACACCAAGCCTGATATATTCTTTGACGTACCATTTTGTATGCCCACCTCCCCATGGATGAAGTATTACATAAAAGCCTCTCCAAATGTGGAAAGGTGTACATGTTTCCACCTATTCCGGGCTTGCCCAAAACAAGAGTACAGAAAATCCTCCACCAATTGTAGCCACAAATGAAATCAATGACCTAATTATACCAATCACCATCGCGGTCATGAAATTGTCACGGCAACCATTGCCTCTTACCAATTATAAATGACAACAAACAAACACAACGCTATTTATTTGTTGTTGATATTTTAACCATCTTACATAACACACAAAAACATTAAGAAAATTAAAGTCTCAGTATGCCAAAGTGTGTACTGCTCCTGTTGTACTTTTACAATAGAATCCAAAGCCAGTATATGCATCGATGATACAGCTACGAAATAAATTACAACCTTAACCTTGACTCGAAAAAGTCAAGGTCCGTTTTCAATAATGTTTCAACAACTAAAGATTAGTGAAGAAAAAAAAGGGACGAAAATAGAAAAGAAACCCTGGAAAAAACCTATATTATTTACTTTCCATGAATCAACTTTAAGATGTTTATACAATAGCACACTCCCTGTACCAACAGACTACACCAGGCACAACGAACCATGAATATGCAGCTTTTTTAACTATTATACCTAAGCCTTCACATGACGATATAAAATACAGCAAAAAACACGTCTAGATATCATAGCGCCTTCGTGCCTGCCTCACTGACACAGAATATCCTCCTGAACTGTGGACCACAGCCGCTTTCATTAAGAGTCATCTAACAACAAACCTGTCTTATACGCTTATTTGCAGATGACACACTGCTGCTATGAACTGCTTAACCTTCTGTATGGCACATATTTTAGGCTCATACTAAAACAACCTCACTATCCAAACAGAAAAACATACATATCTCCATAAAACAGTTTCCGGATGTCCTGGATATGCTGCTAGACCAGTTATATCAACAAGTACGCACATCTAATATTACAAAGTTGCATATGTGCTGATGTATTTAACACCTACGGTGATATTTTATAATGATCACGGCGGTTTACCTTCTCTCAGGTATGCATGATATAAAACCTACCAAAACGAAATAAAAAACGAAAAATATCTATCTAAACTAATTAAGTGATCCATTCCTATAGGCTTGTACACGATGTTCACCCCTATCGACCCCTGCCCCCCCCCCCCCCTCGAACCTAGTCTTGAACCAGTATCTCTTAAAGCAGGTACAAAAACGGCTCGATACTGGCACGTCACGCATGTTCCCTGCAGCACCCGCGAATGATTAACTAACACGCTGCTTCAATATCGCGAGCTGGCAGACAGCTCTCAGCTCTCCCCAGTCAGGCGATGCTTTGCACGGGACCCGCATACTTCATGCACAAGCAGCGGACATTGGCGATCGTTGACTGTACAACGATCATCTAAACTACATAAAAAAACCTTCGGTTGGGCGATTGTACACATCTGACAAATACCCTATGACCTTCCTGTGTTTTTTATCTACTCGTACATTTTGGCCTATTCCACATCCAATACTAGATGAAACCTTCATGTGGTACTACCCTTTGGATTATGACAATTCGCAATGTTTTATGAACAAGATACAGATCCAAACTAACTATTGATTGTCACAAACATCAAACCCATGTACGCCTAGCTTTACAGCTAACCCTTCACAACATACTTTGTTACCACATGATACCACACTGATAGTGATGCACACCCCTTGCCATACGAAACGCTATGGTGAAAGAGCCCTATTTCTCCGGGTATTCTGCATGGCACAGGCATGCTTGGATTGTACTGTGGGCTAACTTACCAATCCCACTTTAACCTTAGGACAGGTCACACCCCTGACATTCCCTGTCTGCTTCCCCCAGGAACACAAGTGTGAAGTACCAGACCCCCGCACTATGAACCATGCCATGACAAAAAAACTCACACTCTTTCAAAAACACCACGTAAACTTCAACCGACCATATATACACAAACCCAGGGCGTCACTAGTAGATATCCCTACCATAAATACAAGATAAAGCAACACAATGATGTAAAGGTAAATTGCTATATACCAAGCGGACACGTAAACCCAACAAAACCCAAAAAATCCCCCACACATTCACTTACACGGACCATCATACACACCTGTCAGCATATACATCTGTGCAGAACTGCTCACACCGAGAAAAAAACCACCTACGTACTTCAACCTCTCACCCTCACTTCCCTAAGGCACCATCATAAGTCTGGCGCCTCACATGCAAATCCACTCCGACCCATTCTGTTGGACACTACTAACGGTGCCCCACCCCTCCCCGCAGACATATTTACCAATCCCAAAGGGTTGGTATGGCGAGACAGTCCTGGCCTCCAGAGATCATACTGTGTTGCCAGTTTGCATAGAACCAGAGACACACTGTAGGCGACAGGAGAGATTGAGAACGAAGTGGTGGTGAAGGGGTTCAGTGTGCAGGATCACCCATGGGGGGGTGACATGGGAGGAGACATGCGATTATGGCAGGTGCACCAGGATTTGGAGGCTGAGGTTAAAAATATCTATACCCTCCTCTGCTGCCCAGCCCCAGCAATGTCCCTCCTACACTCCCCCCCATAACACTCACAGATGACCAACACCATCTAGGGCAAGGTCTCATTCATCCAGATCCCCCAGCAATTTCTCCTCCATACGTCCCTCCACCCAATCACACTCACAGATGACACTGCTCCATTTCTGGGAAGGTTCTCATTCATCCAGACATGGTCTATGGAGGATGAGGACAGACATGACCCGCCGGGGGTACTGGGTGTAATATAAAATCTTATTAACCCTCTGCTGCTCACCACACAATGTACCTCTCTTATACTTCCCTCCCCAATCACCTCACAGATGACACTTCCTGTCTGGCGAGGGTTCTCATTCATCCAGATCATGGCACATAGGAGGAAGGACAGACCTAAACTGGGGTTAACCTGGGTGTATAATACAATATCTTATGCCCTCCATCTGCTGCCCAGTCCAACCAGCATGTCTCCTACTATACTCATTACCTCACACAATCCAACCAACCAGATGACCACTTCCACTGCTGGAAGGTTCCTCATTCATCGCAGATCTGGTATATGGACATAATGCCGTTACTGGGCTTGTAATATAACGAAATATACTATGCACTCCCTCTGCTGCCCCGTACCAGCAATGTACTCCTCTAAACTTCACCCACAACACCTCACAATGAACACATGGAGACGAGAAGGGACGGGGGCGCGAGGGGGGGAGAGAACACACGCACACCGCCTGGATAGTGACGTCACACAACCGCAAGACGCGCTGCATTCAGGGGCCCCCACACTACCCACGCCTATTCCCAGCAGCCTTAGACGTCAGCTCTAACAAGGACCCTCTGCGGCTCAACGTCACAGCATGTTGTGCTACCCCCCCTCGGAAAAAACGGATCCCCCTTCCTGCTGTAAGATTTACTTTTATTTTTCTTTTTGGACAGTGATGCCCCCCTATATATGGCCAGCCTGATCCTGATATGCACAAGTGACCCACAAATGATGGTAGGTCCGCATTTACCAAAAATTTAACCACAAAAATCATGGCATGGTTCGATGAAGAACCAGAACCCCTCTCATCCAACTAACCACAGCCCGTGGCTGTTTCCTGCGTTTCACTCTATAAATGAACAACTCACACATGTAGAATTTTTCAAACATATCAAGGTCCCCTGTCTAACAGCGGTACACCACATGCAATCGATAGCGCTTCTTTGAGCGACCGTACAGCTCACCGCCATCTATCTGGCCCATATCATATGACAGCAGCCCCCGTTTACGAGGGGACCAAAAATCCACCCCACCAAAAACATGATATAGGACATGACCGTTAATCATGGCCAATGCTCCATTCCTTTGCATGTAAACGCCAGGGTCTCCATCAAAGCGTCGGCCCCTCCGAAATCACATCACACGCCAAAACACATCCAACTATCAGCGCAGTCCCACGCAACTCAGCCCACTGACAGAGACACCTACAGAAACCAAACACACCAAGTTAAAGAAAACTCCAACCCTACCTAGACCCGCAGATCCTAGATCTCACAACAACTACTTATATCCTCCCTATGGAACACACTGGTACTTGAGCTTTAGCCACCCCATCTATCTCATAAAATTAACTAAAAAAAACACACCTCACGATTCATACATGGACATCAAACTAACGAGCCAACACCCAGAAACCCGACAATATACCGAGATCTCAACCTATAGCTCATAGGCCAGGTCCTCTGCGACTGAAAACAGGTAAACTATGAATGAAACGTCCCCCCCCCGTCTCTCCCTTCCCTCCCCCCCATATCATTATTACCCGCTGAAACTTGTGCACGTCTTATCTTCAATCCCTACTCCTAAACACATTGTATCATCAACCAAATTGCTGGAGATACTAGAGACCATTTGGGAACACTACCACCAAAAAGAAAACTATTGCCTAGCAACTGCAGTTTTGCACTAAAACTTAAAATGTAAAATTCACACTCAAACATCAACTTAAACAGTAAATTTTATGACATACAACTACTTTCTCGTAATATTCACTCCACCCCTCTCAACATTTCCAGAATATCCGAGGGTCATAGCCGATGGATTTGATCAGATAAACATCAAGTCAGAAATGACATTTTCCAATGAACTTTCACCCCCGTTAAATAAGCCCCACAAATCCACAAGATGGCTCACGAACTGACTGTCTCAACCGCACTCCAGGGGAGGTTAAAACACCAATTGGAGGTTGTGTTACTTTCTCTATTACCGTCACAATCCCCGGTACATTACCCAGACTGCTTTGTAACATCCATTTGCACCATCTCCCATTAAAAGATGCTACTATGACCATCTGCCATGTAGTGCTAACATATAAAGCAGGCAAAGTTACCCTGGTTGGTGATGTTAGATGGTACTGTCAGGGGATGCAAGCCCTTAGTAAAGAATAGTGGACTGGAGAGGCCTTCCCCTAGGTAAGCCACGAGCAAAGGGATTGAACGTAGTACCTTGGTCCACTAGAAGAGCCAGAGACACAAACATGTCACAAAAGCTCTAGACTGACTTCAGGGCCCTCTGTCTGCCACCTCCCCTGGGGAGAAAAGCAGATCAGTTGGCAGTGTGCAGGTGGCACCCTGAGCACAGCAGCCCTGTAGTTTACAGTGAAGTCCCCCTCGATTGTCGCGTCCCAATGCCTACTACGGACGCTGCCCCTGGAACTAACACAATGGGTGCGCACGCAGCTATGTCCTAAGAGAGCAACTACAGTGAGGAGCGGCAGTAAGAAGGAGGCCTCCCAGACCCACCCTGGCTTGTGGGATCAACGCTTCACCATAGTTGTGAGCATTTCATTTGTGCCACGAGAGCACGTTCCTGAATAAACAGTCTGCCCTACTATGCTACTGAGGAGCAACAACGTTTAAGCCTAGGAAACTTGCTCATTTCATCTTCACTTTTGAGACATTCCCCCTTCTTGTACCCTTACATCTCCAGCAACGTTCATTTCAAAAAGCACACACTCCACTGTGTGTTCCCACCATCCAACATCGCTACAAAACCAAAATAACATCCCCCTCTTAGCAGCACAACCACCCACAGTACCTCCCACCCATATCTAACAAGTTCATGAGATTGATTAAACTTGTTCACTTGAACTTCAAAAACA
>CM070039.1:54057771-54071297 GCA_036250615.1 Ptychadena robeensis
AGGGAAAGGGGGGAAAAATAAGGGGTTATATGTGACTAAGAGTGATTGAGCGTAGTCCCAGTATGTAAAAAATGTGACACCTTGAGAAAGTGGGGTAAGTGAGTCTCAGATCTGTAGAGAGATGTAACACCATTAGGAGGTGCTTAAGTGATAAGCGTGAACCCTAAGGATAGATAATTGCTGCTGGTTACCTGACATAGTCTGAAAAGTCACACACCTCTATTACTGTGTGACTTTTCAGACTATGTCAGGTAACCAGCAGCAATGAATTATCTATCCTGTGATAACATGTTCAGGGGCTTTGCAATAAACTCGAAATCGTCGAAATGGTTGAATTTTTTTATTTTTTTTATTTGACCATCTCTAAACACAACTACAAAACTGACTGTATATCAGTCATTGTACTGGACCGAGTACACCCAAACACACAAGGAGGCAATGACGATCAAATACTCCTACAAAAAGAATCCAGATGGATCTTTGAATTAAGAGCTACCAGTGAACCTGGTCTCAATGATAAACAAAGCCATAAATGCTTTTTATAAGAACCTTTTTTGTCCAAACTCTATATCAGCTCCTTCATCTCCCTGGCAGGATCAACTGCTTTTGATACCGATCTAATAGCCTTGTCCCTTCTATTCACATCTACGTACTCCCTCCTAGCTCTGACATATGGATGGGTAGCAAGGAAGGTTGGAATGTCATAGCAATATTTATCTCTAATGGACCTGTACTTATATATTGTCTCTTTCCTTCCCTTTTTCTTTTTGTCCCCTCTTTGAAACTCATCTGAAAGTACATGCATGTAATTATATCCCACTGATATATCCTAAACCTGTTTGTTTAACATTGTAAATTGATCACAACTATGGATATGATATAGACGTTTATGACCTTTAGGAACAGGAGGATATTTATACATGGGGGATCATCTATACTCATAGATACGGGTGAAATCTGTAAATACAAATATGATTAATAAAAGTATATTAATGTTTGTCCGCTTAAGCTATGATATACATAGGTGTTATATACATGAGAACGTCAGTCTGGCCATTTGTATTGAAATACTTTAATACAATTTTTTTTTTTCTTTTTACTTTTGAGATAATTGGCATAGATCAAAAGGGGAACACCTCCGCCCCCCCCCCCCCCCCCCCCCCCCCCACGATGGGTGATATTGATTCTTTGCTGTTGTGGATGCAAACGGACTCAATTTGTGGTCAGCCACCCCTGCAGAGGGGTGACCTTAGGTGGCGGGTTATGCCTGGGAGGAGGGAGACTTGGAGATGCCTTGGTCGGCCCTAGGACCTGGGGAGCCTGACAACCAGAGTGGGACGGTTCTTCTGTTTATCGGAGGATGGCTCCGCCTACCTGGCATTCCCCTGACTGCCTAGTTTCCTAGGCAATGTAGATGCTCTGGGCGTCTGTACAATGCCTCGACGGGCACGTGCTGATGACGCCGAGGGGCATTTAAGGGCTGGTCTCTAAGGTGGCCGGTCAAGCGCATGGGACCTTTTGAGCCCAAACTGGATTTACCCACCTAGGATTTACTCATGTACTGTACTGTATTATTGCCTATGCCAGCAGAGCTCAGAGCCCAGCTGATATAGGCAATGAAGAGAGAGAGATGAACTGGCCTCTATACCTCTTTCCTGTCCGTGGAAAGCTCCAACGGACACAGTAACAGCCAGCCAGTCTTAGAGGAGAGCAGAAGAGATACTGCAGCTGTTGGCCCTCCTCCCGATCAGTGTAGAGAATGACATTGTATTGTGAGTGTACTGCTGCTAGTGACACCTACTGGCTGAATTGAATATTGCATTCATTTAATTTATTGCATTAACCCAATTGATGTGAAAACTTAATTCTTTAAATTCTTTAATTCTTCTGCATTAAATCTTTTTTCGGGTTTTCCTGCCCTAAAAACTTGGTGCGTCTTATGGTCCAGCGCGTCTTATATTCCGAAAAATACGGTACTATTTGTAAAGTTATACCCAGGTACCTAATTCAGAGTTGTACCACATTTATTGATTCTTAATTCACACAATTTGTTTATTGGTCAATAGGGGATCTAATTTAATCTCTTATATTCACAGCTTCACCAGCACGGCATATATAATACATTATATCACTTGGTTATATACATTATTAGGCACTAAAATTATACAGCACCACAGATTTATTTGAGGTTTATTTAAGGTTTAATTTTCAATGAAGTTTGTCTATGCGTCATTCACATCACTTTTGGTACTATGAGCACTCTTTAATGCAGGGGGTTATTTTCATCCTATTCACTATGTTCTTCACTCTAGGTGTCTTTATTTGCGCCTTCTCCCTTTCACTTGTAAAGCACGGTTGTTTCCCCTACATACTTTTACATTTACATCAGATTCTCAAAAGTTTACAAGCAGGCTGGTGTCCTTATGCGCAGGTGGCCGTGGTGCCTTTGGTTGCTGGGCATTTTGGCTCCTAGTTCCCCATCCCCATAGGGGCCCAGATCGCTTGTCTCTGTTTTTAACCCTTTACCCTGATTTATATATGTGAGTAACACATTCAGTGGTAATATTATCTTGAGAATTCTGGGCTATGACTGACTTTCCCTTGTCTGTTGTTGTTGCATATAGAACTGCATTGGATAAAGATATCACGAAACGCGCAGGGGTGGATTCTGTGGTAGATGTGGTAGAATCCCTTGTCCATGATTACTTATACAGCCATATGCTCATTTTCATTGTATCTGTTGACAGTATTCATCAACATGTATACCATCTGTTTAATGCATGTGACAACATCAATCGTCATTGTATGTCCTATGCTTACTGTTGATGTTTAATCAATACGATGTATTAATCTTATTTTTTATGTAAACTTGATGATGCTTTAATAATGTGGCTTTAAAGGTCCCCTTGCCCCTGGTTATTCAGGGGGAAAAATCATGGGTGTAAGTCTTTATCTTCATCCATTTTTGGTGCTTTGAATATTATAAAGCATATTGAATAAATGTGTTTATGTTCCTTTTTGGTAATCTTATTGATTCGCTGTGGGTTAGGTCTGCCAACTAAAAGTCCCCAGTTGAGGGTACTTTCAGTTCACTCTATGACGATTTAGAGGATGGGCACCCCAATGCAGCAGAGACGCCATTTATCCTTTTTTTGTTCATAATTGTGCCTCATCATTTATATTTTTTTCACACTGGACCCCCACCCAATGCTATTGTAATTGTATGTTCCGTTTGATTTCTAGTTAGTTAGAAGTTAGTCATCTCATTAGTCGTCATTGACTTCAATGACAATGATCTGCAATTGCCTGTCAGATACATTTTCAGATGTTTTTTGATTTCTAAAAAAATTTGGTGAAGAAGGACCATTTCCTGCTTAAACCTGGCTACTGTAAAAAAAGGCACAATATCATTTATCAAAATATGTCTGTAAGGTACTTGCCAGGCCAGCAATCCCGCATTGGTGATCCCAGGGATCGCAGACAGTCTCAGCACATGCATCATGGTGCATCTCCTTGTTTTGTCCAGACTGCTTTTCATCCAAATGGTCCCTGCGGTCCTGCTCTACACATTGCAGGCATGTCTCGCTGCTCCCTGGTGGTGGGTGCAGTTCTGGCTGACTCAGTGTTTTACCAGGGCTGCATACCCTGCAACCCTGTGGTCATTTTTTGCACAGCATGCCCAAATAAAAGTGTTCAGCCCCAACCAGCAGCAGGAAATTCACAAACTATTGTCCACCAATCCCATGGCACTAGGTGGCACGATATGATTTGGCAGACTTCCCATTTCATGGGACTCTATCCTGCACATCATTGTTATAACCTTTGTAGTGCAGTGTGCCTGGGTGTGCTTCTGTGCTTTATGTTGTACTACTACCTGTCTGTACTACTACCTGTCTGTCTGCAACAGTGTCCTTACCTCCAACAGTGAGGCTGTGCCTTATTGCCTGGACTCTCCTTGCCCTGACCCTGGATTATTTGACCATGTCTCTTGCCTTATCCTTTTTTCCTTCAATCTATCCAGCTAGTGAATGACAGGGTACTGATGTTTGGCGTAAAAGTGGAGGAGGAGGTGGTGGAGGAGGAGAAGTGGAAGCCAGTAGCATAGATGCTTGCGGAGACCCTGATAGATTTAGGGCCCACAATCCTGGGCGAGGGCAGCACCTGTGCCGTCCCAAGGTACGACTCACTCCCGGCCTCCACAACATTCACCCAGGGTGCCGTGAGGGAGATGTAGCATCCCTGGCCACCAGCAGCACACGTGTCTGTGGTGAGGTGGACCTTCCCAGTAACTGCGTTGGTCAGAGCACAGGTGATCTGTGACACATGCTGGTGTAAAGCTGGCAGTGCTTTAGGGCTTTGGCCTGAGGGTGGGTCGGTGGGAATTTGTGCTTGCGCTCAAATGCCTTTTATTGGCATTTGGACGCTGCACTGGGTCAGAGAAATGGACAGAGATGATGCTGGTGCAGGTCCAGGGAGCATGGCATCTGGGCCAGCGCTTTTGACAGGGGATTGGCCAGCAGTGAGCAAAACATTGGAGGAGGAGGCAGCGGTTTGGTAGCTTTGACCACTTTGACCGCTTCCCTGTCCCTTCTTGCTCACCCTCTTCATTTTGAATGAGTGTTTTGGGGGTTTTTTAATGTGCAAATGCAGCAGAAAGATAAATGAATTGCTTACATTCAATTGAAAGAAATGCATTTTTCTATGAATTTACTATGGATGGCTAAGACACACCAGGCACCAACATGACCCACTGAAATGCAGGAGCAATTCAAAACAGTTTTTTTTTTTTAATTGTGCACATGCACCAGAAATGGAGTTCCACTGCATTTTTGGCAACACACAACACTTTTAGGGAAATTACTATGGATGACTAAGACACAACAGACCCCAATGTGGCCCACTGAAATGCAGGTGCAATTAGGAATAGTTTTTATATTATATTTTTTTTTTATAAATGTGCAAATGCACCAGAAATGGAACTGAATTCTAACAGTCAATTGGAAGAGCGGCTTTGAAATTACTATAGATGACTAAGACACAACAAGCCCCAATGTTACCCACTAAAATGCAAGCGCAATTAGGAACAGTTGCTTATTTTTTGGGGGGGGGGGATGTCAGTGAAGGCTGAATCCCTGTTACAGCACAGTGTATGTCCCAAAAAAGCACAACAGTGGATATCCCCAAAAGAGCACAAGTGTATATGTCCCCAAAAGTGAAGTGGTGCTTTTAGTGAGCAAATGACTGTCACTGATTGATCAATCCCTGTTTAAGCACAGTGTATGTCCCCAAAAAGCACAACAGTAGATGTCCCCAAAAAGTACAACAGTGTATATGTCCCCAAAAGTGCAGTTTAGTGAGCAAATGACTGTGACTGATGGATCAATTACTGTTAAAGCACAGTGTATGTCTGCAAAAAGCACAACAGTGGATGTCCCCAAAAGAGCACAAAGGTGTCTAAGGTCTTCAGTCCTTAAAAGTAAGAGCTAGAGCAGTAAAGAAGAGCAGAACTGACTTTCCCTGCCTATCCGGCGCCTCTCCCTAACAGCATGTAAGACGAGTGGGAGGGGTCAGGTGCTATATAGCGCCTGGCCATGTGTTCCTCCCATACAATGACTGAAATCCCAGCAGCTAACATAGCTGCTGTTATTACAGTGAGGGCAGCGGTAAGCTGCCCATTCATTGGAGGTCTTTGCAGTATTCGTACATCCGATCAGCGAGCATGCCGATGCTCTCAAGAATAACTAAGATATGCACGAGCATGCTCACTCATCACTAATAATGGGCGAAAAATATAGCAGATATAGTGACTTAAGCTTTGGGCTGCTGGTTTAGCTTCACACTTAAGTGGGGGTGAGTTTAACTAACCCAGCAACCTGTTGCAGCTGTAGCCCTATGGAGAAATTGAACTTCACAATCTCCACACAGTGGTGTATTGCAGGTGTCTTGGTGGGAAGCCAGAAGTTGTTTGGTCACTGTCAACCATCCCTCTGGTGTTAGAATATGTTGAAGTAATTGGTATCCACGTAAAAGAAGGCTTAAAAATTGAGGTGCCCGAATTTAAGGTGCATGTATTTTTATTTAGGTCATTGTAAAAAACTCAGGTATCAGGTAAAACATCAGCGCATCAAATACAAAAAGCATTTTGTGGCCAACTGGTCACTTCCTCAGGATATGTTGGTGGAATGGGCTCTGTAGAAATCAAATAGTACATTTACAAGGAGTTGCCATTAGATGGCATATGCAAGACATAGTGAGTATAATATTCTATGTGAAACTGTTGGTTACACAATATATCATCAATCAGATAAATAAACAACAGATACATAATTGTAGTCACATAATTACAATTATTTGGGTGAGGTAGAGAGATCTTGTAAACAATAGACTTAAAATTGAATAAACTTAAAATAATATTTATTTTGTAACCATAAGCAAACATATAATACATGATATATCAGAAATTGAAGTGATAAGAAAAGCCCCTTATACCTAGGGTAGTGAAAAAGTCTATGTAGTCCGCCAACATCAAAAATATATGAAAACAATATGAAAGAATACTACACGTTGCATTACATTGCCTTTCAAACTGACTTTTTATCCCCAATGGTGCCTGTAGTGTCTAGCAGCTCTATGTTATGAGATGTAAGCGGTCTAAAGTATATTATTCTGTTAGAAAGGTAATCTGCCAAAACTGTAAAACCTGGCACCCACTACTAATTTAAGTCATAGTTAACTTTAGAATGTATGAGCACTTTATTAAAAAGGCAATTCTATAGCAAGGGAAGTATGGTTGCAAGAAAAAGTTTGCGAATCCTTTTTGGATTGCGTGGAGTTTTGCATAAATTGGTCATAAAATGTGCTCTGATCTTAAAGTCTCATCAATACAAAAAAGTCTGCTAAAATAATACTACATACTACTTTAGAATGACAAGAATCTGTCCAGGCCCTGAGTCAGCAAAGCAGCCCCAAACCATGATGCTCCCTCTGCTATGTTTTGCAGTGGGGATGAAGTTTTGATGTTGGTGTGCTGTGCTGTGCCTTTTTTTTCCTACACATAGTGTTGTGTGTTTTTTCCCAAACAACTCAATTTTGGTTTCATCTGTCCACAGTATTTTGCCAGTAGTGCTGTGGAACATCCAGGTGCTCTTTTGCAAACTTCAAACATGCTGAAATATTCTTTTGGGACAGCAATGGCTTCCTCCGTGGTGTCCTCCCATGTACTCGATTCTTGTTTAATGTTTTCTTATTAAAGATGTGTTAACAAAAATGTTCAGCATGTTCCAGAGATTTCTGTAAGTCTTTAGCTTCTTCTTCAGCTTATTAAGCATTCTGCGTTGTGCTCTTGCAGTCATCTTTACAGAACAACCACGCCTAGAATGTCGACTGTCGACTGTCTTTCTGTGGACACATGAATATAAAGGCTTTTGGAGATACTTTTGTAACCCTTTTCAGCTTCATGCAAGTCAACAATTCTTGATCATAGGTCTTCTGAGAGCTCTGCGAGGTATGGTTCACTTCAGACAGTGCTACTTTAAACCAGTTAACCCAAAACTGGTGTGTGTTTTTAAAACGCAGGTCAGCTTTCAGCAACACATCCAATATCATCACACTAATGGAACTCAAGGTTTGCTCACTCATGGCTCCAATTAGCTCTTGGAGAAGTCTAGTTTTAACAACATTGTTAACACTGGGAATGTTTACATGTAATGTTCAATAAAAACATGAAAACATATACTGTTTGTGTATATTATTTTAAGCTGACTGTTTTTTTGGTGTAACTTAGATGAAGATCAGAGTACATTTAATGAACAATTCTCGCAAAACTCAACGTAATCCTAAATGGTTCATATACTTATTCTTTGAATTTTTTAATTTTTGTACAGCTACACAACAATCATGAACAACCATTTCATTCTATTAATTTATTTTTATTTACAAGGTTTACCTATGTATGAAAAAACACAACAGGCCAGCATTTCCAAAGGGAATTAACCACCCTAGTGGTCGGGACGGCAGCGTCTCGTCCAGCGCTGCTACTCCTACTCCTACTATAGCATTGGATGAGATGCTGCCGTCCAGTACACATCGGGGCTCCGGCAGCGCATACTTACAGTTTTTTGCTGTCCCGGTGTCCCCGATGTGACATGCTGCCAGCCAGCTCCTGCTCTTCTTCCCCCCTCCGAGTGACGTGATGTCACATCGGGGAGGCGGTGGGAAATTTGAATGAAATAAGTAAGTAAATTGCATGAAATCAGTTTTCTTTTATAAACGTTATTAAAAAATTTATTTTTATTTTACATAATTGTTTCAAACATTATTATATTCAGGATGTCTATTAGACCCCTGTGCGGACATATTTTGGGAAGTTACAGGACTACAACATAAAGAAAAATTTACCATTGAAGTCTATGGTGCACTTTTGGTATGGAAATCTGGACCTCAGCAGTGCGCTAGGGAGGTTAAAAGTAGACCAATAATTAGGTTCAATTTGCAATTTTTGCTTTTGGGGACAATACTTGTATGCTAGACTTACTGGCTGTAGGTGCTTTTGTGTTACTGTTCGCTAAACTTTGCTGAAAAAGATGGCAAACATGTAACAGGTTAAAAGCTATGTACCAAGAAATGGCAGTACTGGATGAAACTATGCACATGTGGGGTTAATGTATAGTCAATGTAGGAGTAGCACTATAAATGGTAAAGTACAGTAAGCATAGAAGAAACATTATAGAAGATTAATCAATGAGTCTGTGTGTAGCTTTAGGGATTGATATACATTCATTGCAGTATAAAAAAGATTAATATATAATAAGGAACAAGCATTGTTAAATGGTTAATGGCATGGTTAATACCATTAGTGTGGAGGTAGCATTTGAAACTACAAATACACAGTATATGGCATAATAACTTATGGTAAAATGTAGAAAGACAAGTACGTGATATATGATACTAGTATGATGTGCAGTAACTAGTCTATTACTATCTATCTATCTATCTATCTATCTATCTATCTATCTATCTATCTATCTATCTATCTATCTATCTATCTATCTATCTATCTATCTATCTATCTATCTATCTATCTATCTATCTATCTATCTATCTATCTATCTATCTATCTATCTATCTATCTATCTATCTATCTATCTATCTATCTATCTATCTATCTATCTATCTATCTATCTATCTATCTCAGATAACATGGGCACATTAAAAAATATATTGTGCTGAATTGCATCTACATCTACGTGGGCCAAGCTCCTGCTCTACCTGGGGCCTGTTTACAGCCAATTTACAGCACAAAACTTTTAATTAGTTCTAAAAAAACATTTAAAGCAATACAAGAAGGTAAGCAATAAAGCACAGGGAAGCAGTCATGGTGCTGAACAGTGAGAACAGTTGGTCGGTTGGATTGCAGAAGATAATGGTTCCAGTCGATTGAGCACCACCCTCTCTTCCACCAGGTCCAGTTTCTGTAGCCAAGAGCCTGGTCAAGAAAATCCTCCCTCTGATCATCCTTCCTCCCACCATTCAGAGGCTTGTCAAACCAGTGATCCTACACTTGGATATTAAGAGAAGCTCTTTACTCCACCACAATTAGGCCTGTACCTCTCTTCCAGCACGCTGGAGGAGGGACCTGAGATATTGTGTCCTGATTCCCAATGTCTTCAGCATTCAGATTTGCAAGGCATTGGTGATCAGCAATCATTTGTTCACAAAGTGGATGATGATGAGACACAGTTGCCAAACACTAAGGTTAGTGAGGCAAGTTAGGATTATGATCAGAGTGAGGAGGTGGAGCATAACAAGTTCTCTGACACAAACCTGGGAAGGCGACAAGCCGAGCGAGGACAGCAGTTCAGAGGAGGAGGGATCCGCAGCACCACAAGAGGCTGGAAGAGGCAGTGGTGTGGCAATAGGGAGAAGTCGGACCACAGCAACCAGGCCTACAACCGTGACACCAAGCACCATCATGGGGGATTCTGCCTTGCCAAGGGGTAGGTGTTCCAAGGAATGTGCAGATGACAAAAGAGTGGTAGTTTGCAACCTGTGCAGTACCAAAATGAGCTGGGGTATAAACACTAGCAACCTCACCACCACTAGCATGATCCGCCACATGGCATCCACACCACTGCCTCCTCCTCCCTTTAAAGCACTTCTGGCCAATCCCCTGTTAAACGCTCTGGCCTGGTTGCCCCACTACCTGCACCTGGACCAGCAGCATCTACGTCCACTTCCCTGTCCCAGCACAGCGTCCAAATGCTGATAAAGAGGCATTTGAGCACAAACACTAATTTTCCCCAACCCACCCTCAGGCCATAGCCCTAAAAGTGAAACTTTTGGCATCAGCTCACCGGCAGCTAATGCCATGCAATGTTTGAGAGCGTCAGCTCACCGGCAGCCAATGCCATACAATGTTTGAGAGCGTCAGCTCACCAGCAGCCAATGCCATTCAATGTTTGAGAGCTTTAGCTCATCTACATGCACTGGCATGTAATGTTTTGGAGCGTCAGCTCAACCTCTGGCACTGGCGTATGATGTTTTATAGGTCAGCTCAACCGCATGCACTTGCATGTAATGTTTTATAGTGTCAACTCAACTTCTGGCACTGCTGTATAATGTTTTAGAGCGTCAGCTCAACTGCAGGCACTGCCGTTAGAGTTTTAGAGTTTCCTTTTTCCTGTAAAATTTTACTTTCTTTTTAGACTTTTCCCATGAACCAGACACCCTCCCCTCATCCGAGCAGGGGGTGCCTGGTTGTCTCCCACTGACTTACATTGGACTCGGTAGAACACATGAATATTGCGATGCGCTCGGACCGAACACCCAAACACTTTAGTGCTCGCTCATCCATAGTATTTACAGTATTTCTTTGGACAGGCAGACCTACAGTATCATAACTGGTGGGAAGTGACACTATTGAAGTTAGCAATTTTTTTTTCACAGCTGCTTACCTGTTATTTTCCCATTGGATTTATGGTTTCTTTGGGATTGCAGTTCATCATCACTCTTTCCTTTGGGTCTGAGCAATACGAGATGTTCATATGCACCTTTACTAATTGGATGAATTCAAAAACATTGGTATCTCTCATTGGAATGACCGCACTCTCCAAGTTTGTCTCACACAGACATAATGACTAAGGCTATGTTCCCTTATGTGCAGCCGCCCATGGCACGGCCATGTTGATTGAAAAAGAGAGAGATACACACTCGGTTTAATAACTCCAAACTTGATCCTTTATTTTGAACATTGAAAACACACAACACAGCATACATGAAGTCACCCACACATTGGGGTCATCCCTGTTACTGTATATGTTTCGCTATACTGAAGCTTATTCATAGAGATAAATTCTAAAGTTGGATGAATAAACGTAAAGAGGGAACCTCTGAATTCAAACTTTCAAATATACAGATTTATTCACAATGATGTGAAAGTATAGAGTTTTTTAGTTTTGCATCTCGTTTACTATTGGATTTTCGTTTCAATAGATTTTTATTACATTTTAAACAATTACACAGTAAATGCATAAACGTAAGTAGTGTGTACAGTAGCAGGTTCATCAGACTCCCTAAGCCCTCCCTAAGAGGTCAAGGCCACGGGAGGTCGAACCCGCTATGCATTCAAGATACATAGTACGCACTGCTGTTTACTATTGGATTTAAGGATTAAGTTGTTTATAATCAGCACAAGCACTGACTGATACATTGTTATTGTTTCTTATGCCAGATTAGCAGAAGATTTGTCTCGTTTAGTTAAGCTGCTTCTGCATATATCATTTTTATCTCCTAGAGTGTGCTTAAGTAACCAGTTTGTGTATTTGTCTACTGTCAAATACAGACTATTACTTTTTTATGTTGAAACTTTAGATTGCCAGTGGCTTTGCAAGTGTAGAACTACTCCAGTTTTCACATGACCACTTTAAAAAAATGCTACTTATCATGCTTTTGATGATCTGTGTATCATAATTATCTCCATTAGTTATATAATTATATAATTGGTCATACTAACTAACCCATAAAAGATTGATAACTTTTTGACCAAGTATTTTGTATCCCAACTATAGATGTGGATTAATCTTTGTCATTTATGTCAGTCATCGTGTATTAATGTCTACTTGCTGGTAAAGGAGGTACTGGCCACTAAACGCATTGCCCGTACAGCCTTTTTTTTTCTTGGCAAATATAAGGATTTTCTATCTGATCTGTGAATATAATTGATTTAGAATACTATATTTAGCTTTCTAAAAAATAGATATATTAGCAGCATTTCTTGTTTTCTTAATCTATGAACTATCTCTTTTACTTACAGTCCAACCTGTATGGAGCACAACAACTGGCTGCTCCACAGGGAAGGTTTATCAGATACATGAAGTGGTAACCTGTGACCCAGAAGGACATCTGGCTGGGACTTACTATTTTTAAGGGGTGGTGGGGAAACCCCTGCAGAAGTCTTACTGGTCCACTAACCTACTGGTTGCCATCCCGTTTTTTCAGCACGTTATGCATGAATATCATTCTGTCCTCATCATAAAGTTTCTACACTTTGCCAATAACAATGACTTTGAGGAGATCACTCATCCTGCCCCCAAGCTCAAAAAACTGTGTACCAGATGATCCTGGACAATTTCAGGACCTGCTATGCCTGATGCAATGTAAAGGGAGGCTAAGCTGGATACAATACATAGGCTCCAAGAGACCACGCTTCCTTTCTTCTATGCAAGCCTAGATCTGGATACATTTGGAACCCTGTGATTTACAAAAAACAAAGTTCAACCCCTGATTTGATTTCTTTGATTCCTACCATAAGTATCTGTCCCTAGGTACCCTCTAAAATTCCACTAGGCTGAGCCCTAGTGGGGACTTATAAGGCACCAAAAGGTCACACACAATGGTAGAAAAAACAAACCTTGCAGTTTTTTTTTATATCACAAAAAGATAATGCATTTTACAGTTAAATATATGCTGCAGGGGATAATGGTTATTATCCGTGCTTAGATCCATTATCTCCCTGCGGCAGAAATGCATCATGATGCCTGTAAACAATTGTGTTTAGGTGTCCATGCACAGGCAGAATCTCCCTCGATTGTGTGCTGGCCATTACTTTGGATGGGGATAGCAGTAATGGGATCGGTCAGAGAAAAACGGACATGTTCGTTCTTTGGCCGATCAAGTTTTTTGCCGAAATGGATCAGCTGCTTCATGTGGGCCGCTGTTACAGTTCACCACAGAACCAGGGTAGCGCGGGGGTGTCAGGAGCAGGGAGTCTATGCCAACCGAGGGTCTTCTCCCAGAGCCCCCCTAGCGGAAGATAGGCAGGGATCCCTTGAGGGGACCCTGTGGTCTTTTCCCACACCCGGTTGGCAAGGTCCTGCTTCCCTGACTTACCCCCCCAAGTAGGTGTAGTACGAGGTCCTAGGAGGAGTCCCCTTAAAGAGGAAGACAGGAGGATAGTCCGAGTCACAAGAAAAGGTCGAGGCAGGCAGAGTCTGTGGGTAGTCTTTAAACAGGCGTAGGTCAGGGCGGGC
>CM070039.1:54115798-54131663 GCA_036250615.1 Ptychadena robeensis
TAATAAATCAGATATTGAAAAAACTATTTTTAGTGTGCTTAGGTATGTCACACCATGAGAGTAACACCATTTCTGGAGACTTAATGAGACAACTTTGGGTCACGGATTGAATTAAATTATAAATTAGAAACAAAATGTAAATTACTTGGGGAACTGCCACAAGATATGAAGCATGAAACCTATTCCACCACAATACCCGAAAGCAAGCTGCTGAAACGATTTTAATCAATAAGGATAGTCTTAAAGGTAAAATTTACCAACTAAGAAACTTCTTCAGATTAGCTTCAATTAAAACAGCATTTTAGGATATATTAGCCAAGTTGACATTAAAAGAAGCCCTGTCTTCCATCTCCCAAACAAATGTTTTTGAAGGTCCGATTTAGGACTGCTTCCTAACAAATTGCATATATTATAGATTTTTCCCCCTACATGCATGGTTTAAGTTACAACAAAACTCAAAAGTAGTGTAAGGAGAAGTATCATATGCATTCTTAACTGTGGTCCTAATATAGAAAGTGATGGTAAAGAAATTCTCCAACAACAACATCCCATGAGAGTCTAAAAAATAATCAAATGAATGGGGAGGGAATTAGGAATTGAGTTTCCTATACAAAGTAGCCCTTTTTTGGCCCATCACTGAAATGAAAATACTCCAGAAGAAATTCAGAATTCTCTACCAGTGGAGCCAAGGGGGTTTTACAGAGAAGGCAACTTATATCTCAAAGGTTTAGTTAATAAGAAATGCTGGGACACAGCTTAGGATGTTATCTAGGGATAATCCATAATAAGGAATACGTTTTTAAAGGCGGCAGAGGATTGATCTAATTTGGATTCAATGGGAAGGGGTTTCAAGTATTAATTTTCATGGTTAATTTGGAAATCAGTAAAGCTTGATAATATTTAAAAAGAAGACAAAAGGCGGAGCCTAAAGAAAGTGTGTCAGGGCCTCTCCCTCTCAGTAATAGTCTGTAATTGTGCCACACCCTATTCAATAAGCATATAGACTAGAGAACCAGTCGTACCTGTCCTTACTGACAGATATGGGGTCCATCAAGTGTTCGGGATTAACCCCCTCTTCACCCCCCCCCTCCCCCCCCCTCCGGGGGGCAGCAGCGATCACCGCGACCATATCTGACAAGACAAAGAAATTATGATGAGTAAGACATACAGTAAACAAATCCAAAGATAAAAGAAATGAAGAATGAAAAAGAATTGATGAACTTGAGAAAAAATTTTTAGAAAAAAGAAAAAAAAAAGTTGTTCTCCCGGGAGGATTTGAGCGCCTTCCAGGGGCATATCAGCCTCTGGAGGCGCTATATAGATGATATTATCATCATTTGGACTGGCACGGAGGAGGAACTGTCTCCGTTTTTCGAACTCTTGCAGGTTCATTCTTGGAACCTCAAATTTACGAAGGCACAGTCCCGGACTGAGATAGCATTTCTGGATGTGCTAATACAAGTGGGGCATGGTGGGATGGTGTCTACCACACATTTTAGAAAGGAGACAGCTGGTAACACCATCCTCCATGCCCAGAGTGCACACCCCCAACCACTCATCAGGTCAATTCCATACGGACAGTATATCCGACTGCGTAGGAATTGCTCTAGTGACACTCAATTTGAAATCAAAGCAAAGGAACTTCAGGAGAGGCTCCTTGTGCGAGGATATAGCAGGAATCTATTAAAAAACGCCTACCATAAAGCTAAAGCAAGGTCACGTGATGAACTTTTCTACCCCAGCTTGAAGGAGCCAAGATCTCCTAACACACGCATGATACTTACCTACTCAGCTGAACATCGTAGAATCAGAGATGTATTGGAAAAGTATTGGTTCATTCTGACCTCCGACCCCATTATAGCGAAATATGTAGACGTATGCCCAGGCATTACCTATCGACGGTCCAAGTCGTTACGCGACAATTTGGTACATAGTCATTTCACACAAAGACAACGGAGTGCACAGATAGGCCTGACCTGATGTTACACATGTGGGCAATGCCCCTGGATGAGAGAAGGGAGAGGGGTGCCTCTACCCAATGGTCACATACACAAAATCCAACATGTAATCACCTGCGAGACGACACACGTGGTTTACATCATGTTGTGTCGTTGTGGGTCTTTTTATGTTGGCAAGACCCGACGGGAACTCCGGGTGAGGGTCAGAGAACACTTATATACCATTGAAACAGGGAACCTAACAACTCCTATTGGCCGACATGTGGGCCTACAACACAATTATGACCCAAATAGCATCTCTTTTTCTGTTTTAGCCCACGTTGAACCCACCATCCGGGGAGGGGACAACGATAAACTGTTATTACAGCTGGAAGCACGATGGATACATAAATTACAGGCCACCAAGCATCCTGGTCTTAACGACGTTTTGTCGTTCAACCATTTTTTATGAAACCAATTTTTGAATTTTTCTTTCATCATTACCCTAATCAGTTTCTTTTGATTATTTTCTGCATTTTCTTTTTTGTAATTTTTTCTAAATTTTTTTCTCAAGTTCATCAATTCTTTTTCATTCTTCATTTCTTTTATCTTTGGATTTGTTTACTGTATGTTTTACTCATCATAATTTCTTTGTCTTGTCAGATATGGTCGCGGTGATCGCTGCTGCCCCCCGGAGGGGGGGGAGTGGGGGTGGGGGGTGAAGAGGGGGTTAATCCCGAACACTTGATGGACCCCATATCTGTCAGTAAGGAGAGGTATGACCCTGGATGGTCTATGACCACATATATTCTTGATACCACAGTCACCTTATGTCATCACTGTCACAGCAGCGATTGTTGGGTAATGCTGACACAGTCAGGTTATGAGTATATACTTAAGTGATGTGTCTGACTCATACTAAAAACAATGCATCTGTATGACTGGTGTTCTTTACTTGTCATGTATTCATGTATTATTATGTATCGATTTGATCTGTACATCGTTCTGTATCAAGCTGTTATGTCTTCTGATACCCATATGATTCTTTATACGTTATGCCATTTGATTTTTATATGCTATACCATTTGCTGCTGCAGCCTGTCTCCGCCGGGCTTCTGTCCCCTAACTGTCAGATTTTAGGGAGAGGGGGGGTTAGTTGGTCTCTGGGGTCGTGGGGGGGCCTCGCGCCAGGTGGGGGGCGGACCCCTCCCGACGGAGCAGTGGGCAGACCTGCTGGGATTCTGCCTCTGACGGGCGCCTCCCCCCTACCAACGGGGAACTCCGTGGCCAACCAGGGGTGTGGCCGCCTCCCACCTCTCTGACTGATAGTCGGAGGGCAAGGGGGCGGGCCCGACGTTCCCTCTCTGGCCAATGGAGGCTGTGTTCCAGGTTGGGCGGGTTTACCTCCTCTCTCTGTCCCCCATTGGCCTTGGCGCTGCCATTGGCGCATCCTGTTGACGCGCATCTTCGGCGCGCCATCATCAGGCTATGGCGACCTCCATCCAGCTATGGCGACGGCGGACGGAGGGGGAGGATGCCTGCATTATTCCCAGCCGCTAAGGACACAGGGCGCCCACGTGGGGGAACAACAACATCCGGGATTACAGGTTAGCACGCCCACAACCGGGAGGGGGATCAATCCTGCCCGGGTGTTTTCAGTTTCCCTACTTAAGTGGGGGTATAAATACCCCAGCAGATCTTGAGCTCAGTCTCAGGCAGACCTTCAGTGACTGACATCTCCCCAGACTTTGGCTTCTAATGCGAGTACCTTATCCTTGATTTGCTTCTCTGAAAATACTGATCTAGACCAAATTGGTTACTAGGGTGAATTTGTGTTTCCAGGTTTAGTTCTCATGACCACTAGGAAAGGGGGTATTTCCCCAATGTAGAGCGGAATTTGACTGATCAGACCATAATCCCACACTCTTTGATAGACAACTTACGGTGAGTTGTACCCTCTTTTTGTCTAGATTGCCTCCCCTGCTTCATTTATTTACTTTGACCATTACTTATGGTGATTATTCTATAGGGGAACTATATACCCCCAGGCAGCACCTGGTGGGTTGGCTGACGCGGCTCTGGTCGGGTTGGATCTGTGTGTTGGGGCTCGCTCCCCTGGCCGGTGGGGGTGCCCTCGACCGGACACCTGGAGGGCGGCGCCCGGCCTGATCCCGTCTGGTGGCAGGGGCAGGTCTGTGCTGGATTCTCCTGATAGGGATATCCAGGTAGGTTGGACCACATGGAGCTAGGGGGGGACAGGTGATTGTCTGCAGCAAATGGTTGATTGTTATATTTTTTGATATCTTAGTGATGCTTCTTGAATTCCTGATGAAGCCTGCAACAGGTGAAACGCGTCGAAACCCTTGAAGCTCACAAATCGATTATTATATTGATGTATAAGATTGTAATGTATTTATGTCTATATTCACGCAGACGATGATGTTATCTTCTGTTTTTAATTGTGACCAATCGGTCATGTCCTAAATGTAATAAAGACGGTTTTACTTAAAATACAACGCTTGTCTTATAGACTGTGCCTTGAAAGCCCAAGTTGTCCGGTTGTCTAGTCTATAATATTTAAAAAGGTTAGGAACCCCCAATCTCCCTAGTATTTTTGGACCTAGCAGCATTGTTTAAATATTCCTATGGGTAGAGTTACCCCAGATAAAATCTACTAATTTGCCTTGCATTTATGAAAAACGCAGGAAAAGTGAATAAAAAATGCATATAGCAGTGAGTTTTAAAAAATGTAAAAATGCATGCAGTAAAAAAACGCGTGCGGTAAAAAAACGCACCGCAGCGCATATAGTGTGAAATGGCCTTAGAGGTTTTTTTTTGCTACTGAACTATAAGAACATTTATAAATATTTCATTCATATATTCATATATATTCATATATATTGTAACTGCATGATATATAGAGCAGTTTATTTATACATGATTTTTTATGTATTTACTGCTGAGAAAGTCACCAAAAAATTAAAAACATGTCACATAGCAGCAATAAAAACAAGCACTTTTTTCTTCATATCCTATTTGTAAAAATGACTATTTGCATTTTATTTCTGTTTACAGTACATATGTTTTTTTAGTATGCACATTTTTGCTTATGTGAATGAGGATGCTATATTAAAGTAACCAGTTTTACTTTCCCATTTTCTGTTATCCTGTGGAAAATGTATCTGCACTGCAGCCATTCCTGCTGCAGTGCAGATAGCTACTGTACACAAATTACCAACAATATGAAAATTGCTTGGGATTCCCTCTAGTCACTACAGTACATTTTCAAATAATTTACTACTTGAGCAGTCAGAGAATAAATAACATGTATCATAAATTTAAATGTAAGGCTTTCTGTGTGAAGGGTTCTAAAACTATCATACTGACCGTTTATATGCAGAAAATAAAACATGAGCAGAGGGATCTCTCTCTCTCCTCTCTAAACAGACTATATATATTTTTACATTTTCATTGTTTAGGTTATTAGAATGAATGGATAAGAAAGAAAATTAAAACAAAATACTAATGAAGGTTTTAACAGCATATTAACCTGTTAACAGTCCAGAGAGAATATAACTCACATCATTTGTTGTGTTAAAATTTCTTCTAGAATATACTTGATGACTGGCTGTATAAAGTGTACACCAGGAGGCAATCATGGACTGCAGACCTCTGCAGAATGCCGTAATCTAGTAGTACAGTCATACATTAGAGGCAACTGGTGCCTACAGGGGGATCTGGAAAAGCTGACATACCACAGGATTGTGTGTTAAAATAATGCCAATACAGAGTGGTTAGTAAAATAGAAGTTCACTAACCACTCTATTGGCATGATTGTGCTAATTGTGAGCTACAATTACATCTTTGGTTTTATATTTTTATTTATATATTTATCATTTAAACTTTCCGTTTTTATATAAAATGGTGGACAATTTCTTATATTTTCTTCTATTTATAATATTTACCATACTTGTTGCACATGGGTTTTATTATTCATTTTATGATTAATCTCCAAAAATAGACAAATATCAATATTACACAGTATCATACATGTCTACATGTGATTCACCACTACAACAATAGACCCGGTAGACAATAGGATGTTATCTGGAGACCTTGTTGCCTCCTAGGATAATGTAAATTCCATTAGAATCTCCTAACACTAGCAAGGAGACATCTATTCATCTTTACAGCCCAGGATGGCAATACATTACTATGCCAAGCCACAGGGGCAAAATACTCCTGGTCGCCACTTCTACTTCGAAGGGTCTATGCTAAATAGGATAAACACTAAAGTAGACTTTGTGGCACCATATTCAGGTCCAGAATTAATTAACCACATTGATATTATAAGCAATGGAGTCACCTACATAAACATAAGTCTTCCAATGGGCACCCTAGAAACATGCCCCTTTGACCGTCCCAGGAATTTGGGATAAAAATGTGGTTAGGTACTTAGAGTTAGTTGTAGGAGGAGGAAGGAAAGAGGAGGAAATGCTGCTAGTCAACATCTGAAGGTACTTTACTCCTATTGTCTTATATGTTATTGTGTCACTTGTTATATGTATAATTTAGCATATAAACATTATTCTGTGAAATTGCTTCATTGCTCTGTTTCTTAATCAAACTGTTGTTCATGAGCCAGCTCTAGTTGCAAAGTATCCTCATTTACGGGTGGAATATCTTAAAATGTCTATATAAATATTCATATAAAAATATCTGTATTAGTCTATATATGAAATATAATTAATAAGATAACCTGCAACAATACTAACAACTATTTGTCATTTCCATTTGGCATCACAACAGTAAAGCCATGTTGTTTTTTAGGTTTATATTTACTTATATTTATTTATATTTTTCTTGCACATGTTATACATTTGTATTTTCCTGTATGTTTATTTACATGTAATCTAACTTTATTAATTTGTCTTTTTGTTATATGTTGCCCTCTTTATTCCCATAGCATTGAAAAGGGGTAACTGCAGAGCCCCCGAAACACATTGGATATTCTTTCTATTGTATTTATTCAGAAATAAAACCTTGGGCTGGACTTTGAATTTGTTGATTTCTGTATCTTCATTGCAGCATATAAAATTACCATCAGTGTCTCTATTTGAAGACAAAAATGCTGACATTGCTGGCTTCAAGCAATCTTTTAAAGTGAGCAACCAGCCCTACAAACGTACATCTCATTGTACTACCATTTGATCATACTACAACTAAGGTCACTCCAGTTTCTTTTTAGTGGCAATCCAAGATACTCATTCATATTTTACCAAATGGGCCTAAAACAGATGCTAGAGCAGATGCACAAAAAAGAGCAATACTTAGAGTGAATACGTTCTTTGAGCTGTAATATGCTTCTCATTATTTCACATGCACTAGCTCTAGTATTAATATTGTTAGGGGACAAAGAAGGAAAGGAGAATAAATTAGATCTTAAAAGCTGAATAATTCCAGAAACAGAAATTCCAGAATTCCAGAAACAGAAATATGGTGCTTCTCTGTAACAGGGGTGGTACTGTGAGCATGAAAAAATACCCTGTAAGCATAGTACACCCTAGTTTTGGTGAAGTACTGTAACTTTAGTGTGTATGTTAAAAATAAGTAAGTGTTATGAATACAGTACATGGTTATGTAATTATTGTAATTTAAACAGTAATTGTGTGTGCTGTGCCTTAAAGTCTAAGATACTGTTTATCCTTGAAATCTATACCTCAAGTAGCTTCCCTGCTTCCTGGGCTCAGGAGCAAGGAAAGCCTGTAAATACCATCCCTTCAATAAAACTGCAGTTTTTGTTTGAAAATGTTGTTGTGGACATTGGATTTTGTGCACAACACAGGCAGAAGAAGCAGTGAGCTAACAAGGAGACTCTGAAAATGTAGTTCCTTAAAAAAGGGTAACTGATGCCTGAACTTTGGCCACGTCTGTCCGCCTGTTCACAGGAAGAAACACGTCACTTCCGGTACCTGGAGCACAAAGCTCCCGGTTTTGATATCCGGACATGACGTCACTGACGTCACTTCCAGTTTAAGCCAGTTTTTGTTTACTAGATACTGGCTTCTCTACCCGGACTCTGGTCAAAGGATTCTTCCACTGGCCGGATCTTTCTGCTCCTGATACACGCCGAGGGAAAATGTAAGGTTCGCGGTCAAACTGTCCACTTTGCGGATAGTTTGACCATCACTATATAGGAGTAGGGAATAATATACTTAGTCATGGTCCTGTAAAAAGCTGCTGTAGAAGTATGCAATAGTGTGCCAGCCTGAGGAGGGGGGTGAGGAGTTTACGTTGTGTCTGTAGAATTCAGAGAAAAGTTTCCAAAAAGAGTGACCCTCACTTCAGAAGAGAGCAGTGGAGAACCCCCACCCTTGTTAGAAAACTTCCTAATTTTGCCTTTATCTGCAATAAACCGTGTGTGCTCTGAGTGAGCCATAAATGTTTTAACAGAACGATGATGGTACTCCTATTTATGGGAAATATTGAATGTTTTCATACCATGTCCAAAGCATTCAACTATTTCACGTGTTTCAGCAGAAGAGAAATCCTCCCCCCCCCCCCATATTGCTGGAAAATTGTGGTCTTCGAAAAAATAGGGAAAATCTTCTTTTTAGTAGTTTTTCCTTTTAATTGTGCTCACTTGGCAAACTAATAATTACATGTCCTTAAGATCAATCGGAGTGATCATAAAGAACCATGAGACACAATGTCATCTATGAGTTTCTGAAAATCTAAATTATGACACTAACATGTGCGGTTGCTGACTGCTCATTCCCTGCCCAAAAACAGAAGAGGCACAAGGCATTCCCCGGAAGATTTTCAGGCACCTGTCTGATAAGATGAACGTGGGGTCGGATGTGAATGCCTCCCGAGTATTGAGGTGGCCAGTGGCTTTCCACTGAAGATTCATCTTAAAACTTACAAAACTATTTGGAACATGATATAATACCATTTTATTACAAGACCACAACTATTTATAGTTATGGAGAATATTGTAACAATCTCTACTCAGTGTGATAGGTACTGGTTACATTCAGGGGGGCCCTGTGGATGACTGGAATATATGGAAGCTTGAACTGTCCATCTGTGATAAATATAACTTTGAGTGAAGATTTCCACAAAATAAAAATGCCCAGGAAAGGTCCTCAATGTAAGCACAACACAATATTGATCATTTGCACATCGGTAATGTGAAGTATTGGCACCGTAAAATATGTATATGTTGGGTATTGGGTGCCTGTTTTGATGGTGTTATTGTTGTGAATCAGCAGTTCACAGTGTTTAGAAAAAAATAATCTAAACATTACAGAAGGAATTCAAGAAAAGACCTGAATTTATTAGCTCTTTGAATTGAGCCAATGCAATTTCTATGTGTATAATTTGCATTAAAATACAACTTTGATTTAACCCAACAATTGAACGCCATATTTCTGCACGTCTAACGTATTACTATATTTAAAAAAAAAAAATATTCTGGCTGCATCAATTTATTTTATTTTGTGCACCTCTATGCTACAGGTAAGTAACAAAACTGAAAAATCAAAGGAAAGCAATGACCATTTTAAAAATCAATACAAAGCAGTAAATGTTTGTAACTACACATTACTGAGTAATTATGAAGTACCGTATAAGGACATTAAGAACATGAAGAATATCGCAACTTATGATTTAAAAAAGGTAGTTTGTATACATTGCACTAAAACAATGTTTTAGCTCTGTTAGCAACTTTAACCACAATTTTGTGTACTGCATGTAATTTTACAGCAACAATTTTAATTACATGCAAATGATAGAGAATATATTTATGTAGATTTTGTATCCCCTTCCAGTGTAGTAATTAAGATGAAGACATAGCACTTTAATGAGCTTGTTAAGCTAGACATTTTCTTGATTATGTTATTCAAAACAAATCCCAAAATGCAAAAGTCATTGCACCTAATATAGTGATAAATATCTACTGAAAGTTTTAAGCTCATGGGATCTGCCTTTTACGAATATGCATATCACTAATATAATAATTGCCAATAAACAAATGCATCCAAGTCAAAATTATCTAATGCTAGTCTATATGATTTATGTAAACATAATTTAGGTAGTTTACAACTTGTTTTTGTAAATACGAAAATTAACCTGCAATATTGATAATGCATCTTTTGAAAAAATCTTTCTGAGCTACATAAATTCGGGAAACAGGGAATGCAGGTTTGTAGCCCTGGCAGTCTAAACAGCTTGAACACTTATGCTTGCTGACATTATGAGTTAATTAGGATTGTTTGTAGCCTCATAGACAGAAATTGTGAAAAACACAGTGTGGTCATCAGGATATTTTTTTTATGTGAGTGGAACATATTAGAGTTTATAGCTGACAATGTGTAAATTACTGAAATATAAATAATGTCAATGGAAAATGTGTCACCTTCATTCTGCAGCTTTCAATAGATTTATTTTTAATGAAGTACTTAATAATTCCCAACTTGTCTGATCCATTTCTGTTTCATTGGCAATTCAGTAGTTTAAGGGAAAAAACAATTCATTGATGACAAATATATCTTGTTCTAAAACAGAATATCATATTTGCATAGTTTCTATAATGCAGGAATGATCAATGATCAGATGTTTAGACATCATAAAACTAATAACATAGGTTTTAATTGATAAAAATTTTCATCATTATGATATGAAGCATGTATTTAAAAAGTACAGACAACAATATACCTAAAATCTTACTTATTAAGAACATAGCCCAAATTAGTAACAACAGCCTGGCAAATATTTTTTTTATTAATTTAAACTAGCAATCCCATTTGAAGGGAATTTCTGCTTACAAAAATGCATTATTCAAAGAGATGTATAGAGCATGGACAAATACTATCATGGTAACATTTTTGTATATATTTGTGTTATGGATCAAAAAACTATTGCATAGGTCCAATATCTGGATATGGCATAAATCTTATTATACTATGGTAACAAGCTTGCGAAAGTTGAATATTTTGAGTTGAGTATTCATTCAGTAATTATTCTGTGTAATTCACCTCATTCACTTAGTGTAATTCAGGTAACAGACTTGGGTAATCCAGAAAACAAGCCATGGGTCATACACAAAGATCAGTCAAAGAAAGTACAGTATAAATGGATATGGCAGGAAATGTGGACAATGTGGGCAAAGAAAGCTCAAGCAAAGTCCAAAATACGACTGGGTCACTGTTGGCAACACAACACTAACAGACAGACAGGTAAGTGAACACAGTAGCGCACTCTAGTATAAGATGAAGGATCCCCCATGGGACTCTGAGTTGGAACAGTGAGAGCTGATAAGTTTGATACAGTAAAAAATCGAAAATTTATTAGTATTGTTTAAAAGAAATGGATGTTTTCAGATACAAAAACAAATATGCCGTGGAACAGACAGGCAGATTGTAAATACACTGAACATCGAATTACATAAATACCATTACAATACAAGATTGTGGAGAAAAGGCGGAGGATGAAGGGAGATGGTTATAGATGCACGTAGGGCGACATGTTTCGCTAAAATTAGCTTCCTCAGGCCTGTGCAACTGGGGGCGTGCATGAGATCACTGCAGGAGGGGAAGAGTGAGAGTAAGTACATATACTGGGATATACTGGGATGGCATATAGGTGGGATACAGGAGTGTGTACATACCTACTTGTAGGTTAAAAAGATAAAGACTTCTCCTATAAAAGGGCGGAGAAGGTGGGGCCGGTTAGCCAGAGCAGATGACCGATGACCGATGGTGAGCCTTTACAGGAACCCGGGCACTCGGGGAACACCTAAACCTAAGAAGAAACAAACAGAAAAAAATAATCTAATTCTACCCTACCACGCACAAACCAAAACAATCCAACAGGTTCTAATAAATAATTGGGACATCCTAAGATCCGATGAAAAAACTTCTAGATTCATCAACCCTCTACCTAACATCACATATAGAAAATGTAACTCTCTCAGGGATAAACAAGTGAGGAGCCATTTCTCTAACAAAACCACCACCCCAAAGAAGGGACTTCACCGCTGTGGAAAATGTAATGAATGTCAATTCGTGGTAGAGGGACAGAGCTTGTTATTACCCACAGGAAAAAGACACTACCTGACCCAACTAATCACCTGTGAAACAGAAGGGGTGATCTACCTAATGTACTGCAAATGCGGACGATTTTACGTCGGAAAGACAAAGAAAATGTTGAAAACTCGGATCCATAGACACATATACAATATGAAAAATGGTGTTGTGAACACACCAATCACTTCCCATATCGGAACAGCACACAACTTCAATCTCGCTTTCGTACAGTTCTTTGTCCTAGAAACATTCCAATCCAATGAAAGAGGTGGAGACATGGACACCAACCTATTAAAGATAGAGACAAAATGGATATACAATCTTAAAGCCACTCAGTTTCCAGGACTTAATGAACTTATTTCTTTTAAACCCTTTTTATAAGTTTATTCTCAATTCTATTTCGGCATTCAGTACCTACACTATCATTGCCACACTAGTCTACACCCACTCATTGAGTGTTTCGACAATTTCCCAACTCTCAAATAATACAAATGACACTATACCCGCACTATCCACATTTGCCACTAATTTGCCACGTCCTACCACCCGTTAATTAGCATTCACTAACCCACACCTGGATACCCCCCATGACAAACAATTGACAACCTGCACTCATGACACAGTACCTATATACCTTACATGGTTTGACCCATTATAATATTCGTGATGGACCTCCCCACACAACCATTTCCGTTCTGCTATTATTTACAACACTTTATTGCTCTACCCTGCACCACACATGATACATCATATCATATGATTTTGTTTAACAAGACACATCATGCGAACGTTTCAACAAGAACAATAATCACGTCATTAGTAACATTGTATTAATACAAATGTAATCTTATCTCTACGCTGCTACAATACATATCATGTTTTTAACCATCTAGGCTTGCCTATAACTTGTTTACAATTCCAGTCGTATGCATTGTTTACTAATGTCGTTGAGTGCCCTCTATTGCTCATATGCATGGTCAGACGATACGACCGTACCAATAAGCGTAACAACCATGTTATTAACAATACAGTACCAATATTAATGTAATCTCTCTTGTCGTATTACAATACTTTTCATGTCATTAGGATTATCATATTAATACAAATATAATCTTGTCTTTATGCTGCTACAATGTATTTTTACGTTTCTAGTCCTCTATTTTCTGCCTGTAATTTGCTTACAATCCCAGTCGTATGTATTGTTTACTAACTTCGTCTTGTGCCCTTTATTGCTCATACTTATGGTCTGTAATATATTTTTTACTGGTAGCAAGCTCGTCCTTGTTTTATCCAAACCACTCCTTTGGCGGTTGGGGCTATGCATGACAAACTGCAGCAGGAGATAGTGAGAAACTGCTCGATTTTACTATATACCATCATTCTTCCCCTACCGTCCTTCCCCCCAATCTGACAATACCCATACGCTCAACCATCACCGGGCTAGCAGACATGACCAGCTGACTGCCTTTACTGTGGGCGTGTTAGAGTGATGCTGCTGACATCTCCCCGCCGGGTCTCCACCTGATGGGGCTAATCAGCGAGCATCCTCTGGTCTAGGATCCTCCGGCAGCCCCATGGGCATCGCAGGATCCTACCCGCAATGTCAGCTATCCCTTTGCCCCCATGGAGAAGCCGCGGCGTGGGTATGCCTGTGACAGCGGCTAGCCCCGCCCCCTCCTTCCTCCCGGACCAACATGGTTTCTAGGGACGCTGACTAAGCACCCGCCCACAGTGGAGCATCGCACTCCTTCAGACTGACCTCCCACTTCCGGTATCGGCTCACATAGATTTGGGAGCAATCAGTCTCTGGAGGAGCCCTGCGGTCACGGCCGCTCTCTTTTGCTCCCAGGAAACCACACACCAGCAGGTTACACAGAGAGCCATTCACCGGCACTTCTAAGGTAAACTCTTAATTTGTTTCACTTGTTACTGCTGCTACTCCTCTCATCCCTGTAGTATTCGCCACTTTATTTCAGCGAGCGCAAGGGGAATTTCCTCCCAGATGCGATCACCTGCAGACATGTGTTTTACGTAGTATGTAGATCATTCTCAAATTTGGCCACTACTTGTATATACAACGTTATTACCCTACTGACACAAGATGTCTCTCGATTTTTTCTGGGGCATCTTGCACACCTCTTAAATACGGTATTTATATTTCAGTGCCCCCTCAAGAGGATTTAGATACTAAGCCCCTCATATCACCAGGGAATCCTTTGAGATGTCACCCCCCGTGTTCCCCGAGTGCCCGGTTTCCTGTAAAGGCTCACCATCGGTCATCGGTCATCTGCTCTGGCTAACCGGCCCCACCTTCTTTCTCGCCTTTTAGGAGAAGCTTTATCTTTTTAACCTCAAGTAGGTATGTACACCACTCCTGTACCCACCTATACTTGACACTCTACATCAGATATGTACTTACTATCACTCTTCCCCTCCTGCATGATCTCATGCACGCCCCCAGTTGCACAGGCCTGAGGAAGCTATTTTAGCGAAACATTCGCCCTACGTGCATCTATAACCATCTCCCTTCATTCTCCGCCTTTCTCCGCCAAGCACGAGATCATCTTGTATTGTTAATCGTATTTATGTTATTCGATGTTCGTTTATTTACAATCTTTCCTGTCTTTTTCACGCATATTGTTTTTTTTTATACTAAAACATCCATTTCTTTTAAACAATACTAATTTTTTCGATTTTTTACTGTTCAACTTATCAGCTCTCACTGTTCCAACTTCAGAGTCCCATGGGGGATCCTTCATCTTATCCTATCGTTTTATTGGATTGGAACAGTGGGCTCACGCACCTTCCAATCTAGACCCCTTTATAGTCTACAGTAGCACACTCAGGCAGTCTTCTTTACAGAGACTATAACTGGCAATGGTGTGCAAGACAGGGTCTCATTAAATGGGCAGATTGCCCAATCACATTGTGTGATCTGGCTCTATAGAATTGGTGAACAATTAGATGGTTCTGAGGACCATCCACATGGTCTCTAGGGAAGCAATTTTGGACAAAAGTACTGTGTTGAACACATTCGTACAGTCTCTGGAATGCTGTTAGGCCAAAAAGTAGTTCAGGGATTGTCTTACGTTACACTTAGATATTTTTAGATTTTAGATTAGATATTCTAGATAGAAATATGTTATTTCAGGATCTTCTATATACACCCTATTCTGTTTGCTTATTTCATTCTACTATACTGAAATAATGATGTTCTATTATCTATAAATATTTGTATTTTACTGGTTTGTACCCTTAAGCCTGCCATAGACGTCTCGATCCATGGCCGGCTTGTAGCAGACTCTTTACAGAGTGGTGAAGTCACCACGCTGTGAGGAGTCGGTTACAGAACTGACGAGAATGCAGGCATCCTGTCCCCTTTGCAGAAAAGCACCCCCAAAGCATGATGTTACCACCCCCATGCTTCACAGTAGGGATAGTTTTCTTGGGATGCAACTCATCCTTCATTTGTCTCCAAACATGACGAGTAAAGTTTAGACCTAAAAGTTCTATTGTGGTCTCACCTGACCACATGACTTTCTCCCATGCCTCCTCTGGACCATCCAGATGGTCATTAGCAAACTTCAGACGGGCCTGGATATATAATGACTTGAGCAGGGGAACCTTTCATGCAATGCATGATTTGAAGCCATGGCGGTGTGTTCTACTGACAGTGGCCTTTGAAATTGTAGTCCCAGCTCTCTTTATATCATTGACTTTGGCTGATTCCTCACCTCTCTTATCATCAGTGATACCTCATGAGGTGAGATCTTGCATGGAACCCCAGTCCGAGGGAGACTGACAGTTGTCTTTAGCCTCTTCCATTTTCTAACAATTGCT
>CM070039.1:54139048-54150512 GCA_036250615.1 Ptychadena robeensis
ATTCCGATAAATGTTTTTTTCTAGGGGCTGCAGACAATATAGTGTTAAGCCCATTTATCACATACCAGCTGTTTATTTAAATACATAACTATACTAGAAGTAGGCATATGTTCACTATCTACCTCCTGATGAAGATTAATATCGAAACACGTGTTGAGGTATGATGTATTGGAAGATTGGACAATCCTATCAGATGTATCGGCTTGCTATACCCAGCCGGATCTATTATGACATACCCAGCCAGATCTATGATTAAAAAACTGGACTTCTAACTAACCTTTGATGGACTACTCCATTTCCTTTTGGACATTTTTCATACAGTTATAATCTATTTTACACTGGCGACCGTTAAAGTCCCCTTGTCTTTGCAGTTGGGCAAAGAAAAATCGATGTGGGGCAACAGATCACCCTGTTTGCTCCAACCACTGCTCTTACTATATAGTTTGGGATGTTGGTCGATGGAGGGGAAATGTGGTAATATTATATAACTAATGTCCAACTGTGATGCTCTTGAAGTTGATGTTTCAATAAAAAAACAACCTTAAGCACAGCAGTAAATGAGCAATTTCTTCATATGCATTTTTGTTGATAGCACATGAATCTAGCCTTAGAAGTAACAAGGAATGTTAGATTGATCAGTAAATCCACCGTTCCATTGCTAGACATGGAATCCATGTTTTTCTGGGGGGTCTTTTAAGGGGTGTTCTAGCCAAGACACTTGCTTCTGAAACAAACAAAATATTTTTATTCTGAGTGGTGCAATGTAGAAAATGTATCCAAATATATATTCATAACCATGAGCTTGAAAAAGAATAATTTAATGATCATAATGAAATAATGATATGATCATAAAATAATGATTTCACAGTATAAGTAACACAATGGTGTCCACTCAGTTTAAATCCTGCACCCCTGAATCCAGCACTTACTGATAACATTCGCTAAATTTGTGTTTGACAATTCAACTCCCTTACTTTAGAGTTAATAATGAAGCTCCTGAATATGATATTATGTTCCAAATTGCTGGGGATATAGAGAATGGTTGGGGGTAAATTACAAAAAAGCACATGTAATTTATTTACAAATTAAGTTCAAAATGAAAGTTTTGAGTTAAATTTTTCCACTTATATTTAATTTATGCAGAAACTGCACATGCTAAAGCAATAGTTTATTTTTGTAGTGTACACAAAAATTATGTTTTACCACAATGTGCTGTGTTATTGCCCCCAATACTAAAATGTGGGAGATGCTTGCCATGAGGTAATAAAAGGCATGCTGCAGAACATCATGCAATAACAGAGAATTGTAGTCATAGTTTTTTATTTAACACTAAACTCTAAGCCTCTCCAATTCATAGGACAATTTAGTCACACCCACTTTTGCCAAAAGCCACTGCCAGAAGCATTACACTTTTTTTAGGAATGTTATTGTTATGTTGAAGGCTAGGTCGGGGGGAATTGTAATGTCAGGTTTGGGGGAAGGGGCATTAAAAAAATGTGCTATGGAGCCCGGTCATCTCTATTTACGTCCCTGGTTGCAGTATATGTTCATCAGCAGCCTACTACAGTGCAGTCTCCCATAACTCACCTCACCACCTATATGCATAAATCTGTGCAAATTGAATCCATTATTTTCTCCTTGAAAAAGTAAAGATATTTAAACTAACTGAAGTGATTAATTTTCCATACTATGATGAATTATATGCCCAGAAAATTATATTTTTTTATAATTTTCTACACAATAATGAAGTATCCTTGTCATAATTTTTCTAATCCCCTAACAGAAAAATGAATGAGTGAGGCAATTATCAGAGCAGAGGGGAGACCTAGCATTCCCATAACAGAAGGAAATCATTCTTTGTGTTTAAACACAAAAGGAGGTACATACAAAACCAATAGTGTTTTAATCTATAGCAGACAATATTTTTAAACATGTGTAATCTTCTTTATAATCTGTAAAGAATAATATCTGCCTCCCAAAAAACAAGGTATAACATCAGTCATTTGCAAATTCCAGGCATTACAAACTCTCACCCTCCAATCAGCATTCTAGAGCCACTTTAGAAGTCTGATCCATGGATTACATTGGGGGTACAAAAAAATAAGGCGTCAAAACCAAAGGTAATATCTGCCATAGATTAGGCAATTGTAAATGGTATTCAATGTTTCCTCCTCCTAAGAAATCCAGCCGTGTGTTAGCCAGAGTGGACAGATCAACCGTCAGGAAAGTTTGGTAGAGGAACTAAAGGCATTCCTTTTGATATATTTCTAATGCAGGGCTGCTCTTTTCTCTAATGTAGAACAGCAGCAAAGCAGCGCCGAACCACACATGGTGAACTTGGCAATGATCTTAGAGCAGCTCAGACTATAGTCACCAAGAAAACTATTGATAACACTGTGAAGGACAGTGTCAAGGTCTCCCCTATTCAAGGCAGCACATATACAGGCCCATCAGCAGCTTGCTAATGAGCATCTGAATGATCCAGAGGAGTACTGGGTGAAAGTGATCAGATGAGACCAGACTTGTACTCCTTGGCTTTGGATGTAAAGAATAGTATCCCCACTGTCAAGCATGGAAGGGGATTCATACTGCTTAAGGGGTGTTTTTCTTCTAACGTCACATTTCACCTTCATGGCATAGAAGATATGATGGATCGATTGACCCATTTCCTTCCCTTAGCCAGGACATTGAAAATGGGTCATGGATGGGTATTCCAGAATCACATGGACAATTCAACAAACAGTAGCCTCCAAACCTATATGTGCACTGAGCAAAAACATAAATGGAACACTTACGGTTTTGCTCCCATTTTGCATGAGATGAACTCAAAGATCTGAAACATTTTCTACATACACAAAAGACCCATTACAAATATTGTCTAAATCTGTGTTAGTGAGCACTTCTCTGCCAAGATATTCCCACCTGTGTTTCAGACCTTGAGTTCAGCTTATGCAAAATGGGAGCAAAACCAAAAGTATTGTGTTTATATTTTTGCTCAGTATATAAAGTCCTTATTAGCTTTTTAAACATACTTTTTAATCTCTACTTACAATAAAGCAACAATTTAGTAAAGGGATCTTCCTGATTGGATACAGAATAGTTGGATAGTTTATGAAGAGCATCATATTATAGTTATGGTAAAACAAAAGTTAGTTGTATAAACATTTTACAGTCAGATTGTAACATGTATAGCAGGGGTGTCAATCTCAAAAAGAGTGGGACAAACTTAAACACTTGGACAAAATTATTGTCCAACCTTGAAAACATTTCTACAATTGAGGGAAAGTTTGCTTCTCATAAGATATTACAATAAACCTTTCACTAGAAGCAAGCTTACATTTTGCTTATACATTGAATCCACAACAAGCAAAAGTTAAATATTATAACACATGTGATATCAAATGCCAAATAAAAGACACATCTTACAGGCCAAATATATTTATATCACAGACCAGATTTAGCCCCTGGGCGGGAGTTCGACAACCATCATGTATACCTTTTGGATAGCTCTGAATTTTCACATTCTCCATAATTTTATAAATATATTCTGAGTTTCTCTATAGTTTCAACTTTATTTTGTGAGGGGAATTAATTTTGTTATGTATTAAAAGGGCCTAAAATCCTTTAAAGCATGTCATTCAACATATCCAGCACAATAATATGTACTAATATAACTAATGCAATATTCGTTTGTTTTATTTGTCTATTGAGTTTAAAGGTTTTTTCTTTTAATTGGGTAAAATAGTTTTAAAATACCGTATTTTCCAGCGTATAAGACAACTTTTGAGCACAGGAACATGTGTTCAAAAGTCGGGGGTCGTCTTATACGCCGGGTGCCGCCGGCAGGGGGGTGCAGGGGACCATCTGCTCCCCGGATCTATGCTCCATGGGCTGCGTGCTGGCCAACAGTAGTGATGAGCAGCATAGGCAATATTCGAATTCGTGATATTTCGCGAATAATTCTACTAATATTCGATTCTATATTCGGAAATTCGAATATTCGCGGTAATACCATGTATTGCGAAAATAATATTCGTAATTGCGAAAATCATATTCGCATCGCGAAAATCTTTAAAATGAATGGTGACATGCTATGTTTATTTTCACAATGCGAATATTATTTTCGCAATACATGGCCATATTGCGAATATTCGGAATTGCGAATATTCGCCGAGATATTCGAGATATTTGCGAATTCTCGAATTGCCGATATTCGCGAAAAATATTCGGCATTCGAATATTCGAGCTCAACACTAGCCAACAGAAGCAGAAGGAGAATGACATCGGGAAGAAAGAAATCTCTCCACTCCTTCACAGCAGTGTTACCATGGCTACGGGATGCTTCTCCATCATCCCAGCCAATAAAAAACGCAGGAGGGGACACACCCTCTCCACTGTGCTGTAGAAGCAAAACCAACACCTGTGTGGCACTGTAAACTTGAACATTCATAGCACAAAAACCATTAATAGTATAATCATGAAACTTTCAGGGTCAGTAATGCTCACCTACTACTGCTTACACCCCGAGTTTCACCACTCTAGCTACAACACTTGTACGTAAAATTTTAGCTAAAGTCCAGCTATCAGAAATGCTTCTTCATCACCAGAGTGCTATACTCCTGCAACATTTCCAGGTCCCTGCGCACAATTCTTCCTACTAAAAGCCCCCTATCAAATATTGCTTCTCTATGAAAGCGCTACTCTGTTGCATACATGCTTTCACTTATCCTAATTTAAACACAGATCTTTAAAACCCTGCATGGTAGAATTTTGGGGGTTACCAGCTAACCCCTGAGACTACATTCATGCAAAATTTCATGCCCCTAGCTTCAACGCTTCCTACAAAGAAGCAAGTTATCAAATAATTTTTCCATAAGACTATAATAGCTTATTCTGCTACATGCATCCCCTCACTCACCTCATTTGAATAAACACCCAGATCTTTAAAACCCTATGTTGTACAACCTTGAAATCTGAAATTGGTTTTGCAGTATTGAGATTAAAGCTATTTTATTGTCAAATGTATACAATTTATGTCTGCAGGGAAACATTAATAACTATGAAAGGTTGCAGATAGGGGTCTCAAATTGGGAATGTAAATACAAAAAAAATTGGACTTCTAAGGGTGTTGGAGATCTGTGGGTTGAAAGTCAGAGTGGACATACATTATTTGGTGTGCGTTGTAAGAGGAGTAGTCTTATACGGCGAGAATATACCAAACTCTATATTTTAACTGGAAAAGTTGGTGGTCGTCTTCTACGCCCAGTCGTCTTATACGCCGGAAAATACGGTACGTTCTATTCACTTAGATCTAAATGGCTTGGATAAATAGCATAGTATTAGTAATATTCATGTCTGTATGGTAATTTGAACTTAGTGAGGTTTTAATGGTGATTAACAACCAACATCACCCTAAAAGGTTTTGAATAGTTTAACCTCCTGAGCCTTACACCCCTGGCACACTTTTTTTTCTCCGCTCTCCCTCCATCCCCTTGCTGAAACATTCCAGTGCCACTTCCATAGCACACAACAAAATATAAATAATATTAGGGTATTTGAAAAATCATAAACGTATATCCAATTATTTTTTCATTTGATAAACAATTTTAAGCAAACATAACAAAGTAATCCTTGTCTGTATGACTCACAACTCATAATTTCAATATTACATAAGTCTCAATATTTCACTATTGTAATTACTGTATGTAAGTCATGTTTTACAACATTGAATCAGCTCATTGGAGTCTGTGAGCATTTGAAAATGTACAGATTTTAACATCCTTACAGCATTTTACTGCAGTGATGTGCAGACTTTGTATGGACCATTTCAACAACTTCATTCTTTTTCAGCCATTATATTGTAGATTTGCTGGTGTACATTTTCTTGTTTTCTGTTGTATGACCAAATCGTAGTCCTGCTTTAACTGAAACATAAATGGCTCAAATTTGTCTTAGAATCAGTTGTGGTCAGCAGAAAGAAAATAGATTTATATCACTAAAGAACTATGAAACAAGTATATTAATTTATAAATGTATATAAAAATATACATCTGGTTGATGATATATGAAGTTTATACAAATTACTGGTAAATATACAGTAAATAGTCATTATATTTATATGTTCGATAATGATTTCTGTATTTAATATTAGCTTACTCTCTTTGTTTGCTTCTGGGAATATGGGAATGTTACTAATTAAATGTGAAACAATTCCCAGAGAGTATTCCGTTAGTTTCAGAAGATGCGCTTAGCAGAAGACAATTGGCTGGAATAATTCCTGATTCAGCCTTTACTATGTTATACCAATTATGGTGTCCAGGTTTTGTGGTGGATACATTGTCCTTGGGGAGCACTGTGACATCTCATTTAAAAATGTTCCTTAAAATTTAGGACAGTTCATTAACCATCTGCGTGAAAAAAGAAGGTTATAGTAAAACATTGTTACTTACCTCTGAGCCATCATAATGGTGAAAAAGCATTCCAAAATCCAATAAATTATGCTTACCTGCTTTTGTATGACAGATCATACATGTAAAGTATTGTTTGTCAGCGAGGGACATTAGGTTAATTAGGTGCACTTTAAGTCAATAATTGCTGCCCACCAATTCAATGTTAGTTTAAGGGAGCTGCCCCTTTAATAATGGATGCACATAAAATTGAAATAATGTTTTTTTACAAATGTAGTCACTAAGAGTCCCTTTACACATACATTTTAAATTGTAACCCTAGGATACAAAGAATGCTTGTTAAATCTTTTTTACCTATACATATAATAAAACTAATGGTTACAATGAAGGACATGGATTCACAGTGAAGAGTACTGTTGAGGAGGAAAATGGATCTAATAATTATTAATAATTAACATTAGAGCAATTTTGTTTTCAAATGTTTCCACAACCCTTTTCTACATCTACAAAATGCCTCAAGTTTCATTCCTTGAAATATAAGCAGAATTTCATTTTCTGAGCACATTTCAGGTGCTATAAATTTTGGCTTTTATTCTGATATACACGGTATTTTTAATGGTCTTGCATAGACAGGGAGTACTCTGAATTGCCACCCCACCTTTTCCTTTGCTGGCAGGCCTTGAGTCGTGGGCACGGAATATGGAGTAGACTTTGAAATAGGAGACAAATAATGGTATAATTGCATCTTGATTTTAATCGGGTTCTTAGTGGGTGGTCCTGCCTTGGGTCCAAAAGACACACAGACAGTCTAGCCCTTGTGGAGCCAAAAATACAGTAATGTTCATAGTCTTATTACATTTCTATTGTTGCTCTTATCTTTCACTCACACAAACCCCAGTTTTATACATTGCATATACTTCAAATAGGAAGGCCTGTTACGCATTTCACATGAAATGCATTAAATAGACTGATTACATGCAAAGTGAGCTATTTATCTGTTATAATTTTGATGATTATGGTTTACAGCTTATGAAAACCCTAAAATAAAACAAATATTTTAATTTGAAAAAATCTCAGACTTTTGACAAATATATGCATGCATATGTACTCAGTAATTGGTTTGGGCCTCTTTAGAATCGATTCCTGCTCCAATGGGCAGCCTGTGACACTGCTGAGGTGTTATGGAAGACCAGGATGCTTCAATAGCGGCCTTCAGCTCTTCTGTATTGTTCGGTTTTATGTCTTTCATCTTTCTATTGGCAATGTCAGGTTAGGCTAGTAATCCTGATGTAGTGAGCAATAAACAGCCATTCTGATTATCTCATTGCTTCCAAATTAATCATTAGGTATAGCCATGCATGGTCAAACATAGAGATGGTCGAATTTTTTTTTTTAAATTCGACCATTTCGACGGTTTCAACTTAATTGCAAAGCCCATGAGCATGGTATCATCACCAAACTTGCTGGAGATGTAGAGAAGGGTTTGGGGGTATACTCCAGAAAAGAAAGTATGTCTCTAACACAAATAGTTTTTTCATGAATTAAGTTCAAAGTCAAATAAAAATTTCAAAAATTGGAATTTCAACTTTAACTTTGAACTTAATTTATGCAAACACTACATGTGCTAAAGCAAAACTTTTTTTGTCAAATGTTCCTCCAACCCTTCTCTACATCTCCAGCAATTTTGGTGATGATACCATGTTCAGGGGCTTTGCAATAAGCTCACAAATTTAGGAAGTGGAAAAATTCAACCATCTCTAGTCAAACAGAGAAGTGATGACACAAACACTCGCTTGGTCTATGAAGTTACTACTGACTTTAATGTAAACACGCAGTGACATTTATAAAGTATGTTTTGGCCAGTGTTCTAAGGGTCATGTGAGCAATAGCATCATAAACTTCATAAGCCTCTAATTGGTTATGTCAATATAAAATATTCTTTCCCTCCCTCTGGAATGTCATAATCACTGGTAACAGCTTTTTCCATGTGCCATCTTGTTCCACACATTCCTTCACGGTGGGAAGGGTATTGTAGTGAACATACAAAAGAGAGGGAGGGGTTGGAGAGGGGGGTTGTCAGAATATGGCTTGAAAAGTATATCCTTTGGTTAAAGTATTGTTTTGTGCAGACTCTTGTCCTAATTAATTATCCAATTAACTCTAGATACCATGGTTCCCCAATTGCAATTGGCCCTCATGACAATCCCATGTTCATTTTACCAGGATTTTGGTACTCTTGCCAGTGTGGGCAGGTGCCAAGTCCTGCTGGAAAATGAAGTCAGCCTCTCCATAAAGCTCAGCTGCAGAGGAAGTGCTTCAAAATATCTTGGGAGACTTTTGCATTGACTCTGGACTTAGTGAACCACAGTGGTCAAACACCAGCAGATGATATGGCTCCCCAAATCAACACAGACTGTGAAAACTTTACACTGGAATTTAAGAATCCTGCCTCTCCATTCTGCCTCTAGACACTAGGTCCTTGGTTTTCAAATGAGAAACAAAATATGCTCTCATCAAAAAAGAGGACTTTAGAACACTGAGAAACAGACCAGTTCTTTTTTTCTTTAGCCCAGTTAAGATGCTTCTGACGTTTGTTTTTCAGTAGCCAGGATCTGTCTGTGTGTGGGGTCTTGATGCACTAACTCCAGCCCTCAGTCCCTCTTTTGAATTTGCATTCCGGGCTTGCGGCTTCACTGATCGTGGAAGGGGGCGGGGGAGGTGCGGCCAAGACTCCATGTTAATGGGGGGCCTTCTGCTCTCCAGACCTCCTGCCAGTGTCTGAATGACACTGGCTGTTGGAGAGGGAGGGGGAGGAGGAAATGGCAGGCAGTGTACCTTGTCATGCTGCCATTGCCTGTACCACACTGTTAAAACGGTGCTAGGAGTTATGTGCTTGACACAGCATTGAACACCAACTCTTTGCAATTACCACTTTGAGACTTCCTTCTATGAAGTTGTCATTAACCCCCCCCCCCCCCCCCATATCATCTGTAATCATGAAATAAATATTACAGATAACGACAGGACGACTATTGGTTTATATTATATGATATATTAACCCCTTAGTGGTTCCATAAACATTAACCTATGCACAGCAATAAGCACATTGATATAAACAATTATCAAACCCCCAAAAAACACATAGTGGCGGCCGATTTTGCAGCGAACCGATGGGCATGCGCGCTCATCGGTCGGTCGGCGGCCGCGGATCGGGGGGTGCCTACATGGGACGACAGATCCCTGTCACCCCACAGCTTGGCTGGCCAGAGAAGGGACATGTGCAATATTCTCTGGCCGATGCCGTTAGTTTCAATGGAGACTGGCATCTTCATTGAAGCTAACGTTGTCAGCTCTGGAGAGCATTTCAGAGCTGATCTGTCCTGCTCTGTCGGCCCCCACTCGGTGTGTGGGGGCCTTTAGATTATTTTTGTTTGGATGTTTTTGGATTATTTGCTGATTACAGTCTGACACTTTGAGCCTAGAGATAATGTTTTGGATTATTAGCTGATTACAATCTGACACTTTGAGCCTAGAGATAGTCAAAAAAAAATTCAAAAAATGTACCATTTCGAGTAAAAAAAAAAAAAAAAGCCCCTGAGCATGGTATCATCACCAAACTTGCTGGAGATGTAGGGAAGGGAAGGGGTATACTACAAAAAAGTATGGCTCTAACACAAATAGTTTTTACAAAAATTAAAAAAAAATTCAAAGTCAAGTCGAAATTTCAAGATTTTTATTAAATTTATGCAAAAACTGCATGTGCTAAAGCAAAACTTTTTTAAAATTTTCCCACAACCCTTCTCTACATCACCAGCAATTTTGGTGATGATACCATGTTCATGGGCTTTGAAATCATCTCACAAAGTCAGCTAGTCAAAAAATTCAACCATTTCTATTTGAGCCTAGAATATTGAACCTTTTCCCAATATTCAAATTTTCTGAGATTTTGATTTTTGTATTTCATAAGTTGTAAGCCATAATCATTAAAATGATAACAACTAAAGGTTTGAAATATCTCCATTTGTGTGTACTCAGTTTATTTCATATATTAGTTTCACTTTTTAAATTAAGCTACTGAAATACAGGAACTTTTGCACAATATTATGATTTTTTATGAATCACCTGTAATACAGAGAATTCTAGAGCATATTTCCACCTGAAGCACTTTATTTTTCAATATGTTGTAGCTGTGAGAAGCAATTTCTATTTACATTTTGTCCTCAGAAATAAAGAGCATATTGATGGCTGGTGGGTAAAGTTAGCTTTCACTAGGAAAACTACAAACCACACGTTTAATATATGTTTAGACAACTCATGCATTGTTGTGGTAAATATTGCAAACAAGGAGGACAATAACACGCTGCCTCTCACCCTTAGTTCTCCTCTCCCCACAAACCCAGTCCCTGGCAAGGTAAGCACACTTGCTACCTCCAACAAAATACTTGCAGGTCGGAGCACAAGTGGAGTAAGTCTGGACAGAACAGTGACTTTCTCATCTACTAGGACAAACTCCATCATTTTAGCACTGCCCTTACTACTGCCAAGCAAAACTACTTCTCCACAATCATATACTCACTGGCTATTCTCCACATTTAAAGCTAGCCATACACAGTCGGATTCCATGGCCGATCGATCACCTATCCGAAATTTCAGGGTCCAGTTCCCTGGGCCCTTCAGCCCCCCCACCCTCAGATCCCTGCCTCATCTAGGAGGTCGATGCCCTTGGCCGGTCCTGGTCCTGCACAAACGACATGAGGCCGTAGTACCAGACCAGGCCCAACTCCTCAGCCACACCTGCCCCCGACCGCCTGCTCTCCACCACCTTCTTATGAGCCTTTTTGTATACCGACCTCAGGTTGCCGATCCTATTCTTGAGGTCAGTCATGGTGGCGGTGGGCTTAAAGGCCTTGCAGAACGTCAGCATTTGTTGATACGCCTGCTGCTTGGCGTGCTTGTTGGCATATAGCGGGTTTTTCACCTGGCATGGCAGTTGCCGATACAGTTCAATGAACTCCGTCAGCTGGTCAGTGGTCATGTCCAGAGTAGGCTTCCTCTTC
>CM070039.1:54182792-54194739 GCA_036250615.1 Ptychadena robeensis
GGGAGTGAGTTCAGAAACAGTGACAGATGCAAAGTCCAGGTTTGTGGCAGGGGTCATCAAAACAGTCAAGTCCAATCAAACACGGTCTAAGGGTAATCACTCATTGCACTTTATTTTCCCATTGACTATCATTGTAGAATTCCTTGGTGCGGATTTAGTGGGTGAAAAAAAAATGTTCTTGGGAGTTTTGCCATGGATTCCCCTCTGTCATGTCATTGACCAGGTGTTAGACCCCTTGAAACAACTTTCCCAACACTATTGTGGCCAGAAAGGGTCCCTTTGTTTTTTAAAATTCGCCTCCCATTGAAGTCAATGGCGGGTTTGCCGGTTCGCCGGGTTCGCGAACTTTTGTGCTAGTTCGCGTTCGCCAACGCGCTATTCCGGGTTCGCGCCATCACTACATAGTAGTTGAACTGCTACCAAGGCAAGGTCTATATATGTGTGAAGCATACTTATAACATTCTTATCTCTACCGTTGTAACAATCTATAAACATAGAGCACTATTACATACTGTGATACATCTATGGGTGCCATATTAACCCTCACCTGCTTAATATAACGTACCACAATCACATGTTGTCTATGTCCAAATAACTTATCATACCTAAATACAAGTGATATTAGAAAGGATAGACAGAATACTCACATATTAGAAGTAGGTTCAGGTTTAACCCACAACATTCAATTGGTCTACTCCATCAGATGAAAAAAAACAGTAGCAGTGTAATTTAACTGAGGAGAGAGGGGGTGACAAGGACCCAGCCAAATTGCTGCCCCTACTCACAGAGCCAATGACCCGAGGTCTCCCAGGGTACAGGGCACTTTTTCTCAGCTACATCCATACTCTAATATATTGTGTCACATTCTACGTACTGACAATACTAAATTATAGACATTATCCAGAGAGCTTATCAATCCATTTGCACACCACTGTCATATTACCATATGTACAACAATCTTTTTACAGAAATGATTCAAAATTAATGGAATCATTGAGTCCAGATTTCATAGTAGCATTCAATTTGTGTATCCAGCTTGCTCAATCTGGAGCAAAATCGGGTCTACATCCCCTTTACGGATGTTTGTGGTGATGTGCGCTAGTTGTGAAAATGAAATAAAGCTGCGGTCATAGTTGTGTTTGAAACCCACACGATGAGCTATAGGGGCCGTCAGATCGCCATTGTTAATGAGCTCCTGAATTTGAATCCTGAACAGACGTTTGGTTATGCCTATGTAGAACGATCTGCAGCAGCAGAACATAATGTACACCACTGTGGTCGTTCTACAGTTGGCCCCCAACCGCACCCTAAATTTCTCTACATTAGGGAGGTCAAAACTGACCCCTTCTTTTACTAATCTGCACTGGACACAGGATCCACACCTCTGTAACCCCCTTGTGTTCTGCCCCACACTGGGGCCAGTATAGTGGCTCCTGACCAGTTGATCTTGCAAAGATTTTGATTTCCAAAAAGTTATTTCTGGGAAATGTTTGATGAACTGGGTCACAGTGCTGTCTGCCCCTAACATGTGCCAATACTTTTGTAGTAATGTTCTGAGTTCAGTGTGTTGATTGCAGTACATCAGAACAACTCTAGTAGTGTTGTCTGGTTCTGGTATGTTTAGATTGAAATAACTCATCCCTATTAAGGGTTTTGGCCTTCCCTTTTTTGGGTTATTCTTATTATATCCCTGTAATGCTAAGCGATTCTGCTGCTTAAGCTTCAAATTGGGCTTCCTAGGAAAAATTCCTATGGGCCCTGATATACTAGCTGAAGGGTATTGATCTCACCAACGGACATGGGTGAGAGCTCCCTGCATGCAAGATAGTATTGCCTGCAGTTTTCTTACAATATAATGTAGTTTCAATCTTTCCCCTAGCTAAAATGGTAAGTTCCAAAAATGCAATTTTTTCAGATGTCAGCTGTCCCATATTAAAAAGATATCAATGTACCGCCTCCACAATATTATGTGGGGGCGGTACTTGGCATAAACCTAGTCAATGGAAACTTCACGTTCCCACTCCCCCAGGCACAGGTTGGCATAGGTTGGGACACAACAAGTCCCCATCGCCACATCCTGCACCTGGAATTGCAAGAGTTCAACCAAAAACTAGTGATAGCGTTCACAAAAGGCAAAAATCGAGGTGTTGAGATACAAAGCTCTTTGATTTAGCTCTAAATTGTACTATGTTAGCTGAAAAGTCAATATCAACTGATGAGTATGCCATAGACTCATCTTGATCTTCTAGGTCATCTCCCTGCTCATTTAACAGTTGGATGAGATCTTTGAATGCTTGAAACTTCAATTTCGTAAAAAAAATCCTTCCATGAGTCATTAGACCTTGCATGTTTGGATCTACTTTGTTCATGAAGGACCTTAAGTAACAATTTTCTAGTGAAAAAATGCACATCTTTGAGGACTTCAAACACGCCCATGTCAGGGGTTGGGCAGAAGCTCAACCCCAATTGGAGGAGCTTCTTTTCACCCATTGACATGGCGTGGGAAAATAAATTAATGACACTCAGGTGTTCTAGTAGTTCCCCACTTTGGGACAAAAATCCACGTGAACCTAGTTTACTAATAATTTGTTTGGGGGGTGCACTCTCCCTAGTTCTTGTTCCTGTCCGAGTTGTCAAGGGCACCTTCCTCAATCATCAGCATGGTGTCTGAATATGCCGAAAAATCCAGTTCCGGAAAAAGATCACTGGAAGACTGGACCACTGGTAGAGGTACCTGAATGTGGGGCCTAATAAGGATTTGGTAAGGGTTGGTTTTTGTCATTTATTTGATCTATTTGTTGGGATCCACCACTCGAATATCTACTCTTTTCAGGTTCTAAGGATTGTAGAGATTTCAAACTAACCTTGCTCTCAGTATGTTTGGGTATTGCTCCTGATTTTACATTTATCCTTTTAGGTCCCTAAGAAGCGCTTACTGTATTAGTTATTGATTGGACTCTTAACGCCCGGACCCACATTCGGATCCATGTTGGTAATATCGGTCTTTTTCTTATTTGTACTTTTCTTGTCTGGTTGTTGGGGATAAAAATCTCTACCCCCCTCTGGTGGGGGTGGGGGCTGTTTGTGAAAAGGATTGGGAGGGTTGTGACCCCTCAGGGTGCCGCTGTGTTCCCCTATGAGTTTTATGGGAATGGGATCTTTCGATTGATCCTTGTTCAGAAGAGATGCATATTTCCCAAAATTGTGTTGATCCCCCCCCTTCCTAAATTAGGTGTGACAACATCCTCAAAATTTGGATTCCTCAAAAGACAAACACCGGGAGGGAGGGGAGGCAAAATGCTGACCCTAGACTGCCCTCTCTGGGTTGGAGACTGAACTCCGGGACTTTTAAGGCATGTTGATTAACCATTGATCTTATAAAAGTTTTTATTTAAAAAATGTTTTACTAATTATCTGTACATAATTTTTCAAGAATCTTCATACAATCAATACATGATTACAGCTGTGATAAAAATCAAATGCATTACAATTCCTGTCACATTGGGGTAACATTTTGCGATCTATTATCAGTACAAAAACATGCTTAACCTTCTGAGCGTCTGGCCCGAGTTAACTCGGGCTGAGTTTCATGCATCATGAAACTCAGCCCCAGTTAACTAGAGCCGCGCTCTAGGTATCGCCGTCTTCCTACGGCGGTCGGGAGCACCGGCATGTATGCCGATGGTTCCGGGTCCGCCCCCGATCGCGTCACCAGTGACGCGAAGGGGGCGGGGGTAGGCGGCGCCATAGACCTCCGTCAAACTGGAGGGGCGTCGATTTTCTTCAGCACAAGTCCGGCGTATCCAGTGACGCCGGGCTTATGTCAATGACCTCCAGCTGAGCAGGAAATCACGGCGGAGCATATTGTGCTCCGCCGCGATTGCCCGTGGCACGGTTATGAAAAAACCGTGCCACGTGGCAAACGCTCAGAGGGTTAATATCACTGATGGACATCTCAACGCAACGGCTTCTTCAGGAGATCCAGCCAACAGTGTAATATACAACATCTGTCAAGATGTAATATTCAAAATCACTTATTATGTACATATTTGACTTGTTGATTCAATGTCAACCTACATAAACACTTACGCCCTCCAGCTGCAACAGGTAACTATGTAAATCATTGTGTTAACCCCAGAACAGGAGAAGCAGAAATAACGGGGGACACCAACAGGGTATAGGGTGCCTACAGCCATCTCCCCACAAATACCAACATCATGGCCACTGGAGGAGGAGGAGATGGTTTAGGGGTATTATTATTCAGCCAATGATTTGCTTTGCTTAATCTGTCTCTTTCCGTTTCTTTGGGTCTATAATATTTTGAGCAAAGTTGGCAATACCCTCCCATACTTCTTGTTCCTTATTTGCAATCAGTCAAACTCAAGGTGTAAATGGAAAATATTATATAGAGATCTCTATCTCTCCCCCCCTGAGGAGCCCACTGAGGGGCGAAACGCATCGGGGGCACAGCTTGGACACGCGGGGTATGGCTATGTATGCTTGGTGACATTTTCACATGGTTTATCATGTTATGTAAACTATGGTATTTTGTGTAATTGTTATGTTATTTGTGTATATTTAATGCAGTTCTAATTTATTGAAAACTTTTTAACTTAACTAAAATCTTATGATTGCATGCAGATGCCAAAAGCCCCATTAGAGGTTGAAGTTTGGTCATTTGGCAGCTCCATATAGGGACATATAGAAAAGTACTAGGGGTGTGGCACATGGTTATGCTATTAACTCCAATACTACTATAATATTCACAGTAAAGTAAATACTCCTTAGTTAAGATTGTATATCTAATTGACTATCAACTTGGTATATAAAATAATTTTCTTATTTTTTGGACTGAAGGAATAGGGAGATTCTTCCGGAATTGTGTTGCAGGAACCTGTGCCCAGTGGGGTACACTGGAAACCCCTCTACAGATCTGGTGGTGGCAGCCACTTTGAACCTTAGGGCACTAAGTGGTTTAGTTAGTATTTGGTTTTGGTGGGGTTGATTGTGGGTGGTTGTTATAATGCACATGATGGATGGATAAGGGTTAGTGGGATATTTCCTTCCCTTTCCTTGTACTTACCCCACCACTCACACGTACTCTCGCGTTTCACAGCCCTTAGGGGGAATCTTTAGTATCCTATACTAGCACATTACTACATGAGCACTCCCTTGTATCTATTTACTAATATTTACATAAAGACACACATCAGTTGGCACCATTAACACTTACATAGGGTTTACCCTGATTTGCATATTGTAATTACATTATTATTTAACACAAGTTCTGTCCCATGTCATTTAAATATTGGTCATCATGCACAGTTTGGAGCTATTTCACATACATTCACTATATATTTTATACCGTTTATACTCGAATATAAGCCGAAATTTTCAGCACCTGAAATGTGTTCAAAAAATTATATTCGGGTCAAAAAAATTAAATCGCGGCATTTTGTAGGTGGACTTTATGAGTAAATTGCAAAGCCTCCGAACATGCTATCATCACCAAATTTGCTAGATATGTAGAAAAGGGTTGTGGGAACATTTGGAAAAATAATTATTGCTCTAGCATATGTCGTTTTTGCATAAATTAGGTTCAAAGTCAAGTCAAATTGTAACTTATTTTGTGCAAAAACTTGATATGCTAGAACAATACTTTTTTCCTTTACAATGTTCCCACATCCCTTCTCTACATCTTTACATCTTCTAGTGATGATATCATGTTCAGGGGCTTTGTAATTAACTTACAAATCTGCTGAATAAAATAATTACACCTCAAAACAAAAGTACATTTGCTGTGTGTTTCTGTGCCTTTGTTGCTGTATTTCCCTCCCTAGGCTTATACTCGAGTCATTCAGTTTTTCCAGATTTTGTTTCTAAAATTGGGTACGGGTCGGCTTATATTTGGGTCGGCTTATACTCGAGTATATACAGTACACTACACATCACCTTTGGCACTATTAACACTTACATACGGTTTACCTTGATTTGCATATTATCACATTATTTAAAACTTTTTCCCCACAAGTCCTGTACCATGTCACTTCACATACACTCACTATATAGATTACTTACTCCCTTATATTATGCTTGGGCAGTATTGGTTACACGTGTACATATAGGAGATTCATTTTTATAATCCTATTAATTTTAGGTGTTTAGATAAGTAATATTAAGTGATTTAACCTCCCTAGACAAAATTTCTGTACTAAATCGGTACAATGCTTTTCTTTTTAAATTAATTTCATGAAATATATAGAATGGCCACAAGATGGCACTGCCTGTGTTTTTAACTTCTCTGAACTCGCTAAAGGATGTTTTTTTTTTTACTTGCTGTGTACTTGCTGTGGGTGGCATTTTCAGCGCTGCACACTTTGTTTACCCAAATACAGGGACTTGCAGGCACTTTCTGGGCTGATGAGTTGGCAGCAGCCTAGAGATTGGGTGAAATTCACTACTCTGGGTAGGTCTTATTTCTAAGGGGAAAATTAAGCTAGGTCTTACTTTAGGGTAGGTCTTAGTTTCGAGGAAATTAGACAACACTCTTGATTTCTCACTGAAAATGACCATTAACAGCAAGTATTTTGAGAACACATACATAATAAAAAAAAGTCCACTAAGGATATTTTATTGGTATACCGAGTTAAAACAAGAAAGGGCAACAACAAGACATCCAAAATGATTAGCCCCCTGGCCATTCATTTTGGAGGCCTTGTTTACAAAAAGATATCAACAAGATAGAAAGGGTTCAGTGATAGGCGAACATATGAGGAAGGGTCTTTAAAGATAAAACATATTTAAAGAGATTGCAGGAGCTTAATATTTACAGCCTGGCGGAAAGGGGGAAAAGAGGGGACATGACTGCAATATTTGAATGTATTAAAAATATAAATAATATTAAAGAGAGCAGAATCCTTAAGATTAGAGATGGTCGAATTTGTGAAAAAACAAGTTAAGCCTCTGAACATGGTATCATCACCAAACTTGCTGGAGATGTAGAGAATGGTTTGGGGTATGCTACAAAAAAAATATGGTTCTAGCAAAAATAGTTTTGTTCAAAGTCAAGTAAACATTTCAACTTAACTTAATTTATGCAAAAACTACAAATGCTAGAAAAAAAAATCCAATGTTCCTACAGCCCTTCTCTACATCTCCAGCAATTTTGGTACAATTTTTAAAGGCCTTGCAATCAGCTAGTCGAAAAAGTTCGACCATCTCTTCTTAAGATAAAGCAACATTTTCAAACATGTTGACATCTTAAACTAGCTGGAGAAAAGTTCCAAATCCACATAAGAAAGTAAATTTCTACTAAAAGATTAGTGGATTACTGCAGTGAACTACCAGCATGATGGTAGAATGAGATGGTAGAATGGCCTACAGTGAATAAGTTTAACATGCTTGGGGGGAGCATAGAGATGTACCCAAGGTAAATAAATGTTAAAATGCGTGTTTATGGCCACTAAGTTTGATTGTGTACAGGTGATGTGCAAAACATTTTTAATATTGTCTCAAAGTTCCTGTACTTCAGTGATTCAACTTAAAAGGTGAAACTGATATATGAAATAGACTGATTACATGCAAGGGAATAATATGAAGCCTTTGTTATAATTTTGATGACTATGGCTTACAGCTTATGAAAACCCCAAAATCTGAATCTCAGAAAATTACAATATTATATGAAGTCAATAAAACAAAGTTTTAATTTGAAAAATGTTGGACCCTTGAAAAATATATTCATGCCTATGTACTCAGTAATTGGTTTGGGCCCCTTTTGCATCAATTACTGCCTCACTGCGACATGTCATGGATGCTATCAACCTGTGGCACTGCTGAGGTGTTATGGAAGACCAGGATGCTATAAAAGTGGCCTTCAGCTCTTCTGTATTGTTCAGTCTTATGTCTCATCTTTCTCCATAGATGCCCCATAGATCTATGTGCAGGTCAGGCAAGTTTTCTGGCCAATCAGGCACAGAAATCCCATGGTCATTTAACTGGGTCCTGCTGGAAAATCAGCATCTCCATAAAGCTTGTCTGTGAAAGGAAGCATGAAGTGCTCCAAAATCTCTTGGTAGACTGCTTCATTGACTCTGGACTAAATGAAACACAGTGGACAAACACCAGAAGATGACACGGCTCCCGAAATCAACACAGACTGTGGAAACTTCACACTAGACGTCAAGCATTTTGGTTCGTGTGCCTCTTCATTCTGGCTCCAGACTTGTCCTTGATTTCCAAATGAGATTAAAAATTTGCTCTCACCAGAAATGAGGACTTTGGAACACTGAGCCACATATCAGTTCTTTTTTTCTCTAGCCTAGTTAAGACACTTCTGTTTTTTGGAAAACCTTTGATTTAATATTGTAATATAGCAAGTAAAAATATTTAGATTAAAAATATGTGTTATTTTGTATATGTATGAGATGCGTTGACATCCCCATCAAGGCTTGGATTGCGTATTCCAGAGACCTCTATACACTATCAATAGGGTGGGTGGTGGGTATAAAGGTCTATTTATTCTTACATGCAATCTTTTGGAGTGATTACATGAAAAAAATGTAATATATGTCTCAAGTTGTTGGACACTCTGTTGAGCACAATACCTATTGTTCATTAAGAGATGGTCAAATTTTCGACTTGCTGGCTTTGTTAGCTGATTGCAAAGCCTCTGAAAAGGATAATAATCACCAAAATTACTGGAGATGTAGAGAAGGGTTGTGGGAACATTTGACAAGAATATGTTTTGCTCTAGCACATATAGTTTTTGCATAAATCAAAATTTTCAAAATGGTTACATATGTGACTTATTTTTTTGTTGTCTATCCTCAACCCTTCTCTACATCTCTAGCAAGTTTTGTGATGATACCATGCTCAGGGGATTTGCAATTAACTAAAAACCGTTTTTTTTTTTATTCGACCATCTCTGATGTTCCGTGAGTACACAAGTAACTTTTGGATTTCAGTCAAGTTTTCTGAGGAAATAAAAAAATGGCTTTTCTGGACCTAAACATACAGAGGTTCTGGAGTTTTGACTCTACTGTACTAGGTGGAGATAAAAAATAAAATTAGCAAAAGGCAAAATTTTATATCACTGAATGATCTGCTGTGTTTTGGTGGAGAGGTTGAGGACCACATCAGTGTTAACAAAAGCAGCTTGTCTTAAAGCATTGTCACTTTGTGCAGAGGTTAGAGAGAGGAGTTAATGACTCACGCATAAGTACATTTAAATGTGGATCTTGCAATCACTGTTGTTGGATTAATGATAGATCCTCAAATTCAATTATCATAGGGTACAACCTTGATTCCTAAACACCATATGAATTGTGCCACTAAATAAATCAGTTTTTTACTGCAATGTGAATGAATTCTGTGTAGGAAAAACTAAATGTAATTTTCCTAGGCAGATATTTGGTCATATTTACAGAACTGAAAATAGTATTAGTAAATACTATTAGTAAATTGGCCATGTGTCACAATTTTAATTTTAGATTTATCAAATTTAGAGCTGAAAATAGATCATTGTCAATTCCTGGAGGGGGCAATATTGATAAATCTATTTAAAATTAAGAAAATCTGGATCTATAATTTAAAAGCAGTGATAGAGCCATGTATAAAGCCAATTTGAAATTATTAAAATAAATACAGAAAGATACCATTTTCAAAATGTTCCCACAATATCATTGGAATTGTCCAAAATGTCTTGGTATTCTGAAGCATTCAGAGTCACTTTTACATATTATGTGGCTCCGATCTAATGAAGAGGCAGCTGCAGGGGCACGGATCACACATCCCCCCCCCCCCCCATGTGATGATGTCACATCGGGGCATGGGCGGGAGTTTTAAATAAAAGTCATGTTGAATAGTGTTTTCTGCATTGAAAACACATTTCAACATGATTCCCTATGTAAAATACTCACCTGAATAAATGATCCGGTGTCTCCATATCCTCTACAGCTGTCTTTTCTCTTCTCTCCTGATGTGACAGACTGTTGTGGGGGCGGTGAAACCACGTTTACAGAACTCAATGTAATACATTGGCTTCAATGTATTACAATGCTGTCCTATGTAACCTGGCACGTGTGCAGCGCCATCTAGTGGTTGCAGTGCTAATTTATCTGAGTGAATTATTGAAATATTCATTATCTAATATTGTGAGTTATTCATAAAGCATCTGAACATGTTACTATATTTAGGATGTCTACCAGACTCCTGTATGGACATACTTTGGTAAGTAACAGGCCTATAATGTAAAAAAAATATTTTTCATTTAAGTCTATAGTGCGCTTTTGGTACAGAAATCTGTACCTCAGCAGTGTGCTAGGGAGGTTGAGTTCAAAGTTAACATTTCTTCTTGACTTGAATGTCAATTTATGAAAAATCTGCATGTGCTAGAGTAATAATTTTTTTAAAATGTTTCCACAACCCTTCTCTACATCTCCAGTTAATGGTGGTAATGATACCTTGTGCCGGGGCTTTACAATTAACCTTCTGAGCGTTCTCCCCGAGTTAACTCGGGCTGAGTTTCTTACGGCGTCCGCCCCCGATCGCGTCACCGGTGACGCGAAGGGGGCGGGGGTAGGCGGCGCCATAGACCTCCGTCAAACTGGAGGGGCGTCGCCTTTCTTCAGCATAAGTCCGGCGTCTCCAGTGACGCCAGGCTTATGTGTAGGTCCTCCAGCTGAGCAGGAAATCACGGCGGAGCATATTGTGCTCCGCCGCGATTGCCCGTGGCACGGTTTTGAAAAAACTGTGCCACGTGGCAAACGCTCAGGAGGTTAACTTACAACATACTACCCTCCCTAAAATTGCCAGATATGTAGAGAAGGGTTATAGGAAAGTAAATTACTGCTCTAGCATATGTTGTTTTTGCAAAAATGTATTTCAAAATTAAGATGACATTTTTGCAAATAACTCCCAAATAAACTTGTCAAAATTTCATGGCCATCTCTACCAGCCAATACTATACTTCTATTGAGCTTGTCAGGAAAGGAAAATAATAATAAGTATTTCACATATATTTTTTTTGTTACCTAACTCTATGATGCCTTTATGCCTTTATGGACTGAAAAGTATGCTTTTAGAATTTGTATTGTTTTGTGAAATGCTCCCATAGACCCTTTATGCTCAGAACAATTTTACACTTACTTTGTTTTTCCTGTAAAATGTGACAATGAATACTGGACAGTGCCTGCAACTAAGAAGGTCAAGGGGCTTGTTTAAGAGCTAATTTACTACTAGTATTAAATAACATGCCGAACCGGGCATGTGAGGGAATGCATCTTACAGTGTTCCCACATCTATCCTGCTGTGATCCTTCTCCCTGGAGACACAACCACTGAATCTTATTCAACTGCTGTGACTTTGCATTCCTCTCCAGCTAGATCCAACCAGCATCCTCCTCCTGGGCTATCACAATGTCCTGGTGTGGGAAGGATTCCTGCACTGTGCCCGAAGAAAATGGTGGCCAGACTGGTCTGCTCAGCACCTAACCCACAGAGGCTACTTAACAAGATGGCTTCTGCCCAGGCAAACTATGGCCCAGGGGCCAAAACAGGCCTGTTTAGTCTTTTAATTCGGCACCTTAGTGTCAAAATGCTCTGGCTTACCCATGTTCTTTCCCTGCAATAAGTAGATATAATGCCTCAAGGATTATTGTTTGTATCTCCTCCTAATAGTGGTAGGTAAAACCTCTATTTATTGATATCTTTTTAATTTATGTTTTTTTTATGTCTCATCCAAGCTACAAGGACTTAGGACACCTATGCTGGGTGGCCCTTACATGCTCTTTGTCCAGGCCATTCTGTACAATGTAAAAACCCATTGTGGCCTACATGTTAAAACGTTTACCCACCCCTGCTCCAGCCCAACTTCTACAGCTGCATCTTCTAAAAACAGCTCCACCTACTGGTGAGTGAAGGGTCTAACTGCTAATTATGAGTCTGATTCT